>SJXQ01004460.1:362187-390966 GCA_006408695.1 Aepyceros melampus
GGCTGGCGGCCCCCGCGGCGGGAGCGGCCGCGCTGCGGGCGCGCTGGGCCCCGGCAAAGTTTCAGCGCCAGCCTCGGCGCGGCGGCGGCGGCGGCGACTCGCTGCTGCTCTCCTCCCCTGCTTTGACCACCATCTTATTAGTACAGGAAATGACATGGAAAACGGAAGAAAGCGGCGTTTGGGGCAGACGCGGACCCCCCAATTCAGGGCCCGGAGCCGGGACTCACCAGCCGCGCGTCCCAACCCGGCCCCGGGAGAAAACTCCCGGGGTCCCCTCGGCGCCCCCGCCCCGCGCCCTGCCTGGAGGGGAGCGGGGGTGGGGGGAACCTGGTTCCTCGAACCCAAAAGGACAGGGCGACTTTTATAAACCAGCCCGCGGAGAAATCGAGAAAAAAAAAATAATGAAAAAAAGAAAAGGTTAAAAGAACTTTGGAACTGGGACACTTTTTTTTGTTGTTTTTGGTCGGAATTAAAAGTTCTGGAATTTTAAAAAAGTCATTCCTTGAGGGGGCTCCCTGACTCCCCCACTCCTGTTGCTGCCCCTTGTGAACCAAACGGGGGGAGTAAATGCGTTGATATTTTTAACCCTTTCTTGGCTCCGCTGCCCGCAACTGGGCCCCTCCTGATCCAGTTTAACCCTTTGAATGCCCAGCCATTCGGAATTACAAACTGAAGTTGTAAAGTCAGGTGCATCCCGCTAAAAGCTGGGGGAAGGGGGCTAGGGGGTTTCATTTGAAATGTTTAACTATTTACGTGGGGCTTTGGTTTTAACGTCGCGAGCCGCACGTGTTCTTCAAATCGGAATTTGTTACCGGGATTGAGATCCTGAGAACCAGACTTGCTGGTCCCAGGCTGTCTTGGGAAAGATGTTTAAACCGAAATCGCTTGCTTGGGTCCTCAATTTCTTCATCCGTGAAATGGGATTCAACATCGCAGAGCAACAAGGTAGCAAGGAAAAGATCGGGAGGAATTTTCATAAAGACGGTGTTTAAAAGCTTGAAAGGCTTTACTCCACGCTTAGAAACCTGACCGGTTGGGATGGAGAAGAGAACACCGCGGGATGGCGTAACCAAGACAACTACTCCCAAAATAACCGTGTTCTTCTGGCGTTGTCTGCAAGGCAAGGGGCCCAAGCGCGAGATCTCTCCTGTCGGGAGGCTGTGCTGCTCAGGCTCTAAAACCGAGGTGTAACCTCTAGTAGAAAGTTGTCAGGAGGAATTTGACCTCAAACCGCGCCGGGGCGGGGCGCTGCTTAGGGAGGGGCTTCCCGACCGTCAGACATCCGTGGAAGCCCTAAAAGTCTTGGCACAGGCGGTCTCCAGTGGGTACCGCCCCGTGGAGATGTCTTCTCGGGGATGGAGTTCCCTGTCAGTTTCCCTGCTGGTTGGGAGCCTGAGTCCCAGATGGCATCCATAGTCAGACCCCAGGACATGTTCCTAGCTCTTGGAGTCTGGAAGTTGGGGGTTGAGGAGAGGAGCTCTGTATGTACCACGTCTTTTGTTTCCCTTGACTCTGGCATCACAAACACACCTTCTTGAAATCCCTCATCTTCTACTTCCTGTGTGATCTTGAGTAAAGGACTTCCCTTCTGTGAGCCTCAGTTTCCTATCTGCAAAGTGGGACACGGGAATAACAACCCACATTGCCAGCTCCATGTGAGGAGCCATGGAACTGTTTGAAGAGCCCAGCACCAGACTGCTCACAGTAGATGCTCAAGTAACGATAATCAACATCAGAATTATATGACTTCCAATATAACTATAGAAAGTTTCCTGAGTGTCTTTCTGCTCAGTGCCAGGCCGAGTGCTGGGTACTGGGGAGTACCAGAATTAGTTAGACCTGGTCCTTTTAGGAGGTCGTGGTCTGGCCAGGAGATGGAGGAACTGGTAGTTAACTCATTAATTCAATAATTGATGCACAACTTTATACTGGAGGCCAGGTGCTTGGGCAGGGAGAGGAAAGGACACCAAGGAGGAAGCCATGTATTTCTTTTGAGAAGGATTCACCAAGGAAAGGGTGTCAGAGGTGGGCCCTGACAGCAGGGGTTGGAATTTCCACCAGCGGTAGGATGGCGCTCCAGGAAGGCGAACAGCGCGGGCAGAGACCTGCAGGTCTCAAGGCGGCAGGGTGTGTAGCACGCGGCCAGCCGTGATGAGTCAAGAGTGGGTGGGGCATAGGAGCCCAGATGAGGCCAGAGAGCCAAGAGCTTAAAGAGAGCAGGTGGTCACAGCCTCCAGAAAGCAAAATGGTCTTGAGAGAATGAGCTGAAGAGTGAGGCAAAGAAGAAATTTTTCCATGTGGTGCTGGTTTTCTATTTAAATCTCCCCATCCATTTGGCCCAGTCTGGCTTCTCTTTGCCAGGAACAGTCGGCCTCCAGGCTCCAACTCTGGAGTGAGGCTGGGTCCTTGGGCATTGCAGGCCAGGAGTCTTCAGTCATCACGCTTGTGGGCATAGAGAGTCTGCATGGTTCAGAGACCCAGGTCTGAGGTCCGGCCTGCCACCCCCTGCCCTGGAACCTGGGGCGCATGACTCCAGTCTGAGCTCCAGCTTCTTCCTGTGCGACACAGAGAATTTGCACCAGCTTCCCTCAAGAAGCTGCCCTGTAGCCACGTGATCAACACCACGGCTTGGGAAGGAATCTGAAACAAGACTGGGAGAGTTTCTGGGAGCCCAAGGCAGGCAAGGGCTGGCACAAATGCCCGGGGTCAGTGGGCAGAAAGTGGTAATTACCTAAAGCGATTACCCCAGGGCCTGAAGCTAATCACTGTAGACAAGTGGTCTGGACAAGGTAGGCCTTGTGAGACTGTGCCTCAGCTTCTTCCCTCTGCGGGCTGAGTTGGGCCTGAAACACAGAAGTAGGGATGAAGAAGAGCTCCACTCAGATCCCCTGAGAACTAGCTGGGGGTCGGGTGGTACGAAGAGGGTTGACGTGAAGAGGGCATGTGACACACACTTTCAGGGACCTTACCATTTGACTCTCTCAGTAATCCAAGGCAATCGGCATCATTGCTGTTTTTGCAGACGGACACCATGCTCAGAGAGGTTAAGAAACTTGCCCGAGGCCACACAGCTAGTTAGAAGTACGGTAAGATTCACACCCCAGATCTGCCTGACTCCATTGCTCCGTGCTCTCCACCCTTGGACATTTCTGGTTTGTCGTCCTTCTCCGTAAGACAACTTTTTAGCCTAACAGTTGGTAAAATAGTTCCCTGGTTTCTCCCTTGTGTATTTGACAAAATAGGAGCTGACCAGAACTTTGCACTGAGAGGTCAGCTCTTCATGATTGCCCCCTACAAAAAAATTACCAACAATCCCAGTCACTTCCAGGTCCCTGTGAGGACACTGACAAGTTCTAAATGAATGAAGCTCAGATCTTCGGAAAGAAAAGCCAAGTCTGAGACCTTTCTCATCTACTACTTATACCCAAGTAAAACATTTATGCAACGAGCTGCAACTTAAAATGCCCCCTGGATCGCTGGAGATTCACTTCCACATTTGCTGTGAAGCAAGGACGAGTGTTTATTGCATCAATCAATGACCCTTCTGAAAGCCTTGAGGGAGAAATTTCATTCAGGATTTAGTGCCTGTAAAAAACAGACCAAAGATCAACTGCATTTCCCTCGAGGAACTGGCAAGCATCTCCCTTGCTAACAAGAAGAGCTGCATAACTGATCAGGTTTCCCTTTTTACACAGGTTGCCAGGAAGCTCAGGGCCAGATTCCACCCCCATTCCCAACAACTTTGGCAGTTGCTCCCTCTTCATTCCTCCTTTCCCACTTTCTAATCCTACTAGCTCAGCCCTGTTTTCTCTGCCTTTTATTAAAGATCCCCCCCTTTAATGGAAAGAAATAAATATTTAAAATAAATCCGCATTTGGAAGGGTTGCTGAAGGGAGTTGGATGCCATGGGCCTTGTGTTAAGCCAGGCATGGTTCTCTTCTGGTCTGTCTTGTCCACTCGCCCAACAGCTGAGGGATTCCTCTCTTGGAAGGGAGGAGGGACTGGCTTATAACCAAGGGATTCTTCACTCAGCTGCTGATGATGACTAAGATCGAATGCCCTGGGTCAGATCATCATGGCTATTTTTTGGTTCTGCTGACAAACAGCTTGCCTCTCTCCTGTCAACTGCCCAGGAAGCACAAACCTCTATCCCCTACCCCCGCCCCCCACCCCCAGCAAGATATCCCTCATTCGTACCTCCTGCTGAGTTTTGGCAGGAAACAGACTCCTCTTTTCTACAGAAGCCACTGCCCTCAGTGGGCTGTCTACCACATGCCCGGCAAGGTGAGATGATTGGATGCAGGTTGAAGGTGAAAGAGCAGCTTTAGAACCTTGGACAGGGAAGGTCTCAGAGATGTGGCATCTCATGGGAGTCTTGATCAATGGGAAGGAGTCAGCCCCAGGCACGGTTGAGTCGTTGAGTCCCCTCAGCAGGGGACACAGCCCAGGCAAAGGCCCTGAAGCAGAAGCTGGCCAAGCTTGTTGTACGGGGTAGCCCAAGGCCAGTGCGCAGAGCACAGTGCAGAAGGGGAGACAGGGAAGGAGACGAGCAGGAGAAGGGATGGATGTAGGCCGTGGGTGGTTTGGATTATTTGAACATCAGCAGCAGCCAGCGACGCTGTCCAGCTGGGGAAACGCAGGACCTCACTTACGTTTTCACGCCATCCCCTTGGCTGCCGTGTGGCTACTAACACTGACCAAGTGCCAGATGAGTAGGTAGGTGTGTTCATAAACCGTGTTATTTAACTGTCCCTCCTGCTTATGAGGTTGATGTGGACCTGCCTTTTATCTGGCTGCCTAGTGCCTGACTTCCCTGCCAGTGACTGGGGAAATTCCCACCCTTCTGACCCAGGGTGTGCCCGCCCCCATGCCCACTAGAGAACCTGAAAACATCAAAAATTCCCTTTCAGGAGGTGCATAGGTCATGAAGGTGGGGTCCTTGTAAATGGGATTCGCGCCCTTAGAAAAGAGACTCCAGAGAGCTCCCCTGAACTTCCCACCATAGAACACAAACAGAAGGCAGCCGTTCAAGAAGCAGGCAGTGGGTTCTCACTAGACCCAATCTGATCTTGGGCTTCCAGCCTCCAGAACTGTGAGACATAATTTTCTGTGGTTTCTAAGTTGCCAGTGGTATTTTGTTATAGTAGCTCAAAGGTAAGTTACAGACACATGATGGAGCCTCAACCAATTAGATGAGATCCCCCACCGTTAGACTGGACTCTAGTGACATGCAGAGACATGGACCATGGACCCCTTTCTGGTGAGAGTCGGGGGGCACTAGAGTCAGTTCTCGAGGGCAGGAGTGCCGGTAGCTGGAACGGAAGAGCTGCAGGGGCTGGTGGTACCTGTCAGCCGTATCAGGCAGCATCCGCACTGGCTCTGTGGCATGGTCTTGGCTGTGACTGCCTCTGCGTACCCTGCGCTTGGTTCTTCAACTTTTCAGAGGGTCATGAGCTACCTGAACTCCTTTCAATAAGTTCCCTGTTGCTTAAATCAATGTTGTTGTTCAGCTGTTAAGTCATGTCCCACTCTTTGCAACCCCCAGAGCTATAGCTCTGTCCATGGATGGAATTCTACAGGCAAGAATACTGGAGTGTAGAGCCATTCCCTTCTCCGGGGGATCTTCCCTACCTCACGGTCTCTGAGAGCCAGGAATCCTGGGAGCAGCTTAACTGAGTGGCTCTGGCTCAGAATCGCTAATGAGGTTGCAGTCAGGTTGTCAGCTGGGGCCTGCCAGGTTGTCAGCTGGGCTGAAGGCTTGTCTGGGGCTGGCGAGTCCATTTCCAAACTCCCTCACATGTAGGATAACCCATGATGCAAGTTTGCCCGGGAATGAGGAGGATTCTCAGGATATGGAATTTTCAGCTTTAAAAGCCAGTTGGCTCCAGGCAAACCAGGGCAAGTTGATTACCCTATTCCTGTGCTTGTTGAAAAGAGAGCTTAGATTCTTGATTTGGGCATCTCAGTATCACTGCTCCTGATACAGCAGCTGGTCTTCTTTGGAGTGAATGATCAGAGAGAGAGAGGCAGAAGAAAGTCATCGTCTTTTATAACCTAGCCTCAGAGTGGCATACTATTCCTTCTCCTGTATTCTACCGTCAACTACAAATTGCTGCTTTTCAAGGGCATTTAAAATTCTTAAAGAGCTGGGAATACCAGACCACCTTACCCGTCTCCTAAGAAACCTGTATGCTGGTCAAGAGGCAACAGTTAGAACCTTACCTGGAAGAATTGACTGGTTCAAAATTGAGAGAGGAGTACGTCAAGGCTGCATATTGTCACCTTGTTTATTTAACTTGTATGCAGAGTACATTATGTGAAACACTGGGCTGGATGAATACAAGCTGGAATCAAGATTGCCATAAGAAATATCAGCAACCTCAAATATTCAGATGATACTACTCTAATGGCAGAAAGTGACGAGATACTAAAGAGTCTCTTGATAGTGAAAGAAGAGAGCGAAAAACCTGGCTGAAAACTCAGTATTCAAAACACTAAGATCAGTCCCATCACTTCATGGCAAATAGGAGGGGGGAAGTGGAAGCAGTGACAGATTGTGTTTTCTTGGGCTCCAAATTTTGCAGCCACAAAATTAAAAGATGCTTGCTCCTCAGAAGGAAAGGAAGAGACATACATCACTTTGCCAACAAAGGCCCGTATAGTCAAAGCTATTGTTTTTCCAGTAGTCATGTACAGATTAGAGAACTGGACCATAAAGAAAGCTGAGCACTGAAAAATTGATGCCTTCAAATTGTGGTGCTGGAGAAGACTCTCGAGTGACTGAACAACAAGGGCATTTGCCATCTGCTTCTGCAGAGACTGATCCCTGTGCCGGGGCAGCTCTTGACCTTCAGCATGCCCGGAAGGGAATCCAAGGTGGAGAGTGAGGCGAGTCTGTGCTCCAGGGAAACTGGTGGAACAGGTCTTTGTTATTATTCAGTAGCTAATTCCTGTCTGACTCTTTGCCACCCCATAAACTGCAGCATACCAGGCTTCCCTGTCCTTCACTATCTCCTGGAGCTTGCTCAAACTCATGCCCATTGAGTCAGTGATGCCATCCATCCATCTCATCCTCTGTTGCTCCCTTCTCCTGCCCTCAATCTTTCCCAGCATCAGGGTCTTTTCCAGTGAAAAGATGTTCTTTGCATCAGGTGGCCAAAATATTGGAGCTTCCATTTCAGCGTCAGTCCTTCCAATGGATATTCAGGGTTGCTATCCTTAAGGATTGATTGATTTGATCCCTTCGCTGTTCAATGGACTCTCAAGAGTCTTCTCCAGCACCATAATTTGAAAGCAACAATTCTTCGGCACTCAGCCTCCAGACAGCCTTAGATGTATATTTTCTGTGCTTCTCTCATCATGCTTTGAAATAATTTCCAGAAGTGGACAAAGCATGTGCCCAGCTTCACATCTGGAAAAATTTTGCTACACTGCCCTCCAGAAAAGTGGTACCAATGTCAGTTCTCATTGGCATGGTGAGAGCCTGCTTGTTTCTCTAAACCCTTACACTGAACATCATCCA
Organism: Aepyceros melampus; assembly: GCA_006408695.1. Classification (NCBI taxonomy): domain Eukaryota; kingdom Metazoa; phylum Chordata; class Mammalia; order Artiodactyla; family Bovidae; genus Aepyceros; species Aepyceros melampus. Next base: position 369,710 of record SJXQ01004460.1, read on the forward strand.
TCTGCTTAATCTTCAGTAATTTGATGTGAGAGAGATCTGTCTCATTGTTTCTTTAAATCACATGGTATTGATAGCAAGATGAGCATATTTTCATGTGTTTATTTAATCATGATATCTCATTTGTGAATTGCTTGATCACATTCTTTGTCTAAGGTTGGGATCTTGTGTCTTTTTTATTGATTCATAAATGTAGTGCACATATTAAGGATAACAAAAAATCTTTGAAATTCTATCACTGTTTTCTCAATTCAGAAACATTTGTAAATGTATTTATGATGTTTTTTGCTATATGGAAATTTAAAGGTTTTCGTTTTCTGCTGTCAGAAAGACTTTCTCCTTCAGAAAATTGTAAAAATATTCTCTTAGATTTTCTTCTAATTTTAACATTAAAAAATTTTGGCCCATCTGGAATTTATTTTGGTGCAGAGTGTAAGATGGAGATCAAACTTTTTTTCCTTAGTGAATAAATAGTTGTCCTAACACCAATTATTGGGTCATTCATCCACTTCTCATTGTTTTACAGTGCCATCTGTATCCCATGTTAAATTTCCATATGACACACAAGCCTATTTCTTCTCTATTATGCATCACTGATTATTTGCACAGTACCAAACTGTTTACATTACTATAGCTTTATACTATATTTTAGTATTAGACAGGATACAGCCTCCACTTTAACAAACTTGATCTAATTCTCAGAGGCAGAGATTTTAACTCCTAGTTGATATTTGCCTTCACATTCCAAATTATATGTTTATATTGCTAACTGTTGAGTAAGTAATATCAAACTTCATCTGTTGATTTTCTGACATGGAAGACGAGTCTCCCACGCATTCACACTCCCGATTTGCTGATGCCCCATCAACCCCACCATGGGCTCAGTCTGGTAACATCTTCATGGTGACCTGTGTCCCTGAGCAGGGTCTTCATTGTAACGAGCGTGTCAGTGTTGTGAATTGCTAAGCCAAGAACACACTGTTATTAAATGGCCTTGATTTCACAGCCTTTTGTTTTTCCTAGAGTTCATAATAGACCCATTTTCTTTGCATTTGCTTAGTTTTTTAACATCTAAGATTTTATTCTAACATTGTAGAATGCCTTCCACTACAATTTTCAACACCCTCAAACCCTTTAGATTATCTATCAGAGACTTTTGCTTTTTCCTACACTTTTTTTCTTACATGGTGGATCAGAAACCTTTCTGAAAAGAGTCAGATAGTGAATACTATAGGCACTATGTGCTGCCTGGGGTCTCTGTCACGTATTCTTGGTTTTTACTACATTATTTATTTGCTTTTACAACTCTTTGTTCAGGATGTTTTGAGATTCATTTATGTTGTTGCTTGACCCAGCAGTTTGTCCATTTTTAGTACTGAGTAGCATTTCAGCCCATTGATATACCACAGGTGCTTTGTTTTGTTTTTTACTTTCTGGGAGATTTCCATGACCTTGTCTTTCAATACTTAACCTTTTTCTTAAAAAGTTTCAGCTTGGGGACTTCCCTGGCAGCCCAGTGGTTAAGACTCCCTGCTTCCACTGCAGGGAGCATGAGTTAGACGCCTGATCTGGGAACTAAGATCCTGCATGCTGTGTGGGGAGAGGCCAGTATATATATGTCTGTGTAAATATATATATATATATATATATGTATGTATGTATTCAGCTTTCATACTCTGAATTTCCATCAAGAAGAAAGATTTGTTCTTTGTTTCTTATAGCTTCCTTTCTTTTTAATGGAGGCAGTGTTTTTTCTTTAGAAATATCCTCTTCGCCCTACTATTCTGTGAATTAGCTGCTTTCTTCAACTTCCTTCTCTCCTATTTATTGTATTCTTTTTCACACTAGGATTGTCTTCAAACTTCCAATGATCCTTGGCTGTCTTTATATTTGAGAGTGAAGCTCTGAGTGTCCTTTGGGAGGTGTCGGGAAGGTGGGATTTGTGCACAGGGCTTACTGGAAGCTGAAGTTGCCTGATGCCCCTGGTGGCACAAGTCTTCACTGCATTTATAAAGAATGTTCCTCCACCCTGCTACCAGGGGACATGTGTGCAGGGGACATGGGTGGGAGCGGGTGGCAAGTCCAGTTCTGGGCTGACTTCAAAGTGATGCCAGAGCAGAGGGACCTCTAGCTTGGGACCTGAACGAGGAGGAAGCTGGAGGTCTTCGATGTCTCCTTACTCATCTGTTTTCAATTCAGCACCTTTCCACCTTCCTCAGTGCCTGCTGAAACCAAGTTAGACTTTCTGCGTCCATTTCTTTAGAAAAGGAATCTCTAGTGGTCTTCAGGAACAGGAGAAGGATCGCCCTTTGGCGGCCATGGGTGTGCTTGGGACCAGTGATCTTGGGGTCTCAATGCGTCTTGTATAAGGTTTTGAAAAAATATCCCTTTATTTTCAGCTACAGACTTCACCACAACTTTCTTAGGGACCTGGTCCTTTCTATTCCCGGGCCGTTCAGTGGTGGCGAACAAATTGGCTTCTTCCTTTCCCGTGGCCTCCCCCGGACCCTCAGATTTGGCTCTTGCTCCTCTGGTTCTGCATCTCTTCCTCCAGCTGCCTCCCATCTGCTTGCCTAGAGATCTTAGGTTTCCCATGCACCCTCTTCTCACGTGAGGTGGATTTAGTGTTGCTTTTTTTTTTTTTTTCTACTTTTAGTTTGGGCTGATCTTCAAGACGAGAGGAGGTGGAAACTCTCTGCACTTCACCTTAATTGGTAGGCACCCATTAATCGTAAATAGAAAATTTGTCATCATCCAAGTATCATTTCAAGTAAACTTCAAAGTTGAAAGTTTCTCCTTATTTCCACCCCCCACCCCCTCAAAAATATCTCATTGGGATTTTTTATTTTTAGAACATAGGTTTTATTTATTTTTAACAGCTTTAGATTTGCAAACACATCAGAGAGCGTTCCATACGTTCCTCAGTCAGTTTCTCCCGTTGGCATCTTTCATCAGTGTGGCACACTGGTTGCAATTCCTGAACCAATGTTCATACACTATTATTAACTGAAGTTCATCATTTATGGAGGTGTCATTACTTTTTGCCTAGAGTCATTCTTCTGTTCCAGGATTCCACCCAGGAGACTACATCTCCTTGGGATGCTCTTGACTGTGGCAGTGGCTCAGGCTTTCCTTCTTTTTGATGGCCTCAATTTTGAGGAGTATTGGTCAGGCATTCTGGAGAATGCCTCTCTATCATAGTTTATCTGATGCCTTTCCCAAGTTTAGAGCTGGATGATGGGTTTGGGAGAGGAAGCCATCAGGATTTTGATGAAATGCCATTCAATTGATAGAATAATTGGAGGAGAATTGACATTTCTACAATATCGACTTTTCCTTCAGGGATGTGGCCCATTTCTCCTTTGTATTCAAGTCTTCTTTTACAATCTTCAGGCAGGTTTTATAGTTTGCTTCTTATGACCCTAACATACTGCTTGCTAGGCTTATTCCCAGATATTTTATAGCATTTGCTGCTCTTATGGGAAAGATCTCCACAATTGCTTTTACTTTCTAATTTGTCCTTGCTGTTATATTGGAAAAGCCACTGAGTTGTATAAATGTATACTCTGACTAGCTATCACATATTATTTATAACAGTTTTGAGTTGATGCTCTTAAAATTTTGATAAACAAGATCTCATGCAAATAATTATTTTGACTCATCCTTTTAAATATTTGTGAAGTTTACTCAGTTTTCTTATATTATCACATTAGCTTCAAACAATGATGATTCGGAGTGGAGACAGTGTTTTGTTACTGATGCCAGATTTTCACCTGCTTTTATGTTCTCTCTGAGTGCTGTGTGCTAAGTCGCTTCAGTGGTGTCAGACTCTTTGCAACCCTATAGACTGTAGCCCTCCAGGCTCCTCCTCTGTCCGTGGGATCCTCCAGGCTCCTCCTCTGTCCGTGGGATCCTCCAAGCAAGAATACTGAGTGGGTTGCCATTTCCTCCTCCAGGGGATCTTTCCAACCCAGGGATCGAACCCAAGTCTCCTGTGTCTCCTGTATTGGCAGGCGGATTCTTGACTAGTAGCGCCAACTGGGAAGCATACGGGTTTCTGATAATCTCTTTCTTATTCTTTGGAAATGTCCTCCTATTCCTCTTTTAGTAGGAGTATATATGAGGAATGAAAATTGAATTGTATCAATGCCTTTTTTTATGATATGTCAGAATTAGTACCTATTTTTTTCTACATCATCCTCTTATGTAATTATATAGCCATAATTACATTAATAGCTGTTGTATTTCCCTTCATGGTGCCAGTGTGCTTCCTAGCTCAGGCTCCCTGGAGGGAAACTCTGCCAGCCTTTGTGCCATACAGTTGGGGCACAGCTCACCTAAGTCTCCTTATACCTCTGGCCACATATAGAGATCAAACAACGACTTGCCTACACAATTGTTGAGGGAGCCCATCAGCTACTGATGGTGATCAGTCCAGTCCTTTGTTTTAAACAGGAACAGATAGTGAAAACTCCTTTGATGTGTGAAGAGAATCAATAGTCTAAACTGAATAGTCAGACCAAATGGCCCATGCTAAAGTAGAGTTAATACAGGAAACAGAGGAAAACTTTAAAGAATCTACTCCTATGTTCTTTAAGATTCATGAGCATATTGCATTGATTAAATAGTCTCTAGCTGTTACAAAAAGGAAGCAAATGGAAACAAAAGGTTATTGAGATTGACATAAACTTGATTCCAAAACTAAGAAAACCCACTCATACCAAAGTCAATAACGTGAGCAATTTGTAAAAATGTCATTGAAATATAGTTGATTTACAATGTTGTGTTAATTTCTGCCGTACAGAAAGGTGAGTCACACATATACATATTCTTTTTCTATTCTTTTCCAAATGCTTCATCACAGAATGTTGATATAGCCCATAGTCCCCTTTGCTGTACAGTAGGACCTTGTTGTTTAACCATCCTATATGTAATAGTTTGCATCTGCTGACCCAGACTCCCAGTCCTTCCCTCTGCCACCCATGCCCCATTGGCAAACACAAGTCTGTTCAGTACGAGCAATTTGAATGCAACAATATTGAAAGTGAAGTTGCTCAGTCGCGTCCAACTCTTTGCAATTCCGTGGACTGTAGCCTATCAGGCTCCTCCATCCATGGGATTTTCCAGGCAAGACTACTGGAGTGGGTTGTCATTTCCTTTTCCAGGAGATCTTCCCGACCCAGGGATTGAATCTGGGTCTCCCACGTTGTAGGCAGATGCTTTATTGTCTGAGCCACCCAGGAAGAATGCAATAATATATCAAAGGAATTACTTACCTTGACATATTTTACTCGAGGGAGTCAAAGATGATTTGAGAAATATCAAAGCCAATAATGTATTGAATTTTTACGAAGTAGTGCAGATATAGGGTTCCCGTCTTAGTTTTGCTGGTGGTAGGAGTGTTCAGGAGGCAAAGACCCATTTGACTTATCATGCTACCTGCACCAAATGAGACCTTAGAATTGGGGTGTGTGCTGAGACCAGTTTCTTTGTGTGGAGCACCCACGAAGTTGCCAGTTCTTAGATAGCTCCTCATTAATTATACTTCTGGCCTCAGCTATGTGCTCTTTGAGAATGTGTATGTAGTTAGTACTATCGTTAGTGCTGCCAGTACCAGTAGCAGAAGGAAAGGAGTTATCAAAGGAGAGATTTCACTGCTGTGTTCAGCTCCATTGGTCAGCCTCAAAAACCCAACTACAACTAGTTTGAGGAAAACATAAACATGTTGACTAGTGTAACTGAAAAAAAAATCTAATGTGGGCTTCAGGCATGGCAGGATCCAGGTGTTCAAACAATGTCACCAGGAATATATCTTTATCCATCTCCTTTCCCATGAAAAAAAAAGTTGTAGACAGAAAGTTATGAGGACCACATAGAATAAGATATCCTGAGAACCAAAACAGAGCATTCAGAAAGAGAAAGTAACCAACAGAGTTAAATGCAACAAAGATGTGCAGGAAGATAAGAACTTAAGAGATCCTCAGATTTCATGATAGGAGGTCACTGTCCTTGGCAAGAGAAATTTCCATGGTATGCCAGGGAAGACAGCAGATAAGAATGGGTTGAGAAAATTGAATGTGAGAAACTAGGAAAAAAAAAAAAAGACATGTAGATTAATCTTTTGAGCTATTTAGATAAAATGCAGTGGAGAGAAAGGGCAGGCTTAAAGGTTTTGTTTTTGGTTTAAGGATGGGAGAAATCTGGGCATGTTTCCAACAATGGGACTGGAGCCAGTGAAGAAGGCAAGGTCAAAGGTACAGCAGAGAGATGATACTACAGAGAGCAATTTAACCTTTAATTTGGGGGTGGTTTGGGGGAGTGGGTGGCCCATCCCTAGACAGGCTATTACTCCTCTCTCCCCAGTAAGATGGCTGAGCCTTTGGTGTCTCTAACTCCTGCTCAGCCTTTGCTGCCTCCTGCATGACTTCAGGAACTGGAGCTGTGTATCCATCAGGGGATTTCCAAAGCATTCACTGCTGTGTTTAGGAGCTTCTCCATAGTTGGCTGGATGACCTTGGTAAGTTGAACAAGCTTGGTAAGTTGTTCTCTTTCTGGGTTTCCTGTAAGAGATTGACCTCAATGTATTTAGAAGTTCTTCCCATTAGAGCATCACTTTGAAACCAGGTTTTGAATAGCCCAGGGGCAGATTGGGAGGAGATCATGGAACAAAATGGAAATAAAAATAGGAAATGACTGTAGCTTCTTAAACCATCATTCTACTTTTTAGAAACATATCTTTCCAATCTACAAAGTTCTAGGGAAGTAGTCAAATGATTCTCAAGGTCATTTTCATTTTTAAAGTATTATTTAAAAAATAACTTTTAGAATTTTCTTTGAGTAATGAGAACTCATTCTCCTGTCCCTCTCCCGTGATTAGTTTAGGCATGGACGTGTGATACAGTTTGGCCAGAGAGATACAGCAGGGATGACTTTCAGGAAATGTTTCTCTTGTTCTAGAGATCCACAGGAGGTGATGGTCCTCTTTCCACCTAGACGGGCTCTATGAGGGGGAACTTCTGGAAGCTACCGTAACCATTTGCCAAACAAGAAGGGACTAGACTGAGAATAAAAACCAACACCCAGGAAGAAACTCAGGTCCTGGAAACATTATTGAACAACTTAATTAGCCAACCCTTATTTTTGGACTCCTGTAAAATGAGGTAATAAATTGCCCTTATTGTTGGAACAAGTTTTAGGTGGGTGTTTTTTATTTGCAGCTGAAAAGCGTTCTAACTGTTGTAAATAGCATCATGTTGTATGTATTATTTTGAGCATGCTCTTCTCATTGAGCAATATGCCATGAACATTTTCACAAGTCAGTAATTTTTTGCCTATAATAGGACTTTTAATAGCTGCATTGTATTCAATATATTGTGAAATATTTAGGTGTTAATAATTCTTTTTCATCATGGTAAATAATGGTGTAATGATTTTGGTGACATCTTTGCATATTTATCTGGTTTAGGGATAATTTTCTCAGAGAAGAATTCATGACTAAATATTAATAGTATATGTAATATTAAGATTTTCCTTACATTTCGCTCCAAAACTTTGCATTGATTTTTAATTATACCAACAAAGTATGAGTATGCTTATTTTCCCCCTCCCATTATAGTTAACTTTCCTTAGTAGCATTCTATCTTTTAATTTTTCACTGATGTATAACATACACATAGAAAATTGCATAAATCCTATTTTTGCTCACAAATTGTACCCTCTGTATAACCAACACTTGAGCCAAGAAATAGGACATTTCTAGCCCCAAAGGCCCCTGGGTGCATTCACTGCCCCAGAGACAACCACTGCTCAGCTTCTATCACAAGTAAGTTTTGCCAGTTTGAACTGCATGCAACTAGAACTTTGTAGTAGGTGGATTCTGATGTCTACTCCTTGTGATTATCATTACATCGGAGATTCGCCCATATTGTTGAAAACACAGACGTTTGCCCCTTTGATTGGTGCACAACGTTCACATGTGTGAATATACCAGTGATCCATTTCACTGTTGATGGACTTTTACTTTTGTCCAATTCTTGGCTATTTTGAACAAAGCTGCTATAAACATTTTTGTGCCTTTTTTGATGGACGTGAACTAATATCTCTTGCATAGTTACCTAGGATTCAAATTGCTTGATGATAGGGTAAGTATTTAACTTTGTGCAAAACTTTCAGAGTTCTCTAAATTAATCATATCAATTTACTTTCCCCAAACCAATATATGAGAGAGTCCCAAATGTTCCACATAACTGGCAACATTTAGTATTGTCAAGCTTTATTTTTATTCATTTTAGATGTGTAGTCGTGTCTCCTTTTGGCTTTATATTTTCATGATGAATAATGATGTTGAGCACCTTCTCGTGTGTTTCCTGGCCATTTGGAGAGCCTGTCTTGTAAAATGCTTAAGTTTTGTGTCCAGTGTTTAACTGATTTGGGGGGGGGGTTTGTTTAATTTACTTTTCAGATAAATTTCTGTTGTGAATATCTTCTTCCAATATGTGGCAACTTGCTTTTTCACTCTCCTGGTGTCTTTTAATGAACAGAGTTCTCAGTTTCAATGAAGACTATTTTATGGTTCATGTGTTACATTCTTGTTAAGAATTTGCCCATCCCAAGGTCATAAAGATATTCTTCCATGCTTTCATCTAAAAGCCTTCTTGTTTTGTCTTTCGCACTTAGATCCATGATCCGTTTCAAATTAATTTTGTACAATATGAGGTAAGTATCAAGGTTCATTTTTACCCATATGGATAACCAAATGGTTCAGGGACATTAGAACATTTATTCTAAAGGCGGACACTATCCCCTGAAATGCAGTGGCCCACTGTCAAAAATCAGTTGACCATATAAATGTGGGTCTGTTGCTAACTCTACCCTACTTCATTCTTTTGTTTGTTTATCCTTGTGCCAAATCACACAGACTTCTTAGTCACTGTAGCTTTGTATTTAAGCTGTAATGTCAAGTTGTATGAATCCCCCAGTTCTGTTCTTCATCAAGGCCATGTTGGCTATTCTGGTTTGTCTGCATTCCCCGGTGTATTTTGAATCAGATTTGCAACGTCGTTCTGGGATTTTGATTGAAATGGCCCTCAATCTCAGTTAGGAGAGATACTGGTATTAAGAGAGAAATGGTATTGAGTCTTCCAATCAATGAATATGAAGTGTCTATCTATTTTTATATCTTATTTAATTTCTCTCAACAATGATTTATAGTTTTCAGTGTATATATTTACAATTTTCATTGTTTTTATTTTTAAAGTATTTGATTCTTAAAATCCACTTGTTAATGGTGGTTTTAGGCCTTTTAAATAAATTAAGAGAATAAAACATGTTTTTTCTTCAATAAAGACTTACATGTTTACCATTTGAGGAATCCATTCCTTCCTGTAAACATATTTCCTTTAAGTATAATATCCCTTTAGCCTGAGGAACTTCTTTTGGTGTTTCTAGTAAAGCAAGCAGCTCTGTTGACAATGAGTTCTCCCAGTTTTTATTTATTGGAACTATCTATTTCCTGTGTTTAAAGGATATCTTTTTTCCTGGATTTACAACTCTGGATTCAGTATTTTTCACTCTTTAATAAAATAATTTTTTAAAATACTTTGTTCAGAGTATTTAATTATTACCTGAAGGAATGTTTAATTCATTGATAGCCATTTCACCATTACTGGATATAGAACCAAACCGCACTATTTTATTGGCTGAGTTTTTGTAAAACATTTTAATAACTGGCAGTCAGGCTTCCCCTTTTCAGAATATTTTATTGAGCGCTGATGATTTATTCTTCCAGGTAAACTTCAGACTTTGTTGTACTTAAAAAAAAAAAAAGGCCCAATAGGATGTTGACTGGAATTTCATGACATTTGTAGATTTATACAGGGCTTCCCTCGTAGCTCAGTTGGTAAAGAATCTGCCTGCAGTGCAGGAGACCCAGGTTTGATCTCTGGGTTGGGAAGATTCCCTGGAGACGGCAATAGCCACCCACTCCAGTATCCTTGCCTGGAAAATCCCATGGATAGAGGAGCCTGGTGGGCTGCAGCCCATGGGGTCGCAAAGAGTCGGGCAAACTAAGCAACTAACACTTACTTACTATGGGTTATTATTGATATCTCGAAAATATTGATACTTTCTTCCTATAATAATATGTGCTTCCATTGGTTCAGGTCCTATTTTCTGTTGCTCACTACAAAACTACATTTTGTAATTTTCTTCATCTAGGTTCTACTCTACTCATCGCAAAGTACTTATGTATTTGGCAAAGAAAAGAAACATTTTTATAAGAATTGGAGCATACTTTGTCTCCTTTTTAACCCTCAAGCATTAAAAGTTTGATTTACCATATTGACCTACTCATGGCTGTATCAGTTGGGATCCAGCCATGAAACAGAAACCACATTTGTTTATGTCAGAACGAGAAATACAGAGAGAATTGGTTAAACAGGTCCTGGAGGACAGAGCAGAAATTCTGAGGAAACACAGAAATGGTCCCTGGGGAAACATCTACCTGCCTTGGGGTACAGGGGGAGGGGAAGGGATCTTTTTGGAGGAGGTGAGCCCAGGGCTGGGATTCAGATCTCTTTGGAGGGGTTGCTGCACAGCCAGGGCTGGCATCTCCAGAGCTCAAAGCAGGGAGGAGGGGAGAGCTCTGCATGGCTGTCACTGAGACTTCTGGGCCGAGGGTGCTGGCTGGCTGCTGACGGCATCTCACATAGCTGGGTCTCTGATCCCTAAGGAAGTGGGCTTCTTCCTCCTTAGTTTCTCCCTTGGGAACAAAGATTTCCAAATCAGCAGAGTTCAAAGTCTTGGGGACAAGAAGCAGAAATTCTGCAGGCGGTTATTAGGTGCAGTGGTGGGAAAAGCGACTTCTGCTCTGTTTCCTGGCCCGGTTACTGGGGATGGGGCAGGGAAACACCTTACACTGACTGCTGAGTGGAGGCCCGTTCTGCCTCCTGTTAAGGCGGAACCTCAACCTTTCAGGATGTTCTCTCGCAAGTAGCATTCCCCGAGTCTTTTGAAGGTCCTTCCACTCACCAGTTAGGCTCCCAGTTTCCAGATGATAGAGTACATGGGGAGGGGCCCAAGCCCACGCCAGTCTTTCGCTATGAAATGAGTGTCTCGGTCAGAAGAAATGTAGCATGGAAAAGCGTGGTGGCAAATAAGGCGTTCCATCTGTGCAGAGATGGCAGAAATATTACTGGCAAAGGGCAAGTAAATATCCAGAATATTGATTTAACAAAAAATGGAGAGACAAATCATCTATTGGATCATAGAAAAAGCAAGAGGATTCCAGAAAAGCATCTCCTTCTGCTTCACTGACTTTGCTAAAGTCCTGGATTGTGTAGATGACAACAAACTGTGGAAAATTCTTAAAGACATGGGAATACCAGACTACCTGACCCTGCCTCTTGAGAAACCTGTATGCAGGTCAAGAACAGTTAGAACCAGGAATGGAACAATGGGCTGGTTCAAAATTGGGAAAGGAATATGTCGAGGCTGTGTATTGTCACCCTGCTTATTTAACTTATATGCAGAGTAGATCATGTGAAATGCCAGGCTGGATGAAGCACAAGCCTGAATCAAGATTGCTGGGAGAAATATCAATAACCTCAGATATGCAGATGACACTACCCTTGTGGCAGAAAGTGAAGAGGAACTAAAAAGCCTCTTGAGAGTGAAAGAAGAAAGTGAAAAAGTTGACTTAAAACTCAACATTCAAAAAACTAAGATAATGGCATCTGGTCCCATCAATTCATAGCAAATAGATGGGGGAAAAGTGGAGAGAGTAGCAGATTTTATTTTCTAGGGCTCCAAAATCACTGTGGATGGTGAGTGCATCCATGAAACTAAGACGCTTGCTCCTTAGAAGGAAAACTATGGAAACCTAGGCAGTGCATTAAAAAGGAGAGACATTACTTCACTGACAAAGGTCAGTATAGTCAAAGCTATGTTTTTTTCTATAATCATGTACGGATGTGAGAGTTGGACCATAAAGAAGGCTGAGCACCAAAGAACTGATGCTTTCAAACTGTGGTGCTGTAGAAGACTCTTGACAGTCTTGTGGACAGTAAGGAGATCAAACCAGTTAATCTTAAAGGAAATTAACCTTGAAATTCATTGGAAGGACTGATGCTGAAGCTGAGACTCCAATACTTTGGCCACCTGATGCAAAAAGCCAACTCACTGGAAAAGATCCCGATGCTGGAAAAGATTGAGGGCAGGAAGAGAAGGGGATGACAGAGGATGAGATGGTTGGATGGCATCACCGACTCGATGGACATGAGCTTGAGCAAACTCCAGGAGACAGTGGAGGACAGGGAAGTCTGGTGTGCTGCAGTCTGTGGGGTGGCAAAGAGTTGGACACAACTTATCAACTGAATAACAGCAACAGAGAGACAAACATGCTGGGAAAGAGGAGAACGTGCGCATGTTTGAGAGGGGAGAGCTTGGGGTAGATTCAGTTCAGTTCAATTCAGTCGCTCAGTCGTGTCCCACTCTTTGTGACCCCATGAACCGCAGCACGCCAGGCCTCCCTGTCCATCACCAACTTCCGGAGTCCATCCAAACCCATGTCCATTGAGTCAGTGATGCCATCCAACCATCTCATCCTCTGTTGTCCCCTTCTCCTCCTGCCCTCAATCTTTCCCAGCATCAGAGTCTTTTCAAATGAGTCAGCTCTTCGCATCAGGTGGCCAAAGTATTGGAGTTTCAGCTTCAACATCAGTCCTTCCAATGAACACTCAGGACTGATCTCCTTTAGGATGGACTGGCTGGATCTCCTTGCAGTCTAAGGGACTGTCAAGAGTCTTCTCCAACACCACAGTTCAAAAGCATCAATTTTTCAGTGCTCAGCTTTCTTTATAGTCCAACTCTCACATCCATACATGACTACTACGGAAAAACCATAGCCTTGACTAGATGGACCTTTGTTGGCAAAGCAATGTCTCTGCTTTTTAATATGCTGTCTAGGTTGGTCATAACTTTCCTTCCAAGGAGTAAGCATCTTTTAATTTCATGGCTTCAATCACCATCTGCAGTGATTTTGGAGCCCAGAAAGATAAAGTCAGCCACTGTTTCCTCATCTATTTGCCATGAAGTGATGAGACCGGATACCATGATCTTAGTTTTCTGAATTTGAGCTTAAGAAAGATAAATCTCATCTTCCATCATAGTAGTCAAAGATGACGTCTACAACTAGGAAATCAAGAACCGGTTCTTTAGAAATCTGGAGATTAACAAGAAAGGCTGAAAGCATTTGAAGTGGTTGAAGGTGGGGTGTGGATGAGAAGAGGAGCTGCTGGCTTTTGTTGAGTCTTAGAGACCATTTTCACATTTTTAAAAAGTGAGGTATTGCTTTGATTAAAATTAGAGCTCTGTAAATAGAGAAAAGAATCTGACTCTCAGGTTTGAGTCTGGAGGGTTGTCCTTTCAAGATTCCTGCAGACTAAAGAACAGAATGGTTTCCGTGCTCTTCAGAAAAGGGCGCCTCTTCCTTGGAGCATAGTACTGCCCTCTGCTGGAGAACTGAAGTAATACCTCTGCAAACCGGCCGGTGACTCGGACTGAAGGCGCCCACGGGTTCACGCGGTGCGCTGGGCTAGGATGCGCGGCCGGTGCCTTGGGGATCTGGGACACTTTGACCGGGCCGGTGAGGTCGTTGTGTCCGGGCGGCCAGAGCTGCATGACCTGTGCTATGCCTGGGTGCTGCCACCCACAGTATAGGGAGCACTAGCCCACCAGATGCTTGGGGTCAGGGGGCGCCTAGGGTTCAGGGGCTTTTCCCAAATTGCCCTCGTCTACAGTATGTAGTGGAGGCGGGCATGGCAGCCCACTCCAGGAGTCTTGCCTGGAGAACCCCCTGGACAGAGGAGCCTGGCAGGGCACAGCCCGTGGGGTCGCAAAGAGTTGGACGCGACTGAGCGACTAACGCTACTACACTCGGTGTGTCGAGGGCTCTCCTGGGGCCCCAGATGGTAAAGAATCCGCCTGCAATGTGAGGGACCTGGGTTCGATCCCTGGGTTGGGAGGAGGGCATGGCAACCCACTCCAGTATCCTTGTCTGGAGAATCCTCACGGCCAGAGGGGCCTGGTGGGCTACAGTCCATGGGGTCGCAAAGAATCGGACTCGACTGAGCGACTAAGCACAGCATGGCGTGTGCTGANGTAAGGGCCAGGAAATTCTTGGCTTTGCCAAGATCGTCTGCCCTGCCCTTCAGGGATGTTTGCAGGCAGAGGGCATAAACCACTGCAATAGTGGAGAGACTCAGACAGGCGCCACTTTGGGTCATTGAGTTTTCCTGTTCTAGAATCCTGACATGTGGACAGCCAGTTACCACACCTGGGCTGAGGACAGGCTCACAGGCCCCGAGCACCCACCTGTCCATGCGCCCCCACCACCGCCCCGTGCTTCCAGCTGAGAGATGACTTTGAGCAGGCCTGGTCCCTGGAGCAGGGAGGTGACATCCTTGGAAAGGGCTTAGAGAGTAGCGTAGAATCAGAGACTCAGAAGAGGAAGCAACTTTATAGGCTTGTCCACCCATCCCCATCTCATGCCTGGATTGCTCCACCCTTCCCGAGCAGGGGTCTTCACCTTGCTCTCTGTTGAAGCTGGTCCTGCTGTCTCTGGAAGGATCTGACTCAGAAAGCACTTGCTTCTTCCACCCCTCATCTGCCTCCTTCCATCTCCCGTGTCTCGATCCCAGTTCTGGCCCACGTTCCCTCCTCCCTATGACGCCTCCAAGTGTTGAGGAAAGGGAAAAAGGCCCCCCCACCGCGCCCTGCGAGTGGGCTCCTCTCTAGCGAAGGTTGACTGACAGGACTCTGCAAGTAATTACGCTTAGCTCTTACTAGCTTAGGTGAAGGAAGAGGAACTCATGGGCGCCACGTGGGCAGCCAGGGCAGTGCGGGCCACCAGGGGTTCCATCCCTGGGCTCGATCCTTGGGACTGGGAAAGTCCCCTGGAGGCGGGCATGGCAGCCCACTCCAGGATTCTTGCCTGGAGAATCCCATGGACAGAGGAGCCAGGCAGACTACAGTCCATGGGGTCACAAAGAGTCAGACACGACTGAAGCAACTAAGCACAGCACCCTGGGACGGCCAAGGAGCTGTTGGATCCAGGAGGGTAAATGCCTTGTCTCCGGGCTTCCCCTTCCCTGGCTGTACTGCTTTCACCCCCAGGCAGGGTGGGAACCAGGGCCCTGGCACTGCCCAGCCTCTGTCCATCCGAAGCAGAAAGAGACATCTCTCCTGATGGCCACAGGGCACTGGTCAGGGTTAACTATGGCTCAGAAAGGGTGTCTGTGTACTCCTTTTTACAGAGGTGAAAAGTCAGAGATTTAGTCTACCTGGGGCATGCAGGAGGTGGTGGGGTTGGGGGGGGCAACCTTTTCAAGCTTCCAGCCGTGAGTGCCCGGAGGCCCATGGCAGTGACTTGGGCACCTAGACAGTCACAGGATGAGCCTGTCATCTTCCTGGAGAGTCGGTTTTGTTCAGTGGAAGCTCTAATTTTAGATTTACACAAAAATGGAAACATCGTGGAGCAGAATGCAGAATCTGTAATTTTGAAAGAAGACCCGAGACTTCGAAGAAATCTCACACTTGTGTCAGCTGCTTTGGGCTGGCTGCCTGCGCTGCTGGGCAAACCTGTTCATCCTTGCACGAGCGGACCTTCTGGGGAGACAAGGCCCGGGGACCCACAGTCTGAGGGACGCTGGGCCTGGGTCTCCACACAGCTGCAGGGCAGGGCCGAGAGGAGCTGGGCTCGAGGGCTTCGAAGACAGCTGAGCTGGTGGGCCCTGGCTGGGCTCCAGCTTAGCTCATGCTCGGCTCCCTGGATGTGCAAGCCCACCGGGAGGACATAACTGCCTCTAGAACCCTACCCGAGGGCAGGAGCCAGAGCCCATGCGGGTGAGGGATCCTCAGGGCCTCTATAGGACAGGGCAGCTGAGAAGTGCAGCAAACACTACTGACTCCTCCTGAGAGCTTTTCACCGGGCTAAGGGAACGTGGGCAGGGTGACCCCTGAAACATTTGACCCTAGAAGCTCATGGGACCAACCAACAGAACAGACTCCAGCCTCATACCTGAGCAGGGTCCTGGACCAAGGTCATGCCTCAAGGTGCTGGATCGGGTGGGGATTTGGGAATCCCAGGTTAGAGAGACCAGGTCAACTGGGGCAGTGGGGAGCACTCGGGGCTGGGGGCACTGGGACAGCAGCTGTTCACCAACTGGTAGGGACATGTTTTGATGTCCTAACAACCTAGACAGCTGTCCTGGCTGCAAACAAGCCTCGTATATGGATCTGATGCAGCAAGTTCAAGCCTCAAATCCAGCCCACGTTTATTGAGCACCTATTATGTACCAAAAGCAGTGCTGGGAACCTTCATGTGTAATCCCTAGCTTCATGTCAACAAGAGCACACAGATCCACTAGCACGTATTCAGGTTCCCGAGGACGAAAGGGGTAGCATTCCGCCTCCACCCGCCAGGCCCCCCACCCAGCACTCAGGTAGGGGCTCGACATTTTCTTAGAGGCAGATGGTGTGACAGCTGGGCCATCTGTTCCCAGCTTCCCCTTTGCCCCTCCCTGTTCTAGCTCATCGGTTCTCCAAATTTAGTTTTCTTTAGAATCACCCCCCTCGGTTGTAGATGCAAAGCCACGCAGATTCGTTACCAGCTGAGCCACCAGGGAAGCCCCGCATACATGTTGGTGGCAGGGAGGAAGCTAAGATCA
Source organism: Aepyceros melampus (assembly GCA_006408695.1). NCBI lineage: Eukaryota > Metazoa > Chordata > Mammalia > Artiodactyla > Bovidae > Aepyceros > Aepyceros melampus. Next base: position 386,431 of record SJXQ01004460.1, read on the forward strand.
AGGGTGGTTTTGCCAGTACTTGCTTTTTGCCTTACTGATTTAGAACTTGCCCTAAAATAGCCCATGACTCTGTGACTTAGAATTATCCCCATTTTGCAGATGAGAAAGTGGGGTTTGGAGATGTCATCCATCCAAGGTCACACAGATGGTGGAGACCAGCGCCCATGACCTTATGCCTAGCCATCTTAGCAGTGCCTGCCTCTGAGTTCCGTCATTTGCTGAGATGTCCAGATAAAGCTGGCAGCCCCAGTGCAGGCCTGATGGAGCACCGGGCACTTCTGACATGGAGCGTAAGTGTGTGTGTTACTGCTTAGCTGAGGTTCCTAGGCCTCCCCCAGGCAGGTGCCCACGGCTGACTACCTTCTGCCAGCTGTGCTTACCTAAACAACAAGCCCAGGTGTGGCCCACCCACCAACCAATCACACTCAGCAACTCTGATTTCCTCCCTGATTCAGAAAGAGTTCTGGCTTTTGGCTTTTACTCACATGCTCCATTTCTCCTCTCTAGGACCTCTCTAGGAAGAAACTTTGGAATAAAACATGAAACAGGTGGTTTCTTGACACCTGAGTTTGTGGCCTCGGAGTCTGTGCAGTCCCGGGAGCTCTGTGTTGACCAAGGGAAACGGTGATAGAATGTTCCAGCCTGACCTTGTGGTCTGAGATGTCTGACTCTGACCCAAGAAGAGACCTCTGTCCTGTTTACTCTGTAACCTGGGGGCTCAGCGACAGGCATTCAGAGATGCTGCCCACCAGAGTGGAGGGCTTCTGGGGAGAGTCACGAACTCCGTCCTCCCTGCAAGCAGAGGCTGGCACAGCCCTGAGGGAGAGGGAGGCAAGGCCAGACTGAAGCTTCTTCCCGGCAATTCTTCCTTGGCCACCAGATGGCAGGCCAGGGCCACACGGGGCTGCTGGGACGGGCTGTTCCGGGGACCAGAAAGCCCAGCTTCCTCCACCGGCTCTGATGTCACCACTGCTGGGAGAAGGGGCAGCAGGGTTAACTGCAGCTGTGGAGACCAAGGCTGTTGCCCTGATCTGAATTAATCAAAGGGCCATCCATCAAAGGGCGTGTTCCTGGGCACCCCACCAACCCATCCTTTTGGCCGCATGAAAGTGAAGTCACTCAGTCGCGTCCGACTCTTTGAAACCCGTGGACTGTAGCCCACCAGGCTCCTCTGTCCATGGGATTCTCCAGGCAAGAATACTGGAGTGGGTTGCCATTTCCTTTGGCTGCATACATCGTCCCATTTAATTGGCAGCACTGAGGTTTCTGAACTGGCCGAAGGACTCCTCAGTCCGAGAACTTTGCTCCACTTTTCTGGGCTGAGTTTATGCCATGGCTCACCTTGGGGCTGAGGTGGGAGCTGGGTAGGGTCTGTAGCATCTAAGCCTCAGTTTCTTTGTCTGTAAAATGGGAAGATTCTTGCCCCGCCTGCAAGATCAGTGGGAGGACTGAGTGTCTTTGTCCCCACAGTGTCACTTTGCTCTCACAATAATCCCAAGCACCAGGAAGGGCCTATATTCTTATGCCCTTTTTACAGAGGACGAAACTGATCCCCATGGATGAGAAGCGACCCATCTTCCATCACTCAGCAGAGCCTGGATTTAGAGCCAGATCTGCCCTGATTCTCTCCGCTCCCCCATACTCCCACTTCTCCCCCATTCCTTCCCTCCTCCCCGTTTCTTCAGTGGACTGCTTGGCTCTTTCTCATTCACTCTGTTGAGAGGGGCCCCTCTGGTACCTTGAGACCCAGAAGATCCAGGTCTTCTGGGAACCTGCAGTCAGTACCTTAACCTGATGCATTGCTGGGCATAATGGCCCTTGGATCTGCCCAGATAACTATGATGACCTGGGCCTTGTGCAGCCCAAGCTGGCTTGAGAGCAAGGCCCAGGAGAGAAAATCTAGGAAATGGAATTAGACAATCTGGAGAACTTTTTCACTGAGCCTCAGTTCCCAAGCTACAACATGTAAGTCAACTTACAGGACTGCAGTAATACTGGAACATAGCTATACTTGAAAGTCTTTGGTGACAACAATGCTAACCTTCATTGTCTCCTTACTGTGTGCCAGATTCCAGGCGTAGTCCCTTTCCTACGTGCTCTCACTTAATCCTCACCAAAATCCTGTAAGATTGATCTTATTGTTGTTTATATTGTATTTTTATTGAAATACAGCTTATCTAAAGTGAACCTGCCTTAAACGTACAGCTCTATGAGAAAGAGAAGGGGATAACAGAGGACGAGATGGTTGGATGGCATTACCGACTCAAACGACATAAGCTTGAGCAAGCTCTGGGAGGTGGTGAAGGATAGGGAAGTGTGGTGTGCTGCAGTCCATGGGGTTTCAAAGAGTTGGATACCACTGAGCAACTGAACAACAACAAATGACCTTTCAAAATTGCATAACAACCACCATTATAGAGATCATTTCCGCCTCCCTTGAAGGCCCCTTCAAGCTCCTCAGTCAACACATCACTAAGGTAACACTATAAAGGTGGGGTTATTTACACCCATTTTACAGATGAGCAGACTGAGGCCCAGGGAGGGTCTGTGCATAGCTGCTATAGGTTGGGACCAAGATTAGTCTGCCTCTCACCAAAGTGCATGGTGATCCATACAGGCTATAAAACAGTGACTTCTTCCTGTTCTCGCCCTTCCTCTCCTTTTCCTCCTCTCCCTCTGCCTCAAATGTTTCAGCAAGCTCTGGGAGGTCGTGAAGGAGGTGTCACTGCCTGACAACAGGTGACCTTTTAGAAGAGACTACCCCCTCCACCCCAACAGCCTCAAGCACCACCTGTTGTCATTTCACAGACTTACCACCAGATGGTAGCAAAGGACCAACTGCAGAATCGGCTGGCCTCTAAGGAGCTGGAGGCCTCGGGCCTGGCGAGCCAGGGTTTCTGAGATTTGGGACTGGGAGTCGACAGCAGAGAAGTCGCTGGTGGTGATCTTGGGCCCTGCCCAGCTGACACGGCAGAGGTGACCCTAACCCAGTCCCAGTCCATTGGCACCAAGACCAACAAGAGGGTGGAAATGCAAGCTAGGGCTCCTAGAACCCTGGGCTGCGAGCAAAGCGATCTAGGCTGCAGTCTAGGCTGGCCTAGTCGCTCAGTTGTGTCCGACACTTGTGACCCCTTGGACTGGGTCATGCCAGGCTTCTCTGACTATGAAGAATACTGGAGTGGGTTCCAGTATTCCTTCTGCAGGGGATCTTCCTGACCCAGGAATTGAACCTGGGTCTCTTGCTTTGCAGACAGATTCTTTACCAACTGAGCTACGAGGGGTTACCCTGCCAAACACTCTCAAGTCATCTGCCTACCTGACCTCAAGGGGTGGTCTTTTCCTTCTACAAGGTAAACTCTTGTCTCTCTGTTATTCCCTGAACCCAGCATGGTCTCCCCTCCAGTCACCCATCCAATCAACCAGCTTAAGAAATCCACCCCAACGGCCACGACCTCCAGGAAGGCTTCCCTGACGGCACTGTTATTGAACAGGTTATTCAGGTGCCCCCTGTGCAATGACTCAGTGAGAGGGAGTCTCACCCCGAGGCTCTTGGTCCTTTATCCCTCCTCCTGAGGGTGGCTGGATGGTAGAGGGCAAGGGTGTGCCTGGGCCCCTGCTGGGTTGCTCTGCCCTGTGCCAGGTGAGGGGAAATGCTGAGAGGCTCAGCTTGGGTCATCTGTGTGCCGCTGGCATTTGCCGTCTCTTGCCCCTGGAAAGTCAACCTCGCAGAAGGCAGGTCAGAAGGAGCCCTCAGGGCCCGTTCACTGTACAATGGCCCCGGTCCCCCAGCACCTTGGCAACAAGACCTAGGCTCAGCCCTGCCTTGAGCCCCCAGCTCAGGGCTCCCCGGAGGCTGTACAGGATCCTCCCAGATTTAAGGACCTGGTCATACCACCTGGCTTTCTCCCTGGGCTGGAAGTTCTTCTCCAGTGTCCTCCTCCAGTGGAGTCGACTCATCAGGGACTCTCCCCACCACCAGAATCTGCAGGACTCTGTGGAATGGAGTCTGGAGAAGCCTCTCCAGTCTGCCTTCCCAGACTGAAGTCGTGGGGGTCCCCACCCAAGCCCCGGCGAATGCTCACTTGTACCCCTGGTGGAAGACCCTAGAGCTGTGGAGAACCCAGCATTTACAGTCAGACAGTCTTGGGTTCAAAATCCTTCTCTACTACTTAGCGTGTGCATGAACTTGGCCACATTATCAAACCTCAAGTTTCTTAATCTGAGAAATGGGAATAAGAGCAGTTTCTACGTCAGCCAGCTGTACACGTTCAGTGAGGGAGCATATGCAAAGCTCGAAGCGCAGCCCTCACACCTTAAGGGTCCTTTGGTGTCCTGAGCTCAGTCCCAGTGAGAGAGCTGGGACCTGACAGAGATGGATTGCCTGCTGGAGAAATGAGTGCTGACTGGCTGATGGGTATGCAAATGAACCCGTGATGTTGCCACAGAGATGGGAGGAGAGGGCTGCTTCTCAGGGCATCGCACCAGCCAACCAGCAGCAGCAGGTGTATTGGTCGGGGTATCGGGTGGGGGGGCTGG
>SJXQ01004460.1:400348-412085 GCA_006408695.1 Aepyceros melampus
TAAAGGAAATCAACCCTACATATTCATTGGAAGGACTGATGTTGAAGAGATGTGTATAAGAGACAGGGGACAAGAAACCTTTGAATGTCTGTTTAAAGAGCTGATGTCCTTAAATTGCTGGGTTTGTTTTTATTACATTTTGTTTTGTTTTTTAAATCTATGTGCCTGCAGCTAATTTCATCTCCCCAAAGCCAGGGCATCAGCAGCCAGAGGGCAGGCTGGAGAGGAGGTGGGGGTGGTGGGAAGGACGGCAGGGCCCGAACAGGAGGACGCAGCTCCTGGACAGACTTGGGACCCCCATTCCCCGATTTAGGAAGGAAGAGACACTGCCCGGAGAGATGGGAGGAGAGCTTGGGGAGCACAGGAAGGGAAGGCGTTCCCCCGGCGCTCCCCGCAGGTCAGTGACATCCTGGAGATTCCAGGCAGTTCATCCGCTCTGTTGTTGCTGTTGTTCAAGTTGTGTGTGACTCTTTGCAACCCCATGGATTGCAGCGCCCAGCACTCCCTGTCCCTCACCATCTCCTGGAGTTTGTCCAAGTTCCTGTCCATTGAGTCGGTGATGCCATCCAACCATCACATGCTCTGTTGCCCTCTTCTCCTTTTGTCTTCAATCTTTCCCAGTTTCGAGGTCTTTTCCAGTGAGTCAACTCTTCACATGAGGTCTCCATTAAATCTTTCCCTGCCCCGGGGCCTTGGCACCTGCTATTCCTCCTGCCTGGGCCATCCCTTCTTTGGCGCTTCTAATGACAAGCCCCTTTTCCTTCTTTAGGTCTAAAAATGGCCTTCTGAACACAGCTTTCCTTACCCATGGTGTCTAAAGGAGGCACCATCCTACACACCTGGTCCTGGGTGACCACACTGTCCTGAGCGAGTGGAGTGTGCTGACTACAAGTTAGATGGGTGTTAAGTTTCCTATTGACAGCTGCCTACTATATTTTTACACAGTGATTTCTTTTCTATTTGTTGTTTACCTTTGCAGCTACATCTGAAAATCAACTGTTACTTTTACCATTGTATTTACCTAAGCTATTTGAAGCAGTCATTTATTTAGATGTGAACTATGCACACACCTCTCAACAGGTTAATCACAGCTATTGTGAACATTTGAGAACGAATGGTTCCTGAAATGAATCCAAGCCAGAAAATGTACTATTTAGCCACAAGAATGCACTTTGGCATTCCGGTTATTTTTCTTCAATGAAGCTTGATGTTATTTTAACAGACATAAGCTTTAATTTTTGAACTTTTAACCTTTTGGGTTAGAAATATGAAATGAAGTCATTTTTAGATAGAAGTTAAATACAGCAATTTAAGCTTGGTCAATGAGAAATTTCAAATTTGGGGGTAGGAGGTGAATTCTGTTTTTGTTTTCTTGGTTTTCTCATTGCCAAGAAAAGCAGTTCAAGATTTCCTGTTTTTTAATTTCCCAGATGATTAATCAATTTAGTGCAACGTTATTTACAAGAAGACATCAGAAGAACATAATCTTTCTGTATCAACAGAAGGAATTTCAAGAGCATTATTCAATTCATAGTCTTCCTGTATCCCTGGTCAGATCCTTCCCTGCTTGGAACTTTTCAGAGGATCCAGATACTGAACTCCTTCGGAATTCACAGCCCTTCTTTGCTCCTCTGCTACCCCCATGTCTGTGCTTCAGTCTGATTGACGTGCTCTAGTTTCCCAAACGAAATCTGCCCTGTACTCTTTCCTTCTGGCCCTTTATACATACTGTTCCCTCTGCCAGGCTTGCTTACCCTCCTTACCCACTATTCATCAGTCTTTCCTTGCACAGCTTAGATGTCACTTCTTCCAGGAAGCCTTCCCTGATACTCCTGAATGAGTGAGTGATGCATGCCTCTTCTCTTCGCTTGGACAGCCTCCCACACATTCTCTATCATAATGCTTATCCTGCTATGTCCTCTTGGCAATTTCTCTGTCTCCTTTGCTAGACTATCAGCTCTGTGGAGTTAGGTACCATGTTTATTTGACCTCTAGGGTCTCCCATGATCATCGTAGGTGTCTAGTTAGTGCCAGCTGAATGAATATCTAAATGGCCGGAATTTGATTGGTATCCACCAAATGCTGGTATCACATTATCATTCTTAAATGATTTCTCCTTGGTCATTAATTTGGTTATTCACTCCATCCAATCATCTGTATATCCATCCAGCCATATAGTTCTGTGAATAGGCAGAAACAAGGAGGTTGGAGCTGTAGTAAGTCTTAGAAAAAAAAGAAAATCAGGATCTCTGATGTTAACATCAGAATATAGGTCAGAGTCAGCAAGTTAGAACCTAGGCTGGGAATGCAAGGCACAGCAGAGAAATGGATCACCCACCAGAAGCTAAAGCAATTCAAGCCTCACACACATGGTGACCCAGTAAATGCCGACTCTCCCCTCCCCTCCCTTCTTCCCTCCCTTCCTCCTCCCTTCCTTCATTAAACTTTCATGGAGACCTCTCTCTGGGCCAGGGCCAGTTCTGAGAACTGTTGAATCAGACCCGGATTTCAGTTCTGCTGATGCTCTGAGTTCACAGAGAGGCGTACACGCGCGCGCGCACACACACACACACACAAAATACAGGATTACAAAGTGGCCTGTGGCTAGATAATGCTTCCTGAGGAGGGAAGGCTGCTTGGAGTAGGAGTCATTTGAACTGAATCTTGATGGATGGACAGGATTTGATTTGTGAGGATGACGGAAGAGCATTCCAGAAGGAAGTAATCAAATGAGCAGAGGTACAGAGCTGGAATAGATCCAGCCATGTCTAGGGAATCCGATTGGCAGGGTGTGTGTGTGTGTGTGTGTGTGCGTGCGTGCGTGTGTGTGTGTGTGCAGGCACCGGGAAGAAGAGGAGAAGCAAGGAGACAGTTAGCGTGGGGTCTTGGACCACAGCCTCAGCCTTGGAGGTCAGCCAAGGAACGAGTGATTCCAGGAGCTCTCACTCACCCAACACGTTCGCTTGAGCATTTGCACTGCCTGAGGGGCCTGCTGCCCCTCCTTCAGGGGGTCTGCAGTAGCACCCGGCCTGCTCCACTGCCTCCAGCCTCGTCCACCCTACCCGCCAGGCAGGCACACGCCGCGGTGCCCTTCCCCCGCCTAGAGCCGGTCATGGCTCCCTAGTCCTCTGAGCACAAATTCGAAGCTCCTTTTCCTGGACTCCCAGCAGCCCCGCACCCCACGCCCGGCAGACAGCCTTCCTCCCCCTAGTCTTCTTGGGCCTCAGGGGGTTTCCTACGTTTCCATGGTCTTGGGGTTTACATCTGCATGAGACGGTCCCCAGCCCCGACTGCCCACTCTGGGCTGGGCAGATAAGGATTCCTTGGGGACCTCACCGCACTTCCTTGACTGAGTTTATAGAGGAGGTGAGCATGCGCGCGCGCGCACACCCATGCGCGCACACCCGTGCGCGCACACCCATGCGCGCACACGCGCGCACACGGGCCCACTCCTACATGACCGCACGTGTCACTGCTGCCTGTTTACCCGGCTCCCCCGCTGGCCTGTGAGCCCCTGAGAAGACAGACTGTGGTCTTCATTCCACACCCGCTCCGACCCCGCTTGGCAGCCTCGGGCAGAGCAGGCCCTGCTTTTCCTGGGAATGGAGGGCAGGAGACAGGCCTTAGCCCGGCCTCTGCCTCCTGCCTCCGGGCATCCCCGAAGGCCGGCTGCGGCTGCCACCACCCGGAGGTGTGAAGTGGGACAGTCGCACTTGGGAGGAGGCCCTGGGAGGCTGCCTCCCGGCGGGAGGAAGGTTCCAGCAGCGCTGGAGAAGGAGGCCGGGATGCCGGGCAGGCGGCAGCGTAAGCCCAACCCGCACCCCGGGTTTGGGTGGGAAGGGGCCGCCCCTCCCATCTCAGGTCTAGCCAAGAATCCCGGGCACTGGGGACTCTGCCTTCATTCTGCCCTTTCTCCTTCTTTCTCTGTTTATCTTTCCAGCTCGGCCCGCCTGGGGCTATTTTTGCTTCCTCCTGCTTCTGCACCCTGAGCAGCCTTGTGGCTTTAATTGGCCCATTTTCTGCTCGCTGGGAAGACAGCGTCCTCCTGGTCTTGCTGCCCCCCCTCTCCCCCCATGGGGCTTGTGAGTAAAAGCTGGGAGCGAGGCTAATTATGGAGAGAAAGGCAGACAAGACAGACAGCTCAGGAGAAAGGAAAAGAGAGAGACCCAGAGACAGAGACGAGGTAGAGACGGGGTGGGGGGAGGGGAGCAACACAGAAGGGTGGGCGCCTGGAGAAATAAAAGGCGCATGGAAGTCCCTGGGGTAAGAGAGAAAGAAACACAGAAAGGCGAAGAGAGATACAGACTCGACTGGGCTGATGTACACACTGAACAAAACACAGAGATGGCCAGCCACCTCGAGGAGGGGGATGGGGCGAGCGGTGGGTCCAGGGAGGTTGGAGGGGGCCTGGGAGGTCTCCAGCCAGTGTCCGGGGCCTAATCGTGACACAGGGAATACAGATGACAGATTCGGCCTATCTGCAGAGGTGCTGGCAAGGATGTCGAAGTGTTTTGTAATGAGGAAGGAAAGGAACGGGCCGAGCTGACTCCATCTTGTAAAAGAAGGAAACTCCATCTTGCACGTCAGTGAGCTTTGGACTATGTGCCTGATAGCTGTGGGGATAACGTACCTACTGCCGAACTGGCCTCCTGGACTGATAACACCAGATTCCATACCAAGATTTCCTGTCACCAAAAAGAATGTACTAATCCCCTATGAGGTCAGTCACCTCTGTAATCTGTATGGCACCCATTGGTGTAGGCTACAGTGTATACCCAGCTGACCCTTCTGATTATGAATCATGGCTGTAACCTGATTACATCTCCCTTGGAATCTGGGGATGTGGGCTTGAGCAGTACACTTAAGGTATATAAGGTTTCCACAAAAGTCGGCATGGTCCTTGGCCAAGAGGAGACTCTGCCTTGGGCCCGCTGGAGTAATAAACTGCACTCCACTCTCTGCGTTGTCCTTTTGAATGAGTTTCCCAGAACCTGTGGCTACAACAGTAATAAATGGTGAAATGAAGTGAAGTGAAAGTCGCTCAGTCGTGTCCGACTCTTTGTGACTCCATGGACTGTGTAGTCCATGGAATTTTCCAGGCCAGAATGGGTAATTCTGGAGTGGGTAGCTGTTCCCTTCTCCAGAGGGTCTTCCCAACCCAGGGATCGAATCCAGGTCTCCCTCATTGCAGGCGAATTCTTTACAGCTGAGCCACAGGGGAAGCCCAAGAATACTGGAGAGGGTAGCCTATGCCTTTTCCAGTGGATCTTCCCTGCCCGGGGTCTCCTGCATTGCAGGCAGATTCTTTACCAACTGAGCTATCAGGGAAGAGGTCTTTACAAATGAGGGGCGGGAGGGGCTCTCTATTTTGAGATGGGGGCTTTACGAGTATTTATCTTCATGCCTCTTGCCTTTTATACAAGTTAGGGTCGGGAATGGCAGAGCTGACCACACAGATTTGTTGTTTGTTCCTGAAACAAACACCTTCTGCCCGCTTCCAGCCTCCTTTCTGAGCCTGGGAGATACAGAAAGGGCAGGGCTGCTGTCCTCCTGCTGAAGGTGGGGCTGCATTAGTTGATGAGTAGATGTTTACAATTTATTGAAACAGTGCAATAAGTAGGGGCTAATACTGATAGCGCCACTCTCCCCTGGCCTTTGCTGTAAATGAGGGGATGTCTGGAGAGAGCAGTCCCTACCTCCCCGAGTGCAGTCAGAACAGCTTCCCAGAGGAGGCAACATGGGAGAAGGCTTTCCCGCGTGACAACAAGTGATGAAGGCAGGGAAGGAGTTCCGAGTTTCAGATCAGACTATGCAAAGTACAGGGATCTGGGTGTACGTGGAGGAGGGCACCTAGGCAGTGGAGAGTGACGGCGGAGGGCAGGGTGATGAGGCTGGGAAGGTAGGCGGGGCTGGATTGTGGGGGCCTGGAACGCCAGGCAAAGAGTTGGGGTGAATTGATGGTGATGTCCAGCCAAAGAAAAAAACCAGATGGTCCAGTCTAAGTTTTTTTCCCAAGCAATGCCACTGACACAAGCCGGGATAGAAGCAGGGTGGTCTCGGGCTGGGAGAGCAGTGTGAGGAGGCTAGGGCAGAGATCCGGGGCAGAGGAGGAGGGTCTGGATGGAGAAGCAGGGCCCATAGGTGAGCATCCTGCCCTGGGTGGCTGGGAATACTGGGCCTCCCGCACCAGCCCAGGTGTCTCTCCCTGGCCTGCCCGTGAACCCACGGCCACAGGAACCCAGAGAGGGCCTTCAGGACAGCCCTGAGACCGGCTAATCCTGGTGCTCCAACTCAGGTGACTTCAGAGGCCATGGAAGGTACCCGAGAGTGAGACAGGAAGAGATGGCGGGGCCACCCTGGGGTACACCCTTGAGATGCAACTTTTGGAAAACGAGATGTTGGTTAAAAGAAACGGCTGGTCGACTTGGTTCTTGCGGCACCCCTCATTTTCCACCTCTGACTTCACCCCTCCCCCACATTTCACAAGTGGGGGAATACTGAGGCACGGAGTGGGCCAGAGACTTGTCCAAGCGTGAGCCCCTTGTACCTCGTCACCCAGGTGGATGGACCCCATTTACAGAGGAGGAAACTGAGTCTCAGAGAGGTCAAGGGTCTTAGCTGAGATCACCAGCTTTGGGGGGGCGGGGGGCGGTGCAGGTAGGTGTGGCCCACACCCTCAGGCAACATTCATATCAGAAAATGACTCAGCCCCTTCCACCAGCGCAGACTGAGGGGAGGAGAAACCTCAGGGTTGCAGGGAACTGCTAATCGCCCCATGAGAAAGAACTGGTGGTGGGAGGGGGAGATCGGCTTAATGAGAGGGCGGCTGGGGTGGGCACATCCCAGTACAAACCGACACGGGTGTAGGGGGAGAATGAGGGTCCCCGAGCGGGGTGGGGGGGTGGTTTCCGACTCCTGGACGCAGCTGACCGTGGACCAAGGAGGCCCACACCGCCAACCAGCTGCTGGGCAGGGGGCCGGGCCCGAGCTGAGGGCAGCTTAGCCTCAAAGGCCCAAATAGCTTCAGGCCAGGGCCTGCTGGGCTGCTAATTATTTGAGGCAGAAACCCTGCCAAGCTGGACTTTAGAGAATAATCATCACAACCAATAATAAAGCCTCCCACCTGCTCTGAGCTTTTAACTTGTGCAGCTACCAGCAAGAACAAGCAGCCTGTCTCATCTGGAGCGAATGGGCAGCGGGGTTGGAAGCAGGCCCTAAGGGCAGGAAAGAGTCTAACAGGGGTCCTTGAGCCTTGGCTTCCTCAGCTGTAAAGTGGAGATGCTGGCTTTGTCTCTGTTTATCTTTGTAGTCTCATCCTTTACCTTAGACCTCCCCAACCCCTCTCACCCCATTCTCAAACACACACACTCCTCATTACCATCCAGACCCACAGAACCGTTGGTCGACTCCTCTGAGGTCTCGGCTTTGTTCTGCATTGAATGCCAACCTGCTCCAGGATCATTACAGTGAACTCTTCTTCATCCTACAAAGCCCAGTGCCACCTTCTCTGTGAAGCCCTCCCTGATTCTCTTTCAACAGACGAATTAATCTCTTCTTTCTGGGCTGCCACTGTTCTGTGTTCTTTATAGTGAGATATTATACCTATATCTTTGACCATCTCTTTCCCCTCCAGTCTGGAACTTCCTTTTTTTTTTTTCACTTTTTATTTATTTTATTTTTGACCACACCGAATGGTATGTGGGATCTTAGTCTCCCAACCCAGGATGAAACACACACCCCTTGTATTGAAAGTGCAGAATCTTAACCACTTGGCCTCCAAGGAAGTCCCTGGAACTTCCTTGAGGCCAGGGAGACTAGACCTTACTGATCTCTGTATTCCCAAAACCCAGACAAGTCTAGGTCACAGTGAGTACTCAAGCAATAGTTCCTGAATCAAATGATCACACCAGCTTGTGCTTGCCTCTGTGTCTGTTTCCTCCACTAGACTGGGAGCCTCCTGAAGGCAGGTCTGAGCCCTGTTCATCTTTATATATAGTACCTGGCGTAGAACAGGTTCTCAGTAAATGTTGGCAGGTGGCTGAACAAAGGAAAGTACTTTGTTCATTGTAAAGCAAGATCTGTGGGCAAGGAAAGGCAAAGGTATCCTTAGATGGAAGAGAAGCTGAGCACATAATTCAGAACGTGTGTCCTTAAGAGGGTGGGTGTGTCAGCATGTCCATGAATGCATCTGCATTTGTCCGATGGGTGTTATTTGCAGGGTATGTGTGCAGACATATAAGAATGTTGGTGGTGTTTGCTGTGTGTACGCGTGTGTATTTTTATTGTGTGTGATGTATGGGTATTATCGAGTTACTGTGTGCAAGTATTCTTTGACTACAGTCTATGGATAAGTCTATGTGTGTATAACATGTATGTGTCTGTGGTTGGCATGGAGGTGTGTGCCTGTGTGTGTGTGTGTGTGTGTAGATACACCGTTGCATTAGAGTTTGAAAGATGAAGTAGGAGGGAGAGGAACAGACAGAACTTGTGAATGTCAGATGTCAAGTGCAAACAGCAAGAACACAGGGGTGTTCCCAGCAGAAACCCACATGGCCTGTAAGGTCCATCCCCAGGGTCTACTCCATTCATTCATTCCTTCACTCACGGATGCTAATTCTGCTGGGCCCTTTTGGTTGCCCAGGATCTGACAAGTCTCCTCCCTCCAGGAGTGCTGGCTTTCTCAGGGAAGCTCTGCAATAGACAGTCCAGGAAGTGTGCAATCAACACCACGACAGAGGGACCCAGGGGCTGTGGGAGCACCAACGTGGGGGCCCTGATGCAGGTGAGGGTCAGAGCAGGCTTCCCAGAGGAGGTGCCAACCCGGCCGAGCCTGGCAACAGGCGTCTTTCCTGGAGGGACTTTCCTGGGCAGCCAAGGTCTGCTGCAGGCCTCTGCCTGGTGGGCCCCGCCTCTCCTCCAGGTGCTGGTGCAGCCAGGTTTTCCGGAATCCCCAACTTTGCTGCCTCCTGCCCCCTCCCTCTGTCCACCCTCCCAGCAAGGCCCTGCTGAGAAGAGGACTATTTTAACCAGGGAAGAGTGCTAGGAAAACCAGCCATGAGGAAAGGGAGAAGGCTCCTGGCACTTCCTTCCACAGGGGCCCTGGCCACGTGCCCCTCCGCCCTCCTGTTGATAGACATGGATTTGGTGTGCCCAGCCTGACTGTTTAGCCTGGCAGGTCCTGGAGGGCAATGGAGCATTTTCCATAGCCTCTTCCTCACCCCTCGCCCAGGGCCAGGGTGGCAGGAAGTTCAGACCTGTATGGCTGCACTGACCTGCCAGTTTTACGGCTGAATGTGGACCAAAAACCCCAAACTGGCTGACGAAGGAAGCTGGTCCACGGACAGACTCTGGGAGAGAAAGGATCAGGTTCTTGTGACTAATGTGACTGTAAATCCTTATTCATGGACAGGCCTCACATGTTTTTTTTCTTTTCTATTTAAGAAAAGAGCTTGAGAGAATGAGATGGCAAGCATGCCAGAATTCTGAAGGCTACATTTCCATTTCGTGTCTGTCTCTTGTTGAGCATCTATTACACAGCAGAGATTACGTAGCAGAGATCACTCTGCCAGAGCAGAGCCTGGAAGCAATGGCCGAGGGCGAGTGAGGAGACCGGGGTATGACTTAGGTCCCCACCTGGGTCTGCAGACCAAGGGTAGCTTCTTTTTTGATTGGAGGTGAATCTCAAAGACCTTCGGGGAGAAGGTGCTATTTGAGACATGCTCCAAAGAAGTTTTCGAGGAAGAGCTCAGCATGTGCAAAGGCCCAAGGGGGGAATGGGAAGTATTTTTTCAAAAGATGGCAACACCCTTTGACTTAGACTTCCCTGGTGGCTCAGATGGTAAAGAATCTGCCTGTAATGCAGGAGACACGGCTTCGACCCTTGGGTCAGGCAGATCCCCTGGAGAGGGGCATGGCTACCCACCCCAGTATTCTTGCCTGGGAAATCTCATGGGCAGAGGAGCCTGGCAGGCCATAGTCCATGGGGTCGCAAAGAGTTGAGTGGGCGACTAACATGTTCACACTTTGACTTTGAACCCAAATGCTGGTCGACCTCGGGAGGCGTGGAGAGGGGCAGTGAGCTCAAACGTGAGGACCTAGTGCCGGCCCTGGGCCCCGGTTCTCCATGGCCTGCTGTGTGGCGCTGTTCCATTTGCTTCCTGTCTGTGTGTGCTTTTATGGGTGACAGACCACAGACAGGAAGCGTGTCTGCAACACCACGCGCTGGTTCTCGCACCCCTGCCGTGCCCAGGGCAGACACCGCCTCCGTGTGTTGTGTTGAGGAAGCACAGTGTGGCACAAAAGGGCAGGGGCTCTAGAATCAGATGACATAGGGTCAAATCCCAGCTCCCAGAAGCTCAGTGCGTCCTGGGGCAAGCCCCTAACCTTTCTGTGCCTCAGTTTCCTCATCTGTAAAGTGGGGACAGGAAGGAAACCTCCTTTGTAGTGGCATTGTAGGGGAGTGAGCCGATGGGTACAAAATGCTGAGGACAGTGCCAGGCGCACACTCTGGAAAGGAGCAACTGTCTCCCCTCGGCCCCCACACACCCCAGTGTTTCTACAGAGCGTACTCCAGGCAGCCACTTCAATCGGTGGTTGCTTTACCTGATTTAACTCAGTCTCCTCACTGTTGATGGGAAAAATTGAGTTCAGGTCACGGGAAGTCCCTGCCTGGGATCTCAGTCACAGAGAGCTGGAGTTCATTGTTTCCTAATCTGGACCAGAACTGGTTGCATCACAATGAGTTATAGGAATGTGCTTGCAGACAGAATCCTGTAAGTGCTCAAGATGGAAACTTCTGAAACCTTAGTCTCCATCTGTGAAGTGGCTAGCGGATCTCCAGGCCCTCCCAGCCCTGCCGGCTGCGACCATCACCCTTGGGGAGCAGCACTGGGGCTGGGGGCCGGCCAGTACCCTCTCCTCTCCTGCGCGGTGGCCCCTCTCCATCTGATTGCAGCTCGCATCTCAGCACTCTCCTGGCCCCATTATTTGGACCCTTCTCAGAAGCTCCAGCTCCAGCCAGGGGTCTGGGAATTCTCAGGGAAGAATGTGTGTCCTCAAGCTGGCCCTTGAGGAGAGGGGCCAGGCCCCCATCCGAGGACCCAGAGGGGTCCACTTCAGGGGCCGGCACCAGCCTTCAGAGACACTCTGGAACCGGGTGACCTGGGCAAGTGAATGAAGCCTCTCACAATCAGAAGCTCTTCTAGATAAGCACAGGGGCTTCCAGCTTTTAGGGAGAAACCCAAAGAAGTGCTTCCCAGGTGGAGTTCAAAGAGCAGCGCACCAGAGTCACCGGGATGGCGGGAGCAAAGGAGGTTCATTGAAAACACAAATCCCTGGACCTCCCCCAAGACCTTCTCCACCAGATTCTGAGGGCTGGTGCCCAGGAAACTGCCTGTGAGCCCGTTCCCCACGTGATGCCGCACACCCAGGCCGGGGAGCCCCGGGCTCCGGGGACAGCAGAGGTGGGGAGCCTCGGTACCCGGGGATCCTTGGTACCATCCGTGCCCCATCACCTCCCTCCCCCGGGGGGACGCCAGGGGCTCCGCTGGTCCTGATGAGCAAGCCTGAGCCTCCTCTCCGTTTTCCCCAGCTGCCCACACTGCTCACACGTTCCCCGCAATTTCTAAATTCACAGTGGGGCAGTTTTAGCTGTGTATCATCTCCCCTCCCCTGGGCAGCCTGCCTCAGGAGCCGCCGGCTAGAGAGGGGTCTGTGTGCCTCTTCTTCTGGGGCTTGC
>SJXQ01004460.1:421682-464383 GCA_006408695.1 Aepyceros melampus
CCTGGGTGTAGAGGCATGGAAAGACATGTCCAGGTCGAGGTCATCGCGGCAGTGAGTGTAGAGGGCTGGACCCAGGGTTCTGGGACGTCCCACAGTCTGCCTTCAGGTGAGGATGGGGAGACTACAGAGCAGAGAAGGCTGAGAAGGAGCGGTAGGAGAGCGAGAGAAGGGCCAGGTGAGGGCAGGGCCAGGGAAGGTGGCGGAGGAGGTCAAGCTGACCAGTGTGAAGGGTAGAGGACAGCCTGGCGTGCAGCAGCTGCACCAGAAGCAACAGCTGTCCTTATCATTGTTAGCAACCAGGGATTTAATCGGGTTTCTTCCACTGAATTTTGGGGAACACAGGAGAGAGCAGTCTATCAGTGCAGTCAAAGAAGGCTTCTTGAAGGAGGTGGCATTTAACCTAGATTTTGAGGAATGAGTAGACATTTGCCAAAAAAAGGAAGCAATTTCTTCCCTTCCTCCCTCCATCCCTTCCTTTCTGCCTTCCTTCCTTCCTTTTTTCCTACCTTCCTCTCACAAATACTCATGAGACCCATTGGGTATAGTAGAGGCCCTGTTTCAGGTTCTGGGGAAATGTCAGTGAAGGAATGCAGTTTCCTGGCATCTTGAAGGGTATGTCTTAGTAGAGGCCAGACAATAAGCAAATGAACGTGTTGTGTCTGGTGGTGAAAGATCCTAGCAGGGAAAGTATAGCTGGTGAAAGTGCAAGAGAGCCAGGGAAGGGCTCTATGGATGGGAAAGGCCTCTCTGAGTGGCTGCCACTTGAGCAAAGACCTGAATAAAGTGAGGGAGATCAGCCTGGAGTGGTCTTGGGAAAGTATGTTCCAGGCAGAGGGAACAGTGTGGCTTGGGAATGTGTGTGCTGCGAAGGAAGAGGGGAGAAAGTGCATGGTCAGAGAGTCATGAGGGCTCTGGCAGGCCAACAAAGGATCTGGAGTTACTCTTAATGCTGGGAGCCACTGAAGAGCTGCAGGTATCCATGAAGGAGAGCGGCTGAGAGCCCTGGCCTGTATACTGGAGTTGAGCGGTGGGACAGGTCCTTTAAACCTTGCTCCTCTGACCAAAGCTGGTGCTTTCTCAGCCAGAGCCAAGGCTTATAAAGCTCTGAACCCTGGAAGGCTTCGGGTGCTCGGGGAGGGAGCTGGCCAGGTCCAAGTGCAGCCGGGCCCAATGCCAACGCCCCCGCTGCCTCCCTGCCCTTCCTCCCCCCTGCTGAGCTATCTTCTGTGGTTTCCCACCTGCAGCGTCTGAAAGCAAGACACCTGATATTTGCCCTTGACCTGGGCTGCCCAGGCTTTGCTCAGAGCATCTGCTGATTTGCTGGCTGAGGAGCTTGGAGGTTGGAGACGTTAGAATGATACTCGAACCTCAGCTCTGGAAAACCACCTAGGCCAACCACTCACCTGATGCTTCATCCTCTCTTCGACATCTCTGCTAGCATACCTGCAGAGATGGAGAACTCACCACTTGTCAGGGCAGCACATCCCCTGGAGACACCGTCTCTGAGTCTTTCTTATAGTCGGTTGAATTTTGCCTCCCACTGACTCACACAGAAAACAGTCTAAGCCTTTCCAGCCCTTCAGAGGTGCAGAGCGCTCAGCACCTGCTTGGCCTCAGGTTCCCACCATGGAACCCACTAGCAGGTGACTTCACCTCTGCTTCTGGCCACTGTGCCAAGGAGAGCTCCTGACTCCAGAGGAAACATCTGACTGCCATCCCCTCTTCCGAGATCTCGGGGCGCCCATCAGCTCCTCTGTTCTGAGCCTCTCTCCCCAGCTCCTCTGAGAGGGCTGAGGACCACTGGACAGAGCTTGGCGACCTCTGAACCCACTGCCTCTGTAGCTGACCTGGGCAACCTGTGTCCGCTTTGAGCATCAGCCGCTCCTCATCATCCCCTTCTGCTTCCTCTCTGCACAGCTTTCCTGGAGACTCCAGGACAGTGCTCTCTCAGGAAGCTGCAGGAGTAAGCGCTACTGAGGAGTCAGCCTCAGGGCGGTCTGGGGCCCTGGGGAAGAGAAGGACCACAGAGTATTTTCTATCATCCCCTTCTCTGCTGTGGTTTGTGCTTCCCAGGAATTGAGAGCTCACTTTTATGGAGTGGCCATCTTTTCTCAGGCACTGTGCTAAGCAAGGCTGCCAAGCACAGCTGTGGAACTGTGCACTGCTCAACTCCCTGCGTGTGCACAGTGCCCAACTTGAACTCCCATATGTGGTGGTCCTAGAAGCACTTTGCCCACTTTGTCTTCTTTGTTCCTCACAATAGCCCTCATGAGAGCAGTGTTATTAGGATTCTCTCCCATAGATGAGGAAATGGAGGCAGGTCAGAAATGTGTGATAAGTCCAATGTCAAAACAGGGAGGTAGTGACCAGCTTGGGATTAAAACCTTCAACTCTGAAGTCAAGGGCTTCATTGATGTGCTCTCATTGCAAGGAGTCACATAGCAGAGTGTTCGTGGGTTCAGACTATTGAACTGACCTTGCTTCGGAGCCTTGCTTCATCATTCCCACCTGCTCTGTCTCACTTTGGGAAAGTTAGTCTGAACTTCTGTCTCCTTTTCTATAAAAGAGAGAAATGAGCTCCACAGAGCCATCAACCAGTCTCATACAGACCAGAGCTGCTGGCACAGCCCAGGACCTTGTAAAAGGGAAATAAATTGGAGAAGGCAATGGCACCCAACTCCAGTACTCTTGCCTGGAAAATCCCATGGATGGAGGGAAATAAATGGTGGCCTAAAAAATGATCATACTGTCCAGGGGTCCATGGCGGGGCTGGGGGATACCCAGGAGTGGTACCAGACTCTTCCTACCCACCAGCCTGGAGGATCGAAGCAGCCAGCCTGGCTCTACCCTCTGCCACTCCGCTCGACTTCCCAGATCCACCCTCACCAGGGGTCATGAGTGGATTTATTTTGGAAGTGGCTGGGTTCAGGCCAGCAGCAGGGCACTGCAATCTTCTGTGCAGCAAGTGGCCTCTTGCCCAGCGAGATCAAGCTTCTTCCAAGGAAAGATATAATCATCAGCTGTGTTTAGCACCTGCACTATGAGAAGAGAAGAGCTCAATCTGCTCCTTGAGGGGTTGGGAGCTGAGGATACAGTGATGGGTAGCAGGCTGCTGGTGAGGCTTTTCTGTCACTTTGGAATTGCCACTCAGGGGATGAGGCTGAAAACAATGGGTGCTGTGTGGTCCCACGTTCAGAAGAGCAAGCTATAGGCTGACTGAGAGCAAGCTAGACTGCCCCCCTAATGTGCCTACACAACTATATGGACCCCACAAAGCCTTGGGATTAGGAAAGAACTCTGAGAAATGAATCACCAGCCAATGGGGGACATGATATGCTGTTCCCATCTCTTTCCACATGTGGTCCTTCCAGGAAATCTAGTGAGATGGGTCCAGGTGGACATCACAGAAAACAGGGGTGCCTGGAAAAGGCTGTTAGCATCTTGACCCCCTCTGGGTGTCTGTGGCACCTATTTGACTCCGGGCAAGGCCAGGAGCCAAGGGCTGGAGAAATAACAGGGACAGAGAGGTGTCGGCAGGGGATGGCGGGTGAGGACTGCATTTTGGCCCATAACTTGGTGTGGCAAGGATGCAGACATTTGGGGTGAGCCCTTGGTTTGAGCCATCCTGCTGAACTGTCTGCAAAAGTGCTGGTCCCCAGTGAAAGGGTCCCCGAAGCAAGAGGTACCCCAGGGGAGAGGTGAATGGAGTGTCTTGCTTCCCTGCCAACCCCTCAGGAAAATGGGAAGAGGGAAGAGCTGACCTTTCTATCTCCCTACACACCTCCGCCTGGGGCAGGCCAAGGAGAGCTGATCTTGGGCCAAGCCCAAGCTGGACTGTTCTTTAGGAAGACATTGAAGTTCAAACCTGTATCACTCTGGATTGGGTCTTTTTCTTAAAATTTTTTTTAAATTTTGTATTGGAGGAGCCAGTTAATAATGATGTGATAGTTTCAGGTGGACAGCAAATGGACTCAGCCATAAATATAACATGAATCCATTCTCCCCCAAACTCCCCTCCCATCCAGGCTGCCATAAAACATTAAGCAGGGTTCCTGGAAGATGTCTCATATCTTCACAAAGTACCGGGAGCCTATGAGACTGCCCAAATGCCATGAAAGCCTCATATGGAGAGTGGACAGAGCAGGGCTGGGGCAGGGACGGGAGGAAAATGAAATAGGGTCCTGACTTCACGAACTTGGTTCCGACGTTTCCATCGCGGAAGCAGTGTTTGACTTTTTTTTTTTGGTCTGTCTGCTTTAAAAGAGGCCACATGTGAATATATATGAGTTTGTATGTGTGTGAGAGAGACAGAGACCCCGGACCCTGATTCTCCCCGAGGGAAGTATAGCTTTCCTTCCCTTCGTCACCCCCTGCCCCCACCCCACCACGTGGGTCATGGAACAGGACTGTGGAAGAAGCTGATTGAGCAAATGCAGGATCCGGTATGATGGACTGGAGGCCAAGTCTGAAAAACGCAGGTGAAAAAAGGAAGAGGCAGGTTGGTTGAGGGCTTCACAGCATAAATTTGGGGTTCATGCTCTGCCACCAGCCTTGGCAAGTCACTTAACCTCCTGGGTTACCTGGAGGCCTGCTTTGCAGAAATGTGGAAAATAAAGCTTATTCTCTAGAAAAATCACTGTAAGAGTTAAGTAAAAATATCTATGAAAGCCTTTAGCTCAGTGCCCAAACAAGAAAATACAAAGGAAACAAAAATGAAGTAGTGATGAAAGCACTTTATAAAAGTATGTATTTAAGAAAAGCCGCTCCCACTCTCACAGCCCCTTCTTGGTATATATTCCTCTCGTGCATTTGAAGTCAGGTCGTTCTAAATTTAACTTACAAGCTCCTTTTCAGGAATAACAGAGACAGCAAGCGCGGATTAAACTCTGGTGGAGTGCCAGATGCTGTTTTAAGTGTCCCATTTGTACGAACTCAACAGCCATTGCTGAAAGTGAGGGCTACGTGGGTGGCGGAGGTTTCACTCTCCAAGTTGGACCCTTGGCTGCTGCCTCATCTGGACCCGAACCCCCCAGGGGTCATGGGGAATGCTGGTGAGTTTGCCAGGTGCCAGGGATACAGGTGAACGAGCGGCAGTGAGGGTGTGCAAGCACGTGGGCACCACGCAGAGGCCACCACCATGACAGCAAAGATGTTTATCACGGCTCCAGGCCGTCTTACTGGAGCGCTGAGTTATCCATTGCTCAGGGACCTTGGGTCCTCTGTCCGATGTGGTCAGACCCTAAGGTGACCTCTGTTGTTGTCCTGTCTCCCGTGTGATTCCCCTCTCCCTGGGTGCCGGCAGGACTTAAGACTTGCTTCTCACCAACAGAACACGGCAAAGGAGATTGGATGTTGTGTGTGTGTGGGTGGGTGTGGGTGTGTGTGTGCTCAGTCACTCAGTTGTGTCCAACCCTTTTGCGACCCCATGGACTATACCCTGCCAGGCTCCTCTGTCCGTGGGACTTCCCAGGCAAGAGTACTGGACTGGGTTACCATTTCCCCTTTCCAGGGAATCTTCCTGACCCAGGGGTCGAATCCGAGTGTCCTGCGTCTCCTGCATTGGCAGGTGGATTCTTTATCACTGAGCCACCCAGAAGCTCGATTGGATGTTATTCCTGTGATTATATCTTACTGTACGAAACTCTCTTAGCTGGTTGAAGACAGTCAAGAAGAGACTCTTGTTGGCTTCTCAGAAGTAATCTGCCATGTCGTGAGAGGGCTTAAGGAAAGGGCAATATGGCAGAAAACGCTGGGTGGGCTCTAGAGACTGAAGTGGCACCCAGCGGGTAGCCAGTGAGGAAGCGGCACTCTCAGCCTTGGAGCTCCAAGGAGTTTCAGCCTTGGAGCTCCAAGGAGGTGAACTCCGCCAGCAGACGGAATGAGCGTGAAGCAGGTCCTTCCCCAGCTGAGCCTCTGATGAGACTGCAGCACCGGCCAACCCCTGAATTGCAGCTAAGCTGTGTCTAGACTTCTGAGCTATAGAAACTGAGATAAGAAGTGTGTGCGTTGAGTCTCTCTGTTTGTGGTAACTTGTTATGAAGCAATAGAACATACAGTCTGTTTATGTAAGTTCCACTTTTGGTGAAGTGGGGAGGACTAAGAAACTTGGCTTCTTTCTTTCATGACACCTTCCTACTGGTCTACAGGACACAATGAGGTGATTTGTATAAACAGCTGTAAATTGTTCTAATATCCTGCAGAAAAGCACTAATACAGAATGTTGTGATTATATCATCAAGGAGCCTTTTAAATTCATCCAAAGAGCAATTCTGATGAATTGTATGACTAGCAATTTGGGGGAGGTTTGCAAAAATAAAGTAAATGGTAAGTGCTAGAAATTAGGAAGGCTTCCATTAGAGGTGCGCAGTTCTTATGATGGGTAATTATGGAGGTAGAACAGGATCTGCAAAGCAGCCCTTCCTGGGTCTAAGAGCAGACAAAGAAGAATGAGGTTAATAATCCTTAATGAGGAAGACAGCTGACGTTGGTGTCTCAAAGAGTAATTGTTATCCCTGCGGACAGCAGTGCCTCCTTGCTAATGTTGCCTACTGGGGCCAAAAGTTCAGCTGGTGTACCTTTTGATGGTGGCACAGCATGGGGTAGCCATTCTTATTGCTTGTGGGGAAACCACATTATTAGGCTGGGATTTTTTCCACTTCACCTCAGAGCTCTGGGTGTGAGCAGAATTTAAATATAATCAGTAGAGTGTGGTAGTTAAAAGATCTTGGGCTTTGGAATCAGGTCTGACAGAATTCACATCTCATGTGTATCTAACACTGTATCAGTTAGCTCTTGCTGTATAACAAACAAGCAGACATTTAATAACTTAAAGCAACAAGCATTTAGTTAGCTCACAAGTCTGCATATTGCTTGGGAAGTGATACTGTTCTGGACTCAGCTTGGCTGATTTTTGATGGGCTTGCTCATGAACCTGCCATCAGTGATTCAGCAGAGGTATTGCTGTTCTTGAATGGGTTCTACCCTTCATGGTCTATCAGCCTCCAACAGGCTAGCTGGGGCTTATTGACAAGGCAGCTGGCAGAGCTCAAGGGAAAAAGCAGAAGCTTGCAAAGCCCCTTGAGGACTAGTTTTAGACTATACATGATTTCCTTTCTATTGCATTACAACTGATTAAAGCAAGTCATAAAGATAACTCAGATTCAAGGCTGGAGAAATCAACTCCATATCTTGATGAGAGGAGCTTCAAAATCACATGCATGTGGTGTAGATACAGGGAGGCTACTAGTTGGGGTCCTCAATGTTTTTTCCCAAGGCAGCACTGTTCCAAAAGCAGCAAAAATGAGCACGCCTCTGCTTGAGTCATGTTTGTTAAAGTCCTATTGGCCAAAGCAAGGTGCATGGCCAACCAGATCATGGGGTGTAGAAATAAACTCCACTTCTCAATGGGAGGGAAAAAATTTGTGATCATTTTTGCCATTCTAAGGGTTATTTGGGAAAACCTCAACCACCACTAACTAAATGGATCCCCAGATGAGACGAATGTGGCAGAACCTTGATAAGCACTGAACCTGGGAAGGCAGCAGTCAATAGGCTGGTGAACATGGAGTCCAGCATCATCCTAGGCGTCTCTGGACCCCATGTCTCCACCCCATCATTTGAGTCTTCTCCAGCTCCTGCACAGGCAAGGCTCCTGCCCTCCGTCCCATACTTCAGGTCAACACCATGCAGCAGAAATCAAGTACGAACCATGTTGTCATTGCTGAGTCGCTCAGTCATGTCTGACTCTTTGCGATCCCATGGACTGCAGCATGTGAGGCCTCCCTGTCCTTCACTCTCTCCCGGAGTTGGCCCAAGTTTGCGTCCGTTGAGTCAGTGATGCCATCCAACCATCTCATCCTCTGCCACCCTCTTCTTCTTTTGCCTTCAATCTTTCCCAGCATCAGGCTCTTTTCCAGTGAGTTGGCTGTTGGCATCAGACGGCCAAAGTATTGGAGCTTCAGCTTCTGTATGTATGAACCATGTATGTTGTTTGAAATTTTTTAGTGGTTGTGTTTAAAAAAAAAAGTAAAAGGAGACAGGTGAAATTCATTTTTAAAATAGATTTGATTTACCTTATATCTAAAATATTACCATTTAAGCAAGCAATCAATGTAAAAGTGATTATGAGATCTTTTTTTTTTTTTACCTGCTAAGGCTTCAAAGTCGGGTGTATTTCTTGCCCTTACGCCCATCTTAATTTGGACCAGTCACATCTGAAGGGCTCATTGGCCACATGTGGCATGTGGCTACTGAATTGGACAGTGCAGTGTTTGAGGGTCCTGCTCTGGCTCTGCTCCAGCTGTGTCCCTCTCATGGAGTGTGGAGTCCATGGCACCAAAAGCACATGCCCCCTTGGAGCTCATACCCCCCGTTTCTAGATCAGACTCCAGGTACACAGGACCCCAGAATACCCTGAACATCAGCCCTAAGCTGATGCTTCTAGGGCTTCTTCTGCAGGTGTGCCCTCCAGGTAGATGTTCTGGTGCTTACCCTTTGGCTCGAGTGGCCACAGGATGACTGTGGCTGGAGGGATGCCTTGGCCATTGCTTGGACGTTCCTGGGTATGAACCCCTTGCTGTGGGGAATGGAGGCGGAAGTGGGAAGAGAAGGGGCTGGGAGGCCTTGACGCAGGCCCCTAGAGGCTGGCAGGCCATCCCTGCCTGGAGGGAGGGACAGGAAGGCAGGAGTCCCCTCTGCTTCCTCCTTCTCCCTCCACACCTAATTCAGTGGGCAAGTCTTATTGATTCCACCCTCAAAGACAATTGTTGCTCATTCTTCACAGTAACTGTGTCCTGTGAAGTGAAGAGAAGTGAAAGTTGCTCAGTTGTGTCCAACTCTTTGCAACACCATGGACTATACAGTCCATGGAATTCTCCAGGCCAGAATACTGGGGTGGGGAGCCTTTCCCTGCTCCAGGGGATCTTCCCAACCCAGGGATCGAACCCAGGTCTCCTGCATTGCAGGCGGATTCTTTACCAGCTGAGCCACCAGGGAAGCCCAGCTAGGCTGTGTTCTATAAAGGTGGGCAAATGATGGATGAGGGAATATGGGACCATTGCTCCTAGGAGAAATATAGGGTTAGGTTCCTGTGAGTCTCTGGCTGCAACACTTTCACCAACCTCTCATACATAACCTTGTTCTATGTGTTTCTCTTGAAAGACATCCCGTTTAATCCACACTGCTTCACTAACACTGAACTCAAGGCCAAAGCACTATGTCTGAACAAAGTTTATCTAACACAAATATTTTCTCCATCAAGCACATTACAGCCTTCTTGTGCTTAGGAACAGTAGACAGCACTTCCGCACTATAATTGGAGATGGCTTTAAAGAGCAAAATCACCCAAAAAAGCACAAATGTGAAAAAAAATGCAGTGTTAAATAGCCTGCATGAAAGACGGTTGCTTATAGTAAAAGCTGAAATGGAGAGGCAGACCATTGTTTTGGTCGACCTCAGCGGGGAACAAGCATGTGGACAACCGCCCTGTGTGTATCCGAGAATGACCATGAAAGCATCACAAGTATTGATCTGAAGTTATAAATAAAATTTTAGCAGGAAGGTGAATTCGCAAGTACAGAACCTGGGAACAGTGAGGACCGGCCATATATCCTCACTCTGCCTGGGCGACTGCGTCTCTCTCCCAGAGGAAGCCAGGGCCTCCTGGCCTGTCTCCCTGTGTCTACGATTAACCTAACACCTCCATTACACACTTTCCACTTAGCTGCCAGAGTCATCTTTCTGAAGATGTCCTTGTGCTCTCTTTCTGTTGCAGCCACGCGTTCCAGAAAACAAGCTCACCCAGAAGGCAATGCAGATAGTGGAGTGCAGTTTATCACACTGGTGGGCCCAGGGCAGAGTCTCCTCTTAGCCAAGGACCCCGACCAGTTTCTGTGAAAACTTCATATACTCTAAGTGTACGTGCCCAAACCCACCTCCCAAATTCCCTGAAACTAGTCTGAACAAAGGAAAAGATAGATACAATCAAAGTTAACCCGTCATTCATATGCCTTAAGCCTAGGTAGTTAACAGTGGACAATTATCAATAGGCCTGTGGTCGTATCCCAATAAACATAATAGAATGTGATTCTATTTGATTACACAGATAATTAGGGTATCCTTTCAGGTGATGGACAGTCTAGGTACGAGCCCTGGGGCTCTTCCTTCCGGGGCCTGGTTTTCCAGTTGGTATGTCGTTTCCATAGATACTGGGCATATAGCTCAAAGCCCACATCTGGCCCAAGATGGAGTCCTGCTTTTAAGATGGAGCCTGTTCTGTCTGTTTTTCTCCTTCATTTCCAGTTCACTCAGGACTGTGTCTGAACTCCTCACTGTGGCCTGTGAGGAGTCCTCAGGTATAGTCTCTCTCCATCCGTATCGGTCCCCTAGTTCCTCCAACTCTCCAACCTTTCCCCAGAAGGCCACTGCACTTGCATCTTTGCCTTCTTCAGGCCCCAGTTTAAAAGTCTGCCTCCTGGGAGAGGCCACCCCTGACCACCCTGCTATGATAAGGATACCACCCCTCCATCAGTCCTCCAGCAGGGCCTGTGAGCATCCTTCCTAGTGATCAGGGTTTGCAAGGCAACAATCACTTATTGTGTTACTTGGTAGACACTGCCTTTAATGCATCCACTGTGGCCTCTTCCAAGGCAAAGCCAGATGGTTTTATCATCATGGACCATGAGGTCTGGGACAGTGACTCATGGTACTAGCTCACTGAGTAGGCATGTGAGCCCTACGGCCGAGTGGGCTGCTAGACTTAACTCCCCCAACTCACTGGAAAGAAAAGGCGGGGTGAATGGTGCAGGTAGAGGCCCAGAGTTCACCCTTGTCCACGTGGCTGCCTGTGTCTCCTCCAGGCCCTGAGAGGCAAGTTTCTGATCAGGAACGCTTGACATTCGATATCCAAGGCCTTTGCAGCTGTGGGCTCTCGTGGCCTCGCCTGAGAAGCCGACCTCTCCCTGAGGGAAAACCCACATTCCTAAATTTGGAAACCACAGGGTTTTGTGATCTCAAATAGAACATCCTTTAGAGTTTCGCAAATCTCAGCATCTCACGGCCTCCACCCAAGAACCCAACATGCTCTTGTCTTCCCAAACCCTCTTTTGGGCAAGCACCATATTTTTGTAATTATGACGCAGCAGGATCTCATGGTCCACCCAAGGGTCTGACCACATTTCTAGGACCCAGATTTGAGTAAACAACAGATCCTCATGTTTCTGAGGCCACAGACCCTCAACGGCCCCGCCTGTGAAACAGGCTCCTTGTTTTCCTGAGCCGCCCTTTGGATAAACACCACAGGATGGATGGACCCCATGGGACAGCGTAAAGAGATGTTTTTGGCCTTATGCACAATTTGAAATAAAAACACAAAAGAAAATAGAATATCCCCATGGCATAGGCTCTGGCCAAATAGGCAGAAATGAAAACCATCTCAGTGTCAGGACAGGGGATGTTTCATTCTCTCCTTCCTAAATTTTCGGCAACACTGCTGCTTTTATGATAAAGAAGATCAAAAGGGGAAATGCTTTGTCCTCCCCATGGGGCAATGAAGATAATACATCAGAGTTTAACAGCGGAGTTACCCTCTGCCTCCAGGCTTCCTGACCTTTGGGAAAATCACTAAGATTTATCATTATCACCAAAATTGATGCCCTGGGTCTGTACGTGGTACATGTTTGTTCTGCACAGTAAATGGATGAGGGTGTCCGGCTGAGGCAGTTCATCTGTCTTATCAAGGCACATCACTACCAGACAAATTATGGTCCATTTCCCAGTGGGGACCAGCTCCTCCAGGATGAGGGCTCAGCCTGTTTTCTGGGGGAAAGCCCATCACCCCTGCAGTGACTGGAAGTGGGGAGGGGGGCTGCCCCCTGGGGGTAGATGAACATGCAGATCAGGGGTAGAGGACCCAGGAGGTCTGCATCTGGGCCCCGGGGGAGGAAGACCCCATTGCGGGGCTCCTCAACTGGGGATAATTTTGCCCCCACCAGGGAATATTTAGTTCTGGCTAGAGACGCGTTGGGCTTCCCAGGTGGCACAGTGGTAAGGAATCCGACTGCCAACACAGGAGCATCAGGTTTAATCCCTAGGTGGGGAAGATGCCCTGGAGGAGGAAATGGCAACCCACTCCAGTATTCTTGCCTGGAGAATCCCATGGCCAGAGGAGCCTGGCGGTCTACAGGCAGAGAGTCGCAAAGAGTCGGACGTGACTGAGCGGCTGAACGAACAATGGATTCAACAGAGACACTCTTTGGTTATCACAGCTGGTGAAGGAGCTGCTGGCATCAGGGAAGCAGAGGCCAGGGATGCTGCTAAACCTCCCGAGTGCATAGGACGGTCCTTCCACTGCCAAGGATCATCCTGCCCAAATGTCAGTAGTGCTGAGGTTGGGAAACCCTGCCCTGAAGTACGAGAAGGCCTTGTCTCAATGGGACAGGGGCCTCGGGCACCATCAAGGCCCTGATAAGGAAGCAGGCCTGGCACTAACAGGGGCGCTGTCAGCGCTTGCTGATGCGGGGCATAGAGAGCACAGGGAAGGCATCTTCTAAGCTGGTTCTATTTAAAGCTTCAGGGGCCAAGTCTTATTAGCATCTCCTAGTTGTTTTTTTAAAATTTTTATTGAAGTATAGTTGATTTACAATGTTTTGTGTTAATTTCTGCTCTACAGTAAAGTGATTCAGTTATACACAGATGTATTTTTTTTTAATATTCTTTCAAATTTAAATTCTTTCATATTCTTTCCCATTATGAGTTATCCCAGGATATTGAGTGTAGTTCTCTGCGCTATACAGTAGGACCTTGTTGTTTATCCATTATATATATAATAATTCGCATCTGCTAATCTCAAACTCCCAATCCTCCCCTCCGCAACGCCCCTCCCCCTTGACAATCACAAATCTCTTCTCTGAATCTGCACGCTTGTCTCTTTTTCATAGACATGCTCATTTGTGTCATATTTTAGATTCCACGTGTGAGTGGTATCACACGGTATTTGTGTTTCTTTTCCCGACTGCTTAGCATGACGATCTCCAGGCTCACCTGTTGCCGCAGATAGCATTCTTCCTTTTTTTATGGCTCAATGCTCTTCCACTGTGTATATTGTGTATGCACCATATCTTTATCCATGTATCTGTCAATGGAAATTTAGTTTGTTTCCGTATGTTGGCTCTCGTGAACAATGCTGCTATGAACATAGAGAAGTGAAATGAAAGTGTCAGTCGCTCAGTCATGTCCAACTCTTTGTGACCCCAGGGACTGTAGCTTGCCAGGCTCTTCTGTCCATGGAATTCTCTGGGCAGAATACTGGAGTGGGGTATTCTCCAGGGGATCTTCCTGACTCAGAGATCGAACCCAGGTCCCCTGCGCTGCAGGCAGGTTCTTTACTGTCTGAGTCACCAGGGGAGCGCCTTCTAGTTCTGAGTGACTCCCTTACCCCATCCAGCCCACCCCCCCCAAGAGGGGGCAGGTGGTGCCCAAGCCTGTCTATGCTGGGGTCCTCTGTGCCCTTCCCATGCTGCACCTCTGCTTCTGCCTTCCCTCAAGTGTACCTGATTTAATCAGACCCATCTTTCAGTGCTTAAATGCCACTTCCTTGTAAAGCCCGCTCTGATGATTTCCTCCCCCTATGTCAACATCTGTGACTACCTTTCCTTCAAGGGGTTGAGTAGGGAATCACCTCCAGACTGGAGGAGCGGTGTATAGTAAGGTCCCATGGTTAAATCAAATTTTGGTTTCTCAGCAATTGGGCTGACATCCTGATTTTGCTGTTTATTCCTTAGTAGGTGTTAGACAAGTCACTTTAACCTTCTGAACTCTTTCACATACCTGAAATGGGGCTCAATCAAGGGCTTTGGGCAAGATTCAGTGCTTTAAAATGTTTCTGCAAGGCTGCTACACAGTAGGAGAAGTAGGAAGGATAACACCTCAGAGCTAACCTTTACCATCATTACCCCCACTTTCCAGGTGAGAAACTGAGGCCCAGAGAGGGTGGGCAGCTTGCCTAGGTCACAGCCAGGAAGCAGGGCTACAGTCCGCCCAGGGATGCCAGACTTCCCTGACGTGTGCAGGAATCAGACGTGAGCGCTTCCCTTTGTTGGGTGATTGCAGGCTCAGACTCTTGGCTGATCCCACCTGCTACTTTCTAAATGCATGGCACCATGTCTCAGCTAGGCTGCCAGGCCCGGGTCCCATTCTCCCAATAGGCCTTTTAAGTTGGTGCCACCATCCAGCCATTTTGCAGATGAAGAATGGGAACATCAGGAGGCGAGTGGGCACACTCAAGGCAGCAGAGCCCCTGAGAGGTAAGGCCAGGTTTAAGCCAGGTCTGCTGATTACAAAGCTAACGACGCAATGTTGTGATGATAACAGCTTAGTAACCATCACGAGTGGATAAACATGGCTCACCTCAGACCACACCACGTTCCAGGTACTGTGTTCAGTTCTCTGCAAATATAACTTACACTGTAATTCTTACAAGTTCCTATTGTCACCAGCATACAAGTCAGGACAAGACTTTCAGGAAAATGGAAAGACTCCCAGCCACACTGCCTCATATACTTTCATGGCTTATTGTGAAGCGTAAGCTCTCGGTCCTGTCTCAAGAACTCCGTTCACACAGCCAGGACCCCGCCCCAGAGCCCTTCGTGGACTGCGCTGGCCATACCACGCACCCCCGCTGGCCCGGTCTTGCCCTCGGAGCCTGGGCTCAGCTGCTCGCTAATGAACGTCTCTGGGGACAAAGGCAGCTGGAGCTCCTTGTGCAGGGCCCTGTTGTGGGGACAAAGGCAGGAATTGATGTGTTCTCTGTTCTTTTGTACTAAAAAAAATTGGCTTCAATTAAGTGGGCTGGATGGAGTGAGGCACTTGGAGGAGCGAGAACGTGAAACGTTTGAAAATGGAGGTGTGGGGTCAGGGGGAGCTGGGAGGAGGGGCCTCTGAGCCCTGGCCGGCAGAAAGTGGAGAGGAACCAGGGGAAGGACTCTGGAGAGGGGAGAGAGGAAGAGAGGACCTTTGGCTGAGCAGGGAGGGGTTTAAATTGCACTTGGCAAGGCCTGCGGGGTCCACAGAGGTCTGGGGGTGGGCAAGACTCTGGACAGAACCCTCTGGAATTCAGTTAGGACAGCGCCTTCCCTCTGTGCCCGTTTCATATACTGGGCTGTTTCCATCTGCTTTAGTTTGAGCAAAAGACCCCTGGAAAGAAAGAAAAAGAGAGGGGGGGAAGAAAGAAAGAGAGAAAAGGAGAAAGATGGAGGGAGGGAGAAAGGGAGAAAGGAGTCTGAAACCACCAGACAGAGGGTTTTTAGGGTCCACTCCAGCCCTGTGTGCGTGCGTGCTAAGTCGCCAGTCATGTCCAACTCTGTGACCCCATGGACTGTAGCCCACCAGGCTTCTCTGTCCATGGGATTCTCCAGGCAAGGATGCTGGAGTGGGTTGCCATGCCCTCCTCCAGGGAGCTTCACCACCCGGGAACCGAGCCTGGGTCTCCTCTATCAACAGGAGGATTCTTTACCACTGAGCCACCAGGGAAGCACCCACTCCAGCTCTAGAGCTTTCCAAATACCTCCTTGAGGTTTGGGAATCTTAAAGCATAGGATTGGCACATCTGTCATCAAGGAATTTTGGTCCAAGTGGCCTGATCTGTGACCTTGAACTGGTCTGACCTCTCTGAGCCCTGCTTTCTGCACTTGAGAGAAAGAAATTAACAGTGATGATGGCAAGAGCAGTGTCAAGACAGTGACTGCTAACCTTTCCATGTGAACCCACGTGCCCAAGGGTTGAGCACCAACCAGCACTCTCTCACTGAACCCAAACCCCAGTGAGGCAGGTGCCAAGAGCCCTCAGTCACCCACTGGTTCATGAATATGTATTTATTGAGCATCAATTACATTCTAGGTGACATGAAAAAAACACCACAAGCCCTACATCATGGCGCTTACATTCTAAGGTGGAGACCAACAACAAAATCATTAATAAGTAAACAGAAGAAGATCAGGCTGAGACAGGGGATGGGGTGGTGGGTTGGGTGGGAGGCTGTAATTTAACATCAGGCCCCAGGTGGCTCAGATGGTAAAGCATCTGCCTGCAATGCAGAAGACCCGGGTTCAACCCTTGGGTTGGGAAGATGCCCTGGAGAAGGGAATGGCTACCCACTCCAGTGCTCTTGCCTGGAGAATCCCATGGACAGAGGAGCCTGGCAGTTACAGTCCATGGGGTCGCAAAGAGTCGGACACGACTGCGCAACTAACACTTCCACTTCCAACTGGGAAAGGCCTCCGGAGAAGGTGGGATTTGATCACAGAGCTGAAGGAGCCATGCGAGTGTCAGAACAAAGTGCTCCCGACAGAGCCATCATGAAGGCTTTAAGGAGGGTTTGGGGAGCAACTGAGGGTCTGTGACTACAGCTGAGTGAAGAGGAAGGGGAGGAGGGATGGGAGGAATCTCTGTCTGGGATTTTCACATTGTCCTTGGCGGAGACTCGGAGACACGTGGGCATCTGGGACCGGGACATCTAGGGCCTGTGGTCCCGGGCAGGGACTGGGGTTTTTACCTTGAGTGAGGCGGAGCATCTTGGCGGAGGTAGTATTTGGGGTGGAGAAGTGACGTGCAGGGACCACGCTGCAAGAAGGAGGGGAGGAAGAGCGACGTGGCCAGATTAGCCGTGCATCCCGAGTGTGTAATGGACAGGAAGTGCTGACAGACGGGAATGGAGATCAGAGGGAAAATGCTGTCCAGGTGTCTGGATGAGTGACTGGAAGGGGGAGACTCCACTTACTGAGACGGGGAAACAGGGAGACTCCGGCTGAGAGCACGGCAGATGTTAGATGCCTGTTGGCCTTGGGGGTGGGGCGTCCACCAAGCAGATGGGTCAGGGCTCACGTCTGGGCTGGAAGCTGTCGCTGTATAAATGGTATTTGGTTCTGTGATCCCCGAGGAAGCGGGTGTAGACGGAAGAGAAGCCCATCAAGTCCCTGGCCCTGGGTGTTAGTGGAGAATAAGGACACGCAGCCAGGAGGTGGGAACAGAGCCAGGAGCCCTGAGTCCCCAGGAAGCGGGCACCATCACCGTGTGATGGGAGGTCAGTAAGAGGAGGCCCAAGAAACAGCCTTGGATTTAGGGACACGGAGGCCCTTGGTGATTCTGACAAAGGTGGTTCTGCTGGAACAGTGGCAACAAAAACCTGACAGGTAGGTCCAAGGGAGAACAGGGGAGGAAATGGAGAGGGTCTCTCTCACAGAGGTGGCCTGGCCAGCTCCTTCAGGGGCCACAGAGGACATGCAGGGGGTAAGATGTGCAGAGAGGTTTTACGGTTGCTGGTTTGTTTGGAGGTGGGGGAAATTGAGCGTTTGTCTGCTGCTGAGAATGACCCAGGGAAGGAGAAGGCTGACGCGCAGGAGTGCGACAGGGAGGAAGTGACGGCACGGCACCTGGAAGTCGGCTGAAAGGGGCTGGCGGCTCAGGCGGAGGTGGAGGGTCGTCTTAAACAGGCTGCAAAGACAAGAAGCTGAAGCCCGGAAAAGGAGAGGGACTAGTCCAAGGACACACAGCTAAGCAGGGGATTAGCTTAGGATTGAACCCAAACCGTCTGATGCCAGAGCCCCATCCCATTACCTCCGTGTGCTAAACAAAACCTTGTCTCCCTAGCTCAGGGATGTCAGTGAAGCCCATGGGGGTCCCCATGGCCATGGTGGGCTGTGACTCAGAGGCAGGGCCACAGTGGCTGCGGCAGCTGGACTGGGGCCCGGGTCTCTCACACCTGGTGTGGCCATGCTTCCTACTGAGCCAGCTCAATCCGCCTGCTAATAGCCTGCTGACATCAGTGTGGGCTAAGAGAATCCCAGAATTCCGGGGCTGGTGGGACCCCAATAATCCCCATTGCCCGAAGAAAAAGCACCCAACGGCATGTTGGATCATCAATGTGATGAGCTCCACCTGGACACTTGATTGAGTTGGTGTATTTTGCTCTGAGCTGATTATGTTGTGACTGAGAGGGGAGGACATACCACCCTCACTTTCCCCCAGGTTCCTGCTGGAAGAAGGGTGGGTGCAGGCTCCCAGACTCGGGTGATGATTACGGTCCAGCGAGGGCTGCAAACACAGTCTGATGACGCACTGCCCTGGGTCCCAGTCTCCAGCCACGAGGGAGAATGTGTACATGAATTTCAGTTTGTGTGTTTGTGACATGCATGCAATACACAATACACAGGCAGCTGGGTGAGCTTGCCTTTGTGTCTTTTGGATACATGTATGTGTCTCACTGCGTTTGTCAGCCAAGGCTATGATAATGCCAAAGAGCAAACAGCAGCATCTCAGTGGCCTGCAGCAACTAGTATTTCTTTTTCTCCCTTCTGGGTCTGGAGTCGGCTGGGGTTCAGCTGATCTCTGCTGGGTTTGGTCAAAGTACAGAAGAGGAGCCAAATTACATAAGACACTGAAAACCCCAAAGAAGGTCCACTCACATTCCATTGGCTCAAGAGGATCACGTGGCCAGGTTCTACCTGGATGGCACTGAGAAGTCTATTTTCCCTATAGGAATGGTCCTGTTGAGTCACGTGGCAAAGGGCGTGGATGTAGATTACAGGGGTGGGATGTTCATTTATAAGAGGAGGATGGAGAGCATTTGCCAGCAGCTTCCTAACCCAATCATTGTCCTCACTTACAGCAAGAGAGGCTCATCTTCCAACCCCAGAGAGGCCCCAGAGCCACTAGCCCCACACTAGCTCCATCTCCTAACTGGGCTTGTGTGTGTGTGTGTCTGTGTGTGTGTCTGTGTGTCTGTGTGTGACTCTTTTGTGACCCCATGGTTTGTAGCCCACCAGGTTCCTCTGTCCCTGGCATTTCCCAGACAAGAATACTGGAGTGGGTTGTCATTTCCTCCTCCAGGGGATCTTTCTGACCCAGGGATTGAATCTGCGTCTCCCACATCTTCTGCAGTGGCAGGCAGATTATTTACCACTGCACCACCTGGGAAGCCTTGGGAGGTGATCAATTCTAATTTTTAGAGTTTTTGAAGGAGGGAGTGTTCTGGATGATCCCGGGTGTGGCAGAATCTCAGTGTCCAGTTTGCAACCCCTGGTAAACCTGAGCACTGCCAACAGGCTGCGGGTGATCCGTAGGCTGTCCCCTGCCCTCCCTGCCCTGCCCTCCACGGGCCCAGTCCCTGTACCTGGCTCAACCTGTGCAACTGCCCAGGAGGATCTGGAAGCCAGAGAGGCCACACTGTCCCGAAGGAATCCTTCTGGGAAGCCCGTCTTTGGGCCCAAAGCACCGCTGGCGATGCCCCTTCCTCCCCAGGGTTTCTGCAGGCAGCTCCCCTGAACTGACACTAAGTGTTTAATTTCCTTTCTCCACAGCCCTGAGCCTTGCCCGATCCCTAGGGGAAGTGGCAACATCACCTTTGCACTGGGGGCTCGGCCAGGAGTTTCTAGATTGCACTTTTCTCTCCCACTTTCCTGCTCTGCCATCCCCCTGATGGACATTTCCTTGGCAGCTGGGATGAGAGCTGGTGAGCAGGAGCGATGGCACAGCTCCTGGTTTGGAGTGGGTGTCCCCCAGACAGGAGAGGAATTGGAGTTGAGAACGCTTTCTTCTTGCAGAGACACACCAAGTCTTCCCTCTCTTTTCCTCCATGGTGGATATGTATTTCAGAGGGGCAGCAGTGCCTGTGGCAACCCTCAGCGTGGACCTATCTCCTTGTCTGTGGGAGCCCCCCAACCCTCCTGAAATGTCCCCCACTTTCCCTACCCGGCCTGGGCCATGAGGGCAACAGGCAGCCAAGATGCCTATACTGATGGCTGATGCTCTTGGTGGCAGTAGATTCTAGCCTTGGTTTAAAGATAAGGTAGAATCCCAGGGACGAGGGAGCCTGGTGGGCTGCCGTCTCTAGGGTCGCACAGAGTCGGGCACAACTGAAGCAACTTAGCAGCAGCAGCAGCAGCAGACTCCATAGAATGGAATATTAATCAACATCTTAAAAAAAGAAGGAAATTCTGATACATGGTACAACAGGCTGGACTTTGAGGGCACTGTGTTAGGTGAAAAAAGCCAGTCACAAAAGGACAAATACTCTACCATTCCACTTATATGAAGTATCTAGAGTCGTTTAGTTCATAGACGCAGAAAACAGGATGATAATTGCCAGGAGCTGAGGGGCAGGAGAGAATGGAAGATTAGTGTTTAAAAGGTACTAAAAATTTTACAAGATGAAAAGAGGACTGGAGAGAGATGGTGGTGATGGTTGCCCAACAATGTGAGTGCATTAAAATAACTGTACATTTGAAAATGGTTAATTGGTACATTTCCTAATAGGTATATTTTTACTATAATAATGAAAAAAGATAAGTTGAAACCCAGCAGAGAGATTTGCCCAAGGTAACTCAGCCACTAGGAAAATGAAAGTGAAAGTCGATCAGTTGTGTTCAACTCTTCGCAACCCCATGGACTATACAGTCCATGAATTCTCCAGGCCAGAATACTAGAGTGGGTAGCAATTTCCTTCTCCAGGGGATCTTCCCAACTGAGGGATTGAACCCAGGTCTCCAGCATTGCAGGTAGAGTCTTTACCAGCTGAGCCACAAGGGAAGCCCAAGAACACTGGAGCGGGTAGCCTGTCCCTTCTCCAGTGGATCTTCTAGACCCAGGAATCAAACCACTAAGAGGTGGAGCCTGAATCTGAGCCCCTAAGAGCCAAGGCTGGGCTGTTCCTCAAAGGAAAACCAGAGTGATGCTTCCAGGAGGAGGGAAAAATGAATGCTAAGCAAGTAAAAGTACCAGATGGCCTCTACAGGTAGCAAGAGCTAAGGTTGTGAAGAGAAGTCCTCCTTTAATTCACACCACTGTGCCCTCCCCCAACTTTCTCAGCAGCCCCCTCCCCCTCCAGTCTCCCCATCCTGTTCCGACAAGATGTACTCATTCGCACCTCCTTGGTTTCTCTCTCCCAGCCTCCTTGGATGCTGGGCGTAATCTGGTCCCCATCAGAGGTGCCAGCAACACCTTCTGGCAACATAGCATCTGCCAGCTGCCAGCCCCACCCTCACCCCAGCTGCGGCGACTTTATTTGAGTTAATGGGGGCCGGGGGGCGAGTGTCTCAGGCTGACCCCCACCTCGTGTTGGTGAGATCCTTGACCATCCAGGGGAGCACGCAACTGTCTGGCCCAAGCCGACCCTAATCAGGTTTTTGAGCACAATCCCAGAAGTCTCTTGCTGGCTCTGCTGCCATGCCAGCACCAAATATAGAACAGGCCCAGCCACCCCACCCCTTAATTCTGTAATTTGCTTGAAATCAGAAGATAACACCAGCCTGCGGAGATTTAATTTGTGATGACCGAGCCCCGCCCCCTGGGTTTGGTCCAAGAAGGAGCCAGTGTAGAGAAGCACGCCTGTGGTTTCGACCCCTTCCCTACGTCATCTTCCCTTTTTAGCCCCCGATTCCTGGTCCTGAAAGCTGTCTACTGTGCAGTCTCTCTCCCCTCCATCAAGTCCCTGGAACACGCATTCAGTGTGGAGGAAATGGGCCGTTTACTTGCTCATTCACCCTTCAGATGATTCCTAGGCTCGTACTATGTGTGCAGACACGGTAAAGTCCTGGGGACAGACGGGATGCTGTCATAGGCCTTGGTGGTCCAGGGCTGCTCAGAGATTACAGCCCGGTAAGGGAGGGGAGGCGGTGCCCCCCTCTTGGGAGAATATAGGGTCTTCAGGGACAAGCCTCGCGGGGAAGCAGAGCTGAGAAGGATGTTGCCATTATTTTGTAGCTATTGTTCAGTGCTAAGTCGTGTCCAACTCTTTGTGACCTCGCGGACTGCAGCACGCCAGGCCTCCCTGCCCCTCATCCTCTCCTGGAGTTTGCCCAAGTTCACGTCCATTGCGTCGGTGATGCCATCCAGCCGTCTCATCCTCTGTCACCCTCTTCTCTTTCTGCCCTTAATCTTTCCCAGCGTCAGGGGCTTTTCCAATCAGTTGGCTGTTTGCATCAGGTGGCCTCAGTATTGGAGCTTCAGCCTCAGTGTCAGTCCCTTGGGAGGATATGGGGTCTTCAGTGACAAGCCTCACAGTGAAGCAGAGCTGAGAAGGATGCTGTCATTATTAGGGAAGCAGCAGAGACCTGGGGAGAAGTAGAGGATTGCCCGATGTGAACATTTGGACATGCAAGGCTGGAACTCCAGCCCTCAGCCTCCTCCAAGAGCTCTGGGTCCTTGACCATGGCCACAGGCCCCTGTCCTGTCCAGAGAGCTAGGTTTGGATTGGGTTTTTCTCTTAGGGGAGATGTGAATACATGAGTGCCTCAGACCTTCCTTGTCTGCCTCCTCTCCACTTCCTGGAATAGCTGCTATTCCGTCACACGATGAAAATGGCAGCAACACCTGTTAACACAGGACAAGGCCAGACGCTGGGGGACTGTGGTGAGCCAAAGTGACCGGGCAGAGAGAACCTCCAGGGCTTCTCAGTGAACGTCAGACGATCCCTGCCCACACTGGAGGAAAAGGTCAAGGGTGTGAAAGTGGGAACAGAGCAAGCTGACTCTTGTGGGAGGCCAGGGTGAGGACCGAAGTGAGCCCTTGCAGTTTGAGTTACATTGGGGAGAGCGGGGAGCAGTGATCTCCCTCCTGGCCAGGGCCCTGCAAGGGTGAGGTGTGGAGGCCTGAGAGTGGAGGAAGAAGGGCCAGTGAGACTGAATGAAGCTGGGAGGTTAGTGTGTCTGGCCCTTGGCCCTTGGACTTCACTGGGGGGCAACGAGAGCCCTTTTGAAGGGACAATTCCTGGGCAGGGGATCTGGAGCTGCCCTGACAATCCAGCTCCCCGCCTGCACTCAGGAGACCCAATTATACTTGGGTGTTAAGTAAACAAAGAGTAATTTTTTAGGATAAGTAAGTCCTGGCTTCTCCATACTTACTATAAAAAAACGATTTGCAGTTTATCTGAAATTTCATTTTAACTGGGTATCCCGTTGGGTGTTTTGTTTCTTCGCTAAACCTAACAGCCCCCAGTGGGAAGATGGAGAAGATTTCTGCTCCTCCTCGGGGCCACACTGTCACCTCTCAGACGGGTGAGCTAGACCTCAGCCTCCTGAGACCCTCACCTGCCCCTTTGGCTCGGTCTCCCCCACCTTCATCCTGCTTCCGGGGGTTCCCACTGGGGGAGCTCTGGGAAAGGGGAGGAGGCGGGATGGACGGACAGTTTCCTGAGGGCACAGTCAGGAGCCAGGAGAGAGCTAGGACCTGCCGGTTTGTGCCCTGCGGGCCGGTCTCACCTCTGAGCCTTTGCACCTGCAGTTCCCTCTGCCTGGCACGCCATCCTCGCCTTCCCTGGTGTCCGAGGTCCAGCCTGTCACCAGCTCAGAAGGATCTTTTCTGGCCGCCCCGTCTGTCCCGGCACAGGAGGCTCTGATGACACTGGCCATGCCGGACCTTCACGTGTTATCCTCATGTCTCCTGGGGGGCAGGCTCCTTCCGCCTTTGCTACACAGATGAGAAAACTGAGGCTCAGAGAAGCGAGATAACAAGAGGCAAACCTGGGCTGTAGGTCTGGGGACCCCTCCCCACTCCCAGGAAACCAGGACACCACGAACTTCAGTAGCAGGGGCTGTTTAGGACAGCGGCATTTCCTGGCCACAGAGACCCCTGGTTGCCCTCCCACCTTTCTCTTTCCAATTATAACCTGCTTCCTGCTCAAACCAGCAGGAAGCCAGGTTTCCTGTTTCCTTTTTAAAACCCAGCTAGATTTTTCTTTGACCCCTGATTCCTGAAGCTGGATGAGCAGAAATCCATGAAGAACTCTTGACTGAACAAAATAGCAAGCCTGCCGTCTCCCGAGCCTTCGTCTTTCTTCTGTTGTCATAGAGAGCGATTTCATGATGCTTAGCCTGTGACTCACACGCCCGGCATGGCGAGTGGGGTGCGGGGAGATCTTAGCCCGCCTTCCCCAGCCCATGGCAGCAGCCTAGGGGTCTCTGCCTTAGCTCACACACTGTCTTGGTCTCTGCTAAATGCCACCTAGAGCGGAACCTCTCGAATTATCTGGGATTAATCAGGCTGATTAGTTTTCAATCAGTTCCTTGTTGCCAACAATCCACCAGGGAGCAGAGTGGGGTTGGGCTGGGACAAGGACTTGCTGTGTGTGACTTGTGAAATGCCTGCCCTCTCTGAGCCTCATTCATGTAAACTGGAGAGAGAGCATATAATTCTATGGTAATAGAGGAACTCATTGATGAGGTGTTTCTGTGCATATCCCACATGGGCTAGAAAATGTTTTAGGCCCTGGGATCTCTCTACAGATGAAAGGGACAAGCTTTTCCCCCACCCCCAAGGGCTTGTATTCCTCAGAGGAGACAGAGATTATACCTGCCCTGCCCACTGTGGAGCCACTGGCACATGTGGCTATTTAAATGCAGAATAATTAGAATCAAAGAAAATGGCCAATCCCATTCCTGTGTCATCGCGATTACATTTCTAATGCTCAGTTGCCATAGTGGCCCGTGGCTATGTAATGAGCAGTGCGGATTATAGCACATGTCTACCCAGCAGGAAGTTACTGGACAACGCTTCTAGAGACTAATAGACCACATGGCCTCAGAGAGAGAGATGGCAAGTGAAACAGAGAAAGAGCGGGGACATGGACAAAGTGATGCATTTTTTTTTTTTTTAGAAAGAAGGAAATATTTGAGCAAAGATGAGAGCTGTGAAGGAATGCTACCTGTAGAAATCTGGAAGACGACTGTTCATGGTAGAGGAAACAGCAAGTGCAAAGGCCCTGAGGTAGGGGCACAGTTGGGGCCTTGAGGGAAAAGGGAGGCCGGCATGGCTATAGTGGACGAACCTGTCGGCTCCTCCAGCAGAGAGCAGGGTGTGCATGCTGGGTGCTCAGCCACTTCGTTGTGTCCTACTCTTTGCAACCCTATGGA
Source organism: Aepyceros melampus (assembly GCA_006408695.1). Taxonomy (NCBI): domain Eukaryota; kingdom Metazoa; phylum Chordata; class Mammalia; order Artiodactyla; family Bovidae; genus Aepyceros; species Aepyceros melampus. Next base: position 446,579 of record SJXQ01004460.1, read on the forward strand.
CTGTAGCCCACCAGGCTCCTCTGTCCACGGGATTCTCTAGGCAAGAATACTGGAGTGGGTTGCCGTGCCCTCCTCCAGGGGCTCTTCCCAACCCAGGGACTGAACCTGAGTCTCCCGCGTCTCCTGCCTTGCAGGTGGATTCTTTACCCACTGAGCCCCCTGGGAAGCCCAGTGAGCCGGGGCAGCACTGCAATTCCAGGTCAGCCCTGTTGCTCCAGGAAACATCTCTTTCCCTGGACAGTCCTTTTTCTCCTTCCTCTCTAAGAGTCTGGGAGGGGTGACAACTCTGTTCCCTCTCCCTGTTCTGAATCTGGAGACTCACAGGACCTCAGAGAAGCAAAGGCGTGTAAGATGACCTTTCGGAGCGATACACTCACTCACTTGAGGATGGGAAGACCGAGGCCAGAAAGGTGAGTCCGGAATAGAATGCGGCCTCCAGCGGCCTCTTCTGAATCACATGGTCTGGAAGCCGTTCTTCTCTTTCACCATCTCAGAACTGACACTGTGCAGCTCAGAGTGAGTTTCCCCAGGGCAGCAGCCTCAGAACCACTCAAGCATGGCAGGAATGCGGTTGCTGGGCCTAGGGCCCGGCAATCTGCGCTCCACCAAGCCCGCCAAGTGATTCTGGGGCTGCCAAAGTTTGACATCCAGAAACTCTGGGCTGGCCTTCTTTGTGTGTTCTTCCCTCCAAATCAGCTGAATTGTTCTAAAATACACAATCCACCTACAATCACTACACTTTGCTGCCCCAGATCTTCAATAGCGTCTGGAAGCAGATAACTTTGGGCATCCCTTCAAATCCTTTTGGTCTCGTCGCTCACTCCAGCTAGCTACAGCTGTGATGCTCTCTGCTCCGTGCAGATTTTGTTTGTTTGTTTTTCATACAGGTTTTCACCCACTTTGTGCAGGAGCAGTCTGCCTCTCCTCAGTCTTGCCTGCCTCCTTCTAATCCTTCCTGGGGCCTGAGCCATTGTGGCCCCAACAGCCCATAATGGGAGTGATCCTGGCCTCTGGGGGGCAGGGCCTGAGAATGAATGCGTTCTACATTCTTCCTGGGCTGAGCGCTCCTGGAAGCCCCGGGACCCAGCAGCTCAGCTTGGGGCCCCTGTCCCAGCACCCTGGCCAAGTCCCTGGATCACACTTTCTAAGTAATCACACTTAAGACTTTGTCGTAGGCTCTGCTTTCTGGAGACTCCAGACTAAGACATGTCCTTTATCTACCCACCTTCAGCCAGGAGATGTTCATGTTCTACAAGGCTAGACTCTAGGATGGAGGTTATACCCTGAACAAGACAACCCCTGCCCTCCAAGGCCCCTAATAACCAGTGTATCATGGGACTGGGGAGGTAGGGCACCCCCAGGAGGCTTCCTTCCCTGCCTTAGAAGTGAAATTACGGTGATACAAAATCACACCCACTCTTCCTGGGAAAGGACAGTTCCGCTCCTGTGTCCATCTTAGACTCGTTCATTCTTCCTGCATTAGATGGGCACCTCTCAGTCCCATCCCACCCCCCAAACCCAGCAATCTCTAGATCCCCCAGAACTTCTGTGTCCCGACACAAATTATCACCAGCTACCGAGCCTTTCCTTCAGCCAGCCTCTGTGAGTAATGGCTGACAGAGTGGATTTGGGAACAAGACTCCTTGGGTTTGCGTCCTGGCCCCACCACTTATATCACCTGTGCAGCTCTGGGCAATCTGTAACCCAGCATCCTTATTTGGAAAGTGGGGGCAAAAGCATCTCCCCCATGGAACTGTTACAGAAGCAACATTAATACCTGAATACGCACATATATGCTGAGAGCCGCACAGGCACACCGGCAGTGCTCTACAAGGGTGGCTATTATAACTGTTAAGTCTTTATTCTCATCACAACCCTACGATCTAAACATTATCACCTAATTGTTCAGATGGAAAGCTGGAGTTCAGAGAGGTTAAGTGATGCTGATGTGCCTACGGTCACACAGCTGCTCAGAGGTGGAGCTGGCAACTTGAACTCCGTCTGTCCCAGTCCAAGTCCTTGGCACCCAGGGGCTGTTCCCTGGTGCTCTGGGGCTGAGCTGCAGTGTTAAACCTTTCTTCCACCTTGAAGGGAGGACTGCTCCCTGCTTGATCCCCCCACCTGTGGATGGGCTTTGATTATTTAACGGAGAGAGACCATCCAGGGGGAATAAAGGGTTTCCAGAGGCCCTGGGGGTACCAACCATCCCCCACACCTCGAAACCTTGTTCCCTTTTCTCCTGATTCAATCTTTGTCCCCCGGTATCAGCTGTAACTGTGTGGTGATGTCTGGGCTGCTGGGATAAGAGAAAGGATTTTGTTCATAATAGTATTTCCAAGATTGCCTTCCAAGGAAAACTTACGCCTTCGGAGGCCCAGTGGAGTTAAACCAAAAACAGCTCTGTGGTTTAAAACATCTAGAAAATGTTGGGTTAAATAAAGTCAAAAGATCTTCCGGCCCCTTTCCCACCCAGGATGTCTGAGGACCTTTGACATGTTAGCGTGGGCTGGGACTCTCCAAAGGGGACTGCAGCCTGCGTGTTTCCCAAACAGTTACCCGAGGAACCCTCTTTCCTGAAGACGACCTTTCAGATTTGCCGAACTAGCTTTGGGCACAGCTGCTGTAGAGTTTGGCACACTCTACCCTCTCCCAGAAGGACAGATTACCACAGCCAGATGGGGGCTTCCCTGATCCGGCTGCTCCTGCCTGGGAGTCTGTTCCTTACTCTTGGGAGAAAGTGTGAGTCACCCATTTTGGGCTTTGGGTGCCAGTGCTGGGGTGCAGGAAGGGCGTGCTCAGCGGGAAGGCAAGGGCTTTCTGTCTCCTAGAAAGTGCATGCTGCCTCCAAGGCCAGGCCCAATGGTGGCTACGGTTCTGCCACGATGCCTTGTTTATGACAGCTGTGCTGGTTACTAAAGTGGAAATTCCTCCACACCATTAGTTAAAAGCTGCTGCTCTGAGCCCTCGCGTTCCCTCACCCCCAGTACTGTTCCAGCCACTACCGCCTCTCTTGTGGGACCCTCTGCGCCTTCCCATACCTGGCAGCCAAGGGGTTAATGCTTGGTGCAGCCTGGGGCCCCCTGGGACCCTCTCAGCCTCCAGCAGACCTGGGTCTATTCCAGCGTCTCACAGCTCTGCCGTGGTTTTGTTCTATTTGTTTGTCCAGCTGCTCAGTCGTGTCCTACTCTTTGCAACCCCATGGACTGCAGCACACCAGGCTTCCCTGTCTTTCAGTATCTCCTGGAGCTTGCTCAAACCCATGTCCATTGAGTCGGTGGTACCATCCAACCATCTCATCCTCTGTCATCCCTTTCTCCTCCTGCCTTCTATCCTTCCCAGCATCAGGGTCCATACCAGTTGATATAACTATAATATCATCCTTGGTGTCAACTGTTAGCACTCATCAGATGCTCTAGTGTCAGAAGACAGGAGTGGATGAAGAACACAGGAGCAATGGTACCTAGAGGAGACAGAGCACAGACTTGGGACTGATCCCTCAGCCTCTCTCTCCGCCATCCCTAGCTGTGTGCCCTGGGGAGATTCTTCTCTCTCCCTGAGACTGTGTTCTCATCTGCGCGCCAGGTGTTACAAGGGTGAAGGAGACCCGTGGCCAGCACAGGGCCTGGGCCACAAAGAATGTTAGTGGCTTCTTCCTTCCCCATTGTGCCCAGTGCAAGATGCTGGTGGGTGGCTGGTGCCTGGAGTGATAATCCTCCCAAGTGCCTCTTGCCCAGAGCACCCTCCTTATTAAGGGAGCTGTTCCATAGTCACATCTAATTACCCTCTAACTGCCTGCTCCCCACTGGGCCCTGCCTGGGCAGGAGCTGGTGTCTAATTGGAGCCACTCCACCATCCTGGCAGGACTCCATTCCTGCTAGGGGAGGCAGTCTGGGTGGGAGGCTGGCTCTGCCTGGCTCCTGCAGGCCACTTCCAGCTGAGGGGTGGAGCCAGCAAAGGTGAGTATGGTTTCCCCTGAGTTACTGCTCCCACTGAGAGCAGGACGCAGGACGGAGAAGACTGCTGGCTGCTCATGGTGCTGGAGGCTCTGCATAGTTTATTCTCCATTAAAGCCGCCTGGATAATGTCTAGGGGCACTTGCTTAGAGCCCAACAGACTTGGGTTGAATCCTTGCTCTCTGTTTACCAGCTTTGACTTTAAAATCTTCATCTGATCCTCAGTTTTGCCATCTGAAGAATGGGAATGTAGGGAGGACATAAAGGGTTTCACACTGAGCCCAGGGCATACATGCTTTTGTTGAGGCTATTGGTACAGCTTCACACTTCTGATTCCATCCCACCCACTAGGCCCAAAGGCCTCAGGCTGGATGCTTTCACATCTCACATCTCGCTGAATGCTCACAACAACTCAATGGGAATAATTTTTTTTTTTTTTTATCAAAAAGGAGACTAAGATTCAGAAAGTTAAAGTGACTTACTCAAGATCACCCAGCGGGTAAGCTGAAGAAGTCTAATTTCAATGTTCTTTCCGCATCCACTCCTGACATTCACCCATAAATAAACATTTACTGGGTGCCTCGGAGAAGGCAATGGCACCCCACTCCAGTACTCTTGCCTGGAAAATCCCATGGACAGAGGAGCCTGGTAGGCTGCAGTCCATGGGGTTGCTACTAGTCGGACACAACTGAGTGACTTCATTTTCATTTTTCACTTTCCACTTTCATGCATCATAGAGGGAAATGGCAACCCACTCCAGTGTTCTTGCCTGGAGAATCCCAGGGATGGGGGAGTCTGATGGGCTGCCATCTATGGGGTCGCACAGAGTCGGACACGACTGAAGCGACTCAGCAGCAGCAGCAGCAACTGGGTGCCTATTAGATCCAGCAAGGATTGGCCTCCAGACTTTGGGTCACATCCAGAGACCTTCATATCTGTAGCTTCATTCCCTACCCCCTTCTTCCTGCATGCCTCTACTCTAGAGTTGAGATTCAATTTCCCAGTCTCTTTTACAGCTAGAGATGGCTCATATATGTATCTGACAATCTGGCAGGGGGAGTTAGGGCCAGTGTTAGTGGGAGATGGATTGATCTTTCAAGAAATCCTGGTAAAGACTTCAAAAAGCTTGAAGTCCTGGTAAAAAAATTAAAGATACATTAGTACATAAGTTAACTTCTACTCTCTTTCTGCCTTAAATACAGACATGACTTCTGGAGTTGCAGCAGCCATCTTGTGACCATGAGACTTCAATCATAAGCATGAAAACCAATAAGCTAAGAATGTTCAAGAAGAAGGATGATAATTCTGGGTTCCTGATGGCATTGCTGAGACCTGAACTACCACTGCAATCACCTACTAAAAGGTGAGATGAACAAGCTCCTGTTTGTTTAGCGGCTCAACTTTAAAAGGCCAGTAGTTCTCAAGGTACGGTACTTGCTTGAACAGCAGCATGGGCATTACATAGAACTTATTAGAAAACCAAAATTTTGCCCTCCTTCCATGATTCAGACCTGTTAAAGCAGAAACTGAGCAAACTGAATTTTTACAAGCCCTCTGGGTGCTTCTGATGCATACTGAAGTTTAGGAACCATTGACCTAAGCACCTCATTGATCTGGTACTTGTTACTTATATCTGAGAGTAAATCTCACTGACATTGTCTTTCTGAGTTTTTGCTCAAAGACGTTTCCCTGCCTAGAATGCCCAGTTTGCCCTTCTCTTCTAGGATCTTTCATTAAATGAGTTAATTTTGATAAGAGAAACCCAGAATGGCAGAAAATTCAGCTGCTGTTACTTGGCAAGGTGCACAACTATTTTCTGGATTTCGTCTCAGCCGTCTCAGAGGGCTGGATATAAGCACAAAGCTATAAAATTGTGCCATTTAAGAAAATGTCTGGTTCCAGCTGGAAAACCGAGAATTGGAGTTTGTCTCTCTTCCTTTTACATGAGACCAGAAGGAGTGATCAGCGTGCTCCAGTATCCTTCCTTTCAGCTGCCACAAGTTCCCCCAGGCCTCCTCTCAGTGAGGCCTTGATCTGAGCCCACATGGTCCATGGTGGGCAGCTCGGATGATGGGCTGATGATCCAAGAAGGCAAAGGCAGAAGCTGAAAGACCTTTTGAGACCTAGGCTCCAAAACTCACACAACCTCCTTTGGCCAGATTCTACCCTCGCAGGCCAGGCTATATTCAAAGGGATGGAGAAACAGGCTTTACCTCTGGCTGGGATATTCAGTGTCTCATGTTGCAAAGGTGCCGGTGTCCTGGGATGGGAGGAAGGTATGGCCATTAAACCACTTACAAAGGCTCTTCCTTGTCTCTCACTTTGCTTTAATCTTATAGACAGCTTCATGTTTCCTCTGAGACATTATTGCAAATCCATTCTTGGTTCCAATTTTTCTGCGAGTCAGAGATTCTTTAGTTGCAAGGAATAGAAATGACTCAAAATAGCTCAAGGAAGCTGGGAAGAGTACAGATATCGTGGAAATGAAATGGATTTGGACCTGGCAGAACCCGGAGCTGGAAGGAACCAAGAAAGTACCTTTTCTCAATCACTTTCCTTCCTCTCCTCTTTATCTATGTGGTCTTGCTTCTACGACTCTCCCTTTTCTGTCTACGTACCCTGCGTCCTTGTGGCTTCTTTCCTTCCCTGTCATTTTGGTCTCAGATATGCAAGCTAGAGTCTGCTGGTCTGCGGAGGAGGGAATCCAAAAGGCAGCTGGCAAGTTTGTGGTGTCCATACTGGCCTCAACTTCACAGTCTGTTATAGACCCAGAACCCCAGTTAACTAGAGACTTCTTGTCTCTGAGTTCACATTTTTATGGAAAAAGGGCTCCCTGGCCCTGCAGTGGGCTGGCACCCTGGGATTAGTTTCTTACTCCTCGTCCCATCAGCTCATCGGCTGCAAGCATCAAGGAAGGTGTGACACGAAATGGCTTCCCAGGTACAGCCCTGCCCCTGGGCTGTGAGTGTGCTATTCTTGGGGGCAGCAGGCTGTCAGAATTTAACTGTGACTTCCCTGGGGTGCTGGGGCCCGGGGAGAACCCTCAGTGTGTCTCCCAGGACCACAGTAAAAGGCAGCTTTGCTGGTTGACCCAGCATCCCTCCCCATGAGGACCTTGTCTTCCAGGCCCTCCCAGGGATTGCTCTTTTGCTCCTAGATTTGTGCTGTGGAGTGCCCGAGGTCCAGCAGGAACCACGGACTTACCGGTCCTGCGGTGTATGAACTGTGTAACCATCGGTCCATCTTCCCGGGCTTCTGTTTCTCCATCTGCAGGACAGGTGTGGGGTCCCTACCTCCCACTTGGGAAGGCCAAAGGTAGAAAATGTTAAGTGTCTGCTATATAGACAGTCCCTATATCTCAGGGAGTGTGGTTCTACTTATGGTATTTCAACTTTATGACGGTATGAAAGCAATAGCATTCAGTAGAAGCCATACCTCAAAGTTTTAATTTTGATCTTTTCCCAGGCTGGTAATATGTGGCATGCAATCTCGTGATGCTGGGCAGCAGCAGCCACAGCTCCCAATCAGCCACATGGTCAGGAGGGCAAATAATCGATATGGTTACAGCCGTTCTGCACCCAGACAACCATTCTGGTTTTCACTTTCAATACAGCATTCAATCAATTACATGAGAGAGGCAACAGTTCATTATAAAACAGGATTTGTGTTAGATGAGTTTGTCCAACTGTGGGCTGACGTAAGTGTTCTGAGCATGCCTAAGGGAGACCGGGCTAAGCCACGATCTTTGGTAGGTTATCTGTAAAACTGCATCTTTGATTTATGACATTCTCAATTTACACTGGGTTTATTGGGACATAATCCAGTTGTAAGATGAGGAAGATATGTAGTGGATGGTATTGGAGATACTAAACAGTGATGGCTGAGTAACAATAATGGTACTGATGATGATGTGATGACTAATCTAGAGCCAGACATCTTGGAATGTGAAGTCAAGTGGGCCTTAGAAAGCATCACTACGAACAAAGCTAGTGGAGGTGATGGAATTCCAGTGGAGCTGTTTCAAATCCTGAAAGATGATGCTGTGAAAGTGCTGCACTCAATTTGCCAGCAAATCTGGAAAACTCAGCAGTGGCCACAGGACTGGAAAAGGTCAGTTTTCATCCCAATTCCAAAGAAAGGCAATGCCAAAGAATGCTCCAACTACCGCACAATTGCACTCATCTCACATGCTAGTAAAGTAATGCTCAAAATTCTCCAAGCCAGACTTCAGCAATATGTGAACCGTGAACTCCCTGATGTTCAAGCTGGTTTTAGAAAAGGCAGAGGAACCAGAGATCAAATTGCCAACATCCGCTGGATCATGGAAAAAGCAAGAGAGTTCCAGAAAAACATCTATTTCTGCTTTATTGACTATGCCAAAGCCTTTGACTGTGTGGATCACAGTAAACTGTGGAAAATTCTGAAAGAGATGGGAATACCAGACCACCTGACCTGCCTCTTGAGAAATCTGTATGCAGGTCAGGAAGCAACAGTTAGAACTGGACATGGAACAACAGACTGGTTCCAAATAGGAAAAGGAGTACGTCAAGGCTGTATATTGTCACCCTGCTTATTTAACTTATATGCAGAGTACATCATGAGAAATGCTGGACTGGAAGAAACACAAGCTGGAATCAAGATTGCTGGGAGAAATATCAATAATCTCAGATATGCAGATGACACCACCCTTATGGCAGAAAGTGAGGAGGAGCTAAAAAGCCTCTTGTTGAAAGTGAAAGAGGAGAGTGGAAAAGTTGGCTTAAAGCTCAACATTCAGAAAACGAAGATCATGGCATCTGGCCCCATCACTTCATGGGAAATAGATGGGGAAACAGTAGAAACAGTGTCAGACTTTGTTTTTTTGGGCTCCAAAATCACTGCAGATGGTGACTGCAGCCATGAAATTAAAAGGCGCTTACTCCTTGGAAGAAAAGTTATGACCAACCTAGATAGCATATTCAAAAGCAGAGACATTACTTTGCCGACTAAGGTCCGTCTAGTCAAGGCTATGGTTTTTCCTGTGGTCATGTATGGATGTGAGAGTTGGACTGTGAAGAAGGCTGAGCGCAGAAGAATTGATGCTTTTGAACTGTGGTGTTGGAGAAGACTCTTGAGAGTCCCTTGGACTGCAAGGAGATCCAACCAGTCCATTCTGAAGGAGATCAACCCTGGGTTTCTTTGGAAGGAATGATACTAAAACTGAAGCTCCAGTACTTTGGCCACCTTATGCGAAGAGTTGACTCATTGGAAAAGACCCTGATGCTGGGAGGGATTGGGGGCAGGAGGAGAAAGGGACGACCGAGGATGAGATGGCTGGATGGCATCATGGACTCAATGGACGTGAGTCTGAGTGAACTCCGGGAGTTGGTGATGGACAGGGAGGCCTGGCATGCTGCGATTCATGGGGTCGCAAAGAGTCGGACACTACTGTGCGACTGAACTGAACTGAACTGAAATAGAAATGAACTCCCTTGGCCTGTTTTTTTCTTAAGATTTATTCATTCATTGGCTGTGGTGGGTCTTCGTTGCTGCACACAGGTTTCCTCTAGCTGCAGCGAATGGGGGCCACTCTTCAGCTGCGGTGGCTTCTCTCGTTGGGGAGCACGGGATCTAGGCGTGCGGGCTTGGAAGCTGCAGCCCGTGGGCTCTAGAGCGCAAGCTGTGGCACAGGCCTTAGCTGCTCCTCGGCATGTGGGATCTTCCCGGACCAGAGATCGAGCCAGTGTCCCCTGCACTGGCAGGCAGATGTTTAATCACTGGACCGCCAGGGAAGTCCCAGCATGTGAGTTCTAAGGGGATGAATCTCTTACTGCTTGCAGAAGAGTAGGACCGCGTTGGCCCTGGGGACATAATCAGTGGGTATGGTATGACTCAGTTAAGCGACACCTTGGGTCTCCTTGATGCCTGGGGCAGGAGTGTGTGTGCATACGTGCGGATGTCTAGGCGTGTGTGTGTAGACGGTGGGCCTCTGACGGCCCACAGCTCCCAACTTCCCGGCTCTTAAACCTACACAGCTAGGGGTGCGAGCTTCTCTGCAGCAGGTTACAGCAGTGTCTCTAAAGCTGAGCTCTCTCAGGGCCTTTCTACTTCCTCCCGAGGTCAGTCAGGTCCCTGCGAGATCCAGGGCCCTGCAGCATGGGCTAAGTCCTGGGACACACTGGGTGGATTCTGGGACAGGTTGATGAATGTTGCAGACCCTTTTTCTTCTTTTCTCGACCTTCTTCCTGTGGTCACAGCCTGCTTGGAGCACCCCTGTGGGAACATGGGGTCTGGGTCAGGTAAAATTCAGATTTAAGAAATCAGTTCCCAGGCAGCACACAGGGACTGAAGACCCAGGTTGGCTGTTGGCAGGTAGGGGCAGGAAGTCGAGCCCCTCGCGTGCTGGCTTTAGAGTTCAGGTGACTGAGACGGCAGCTATTGGCCAGCTTGCCTCTGAGGTCTCCCTGAGATTGTCTTTAAGCCCTTTGTCCCAAGACCTAGTGAAGTTCAAAGCCTTCTCCACTTTTGCTAATTCCCAGAAATGACTAAGGACAGCAGAAAGGGGAGAGGTTCACCTGTCCTGGATATTCTGCCTTCTGGGCCCATGCTCCCCAGACGTGCTGCCTCTGAACTGCCTCACTGATCCTGATGTGAAATTGGCTTAATTTCCAGAAGAGAAGCACCAAACATTTACATAAAATATTCATGAATGCAATATCTTCTACTGGAAAACCTGGGGCGGGGGGAGGTGGGCCTTATCACAAAACGCACATTCTCATAACTTCAGCTGCTGCTTCTCTTGCCAGCTGTGTCGTATAGTGATTACCAGCTAGGGGGTTGGAGCCAGACTGTCTGGGTCCAAAGCCCAGCCTCACTGCTGTTTATTAGCTGTGCCACCCTGGGCACCTTCCCTACCTCTCTGTGCCTCTATAAAATCTTTCCGTGAAAGTGAAGCTGCTCAGTCATGTCTGACTCTTTGTGACCCTATGAACTATAGCCCCCAAGGCTCCTCCGTCCATGGGGTTTTCCAGGCAAGAATAGTGGAGTGGGTGGCCATTTCCTTCTCCAGGGGATCTTCCTGACCCAGGGGTCAAACTTGGGTCTCCTGCATTGCAGTCAGACTCTTTACCATCTGAGCCACCAGAGGATCCCCTCTATAAAACGGGGGTGCTAATAGGATCTGTCCTAAAATGTTGTTCTGAGGCTCAGGCAAATTAATGTGTGCTAGTCACTCAGTCTATCCGACTCTTTGCAGTCCCATGAACTGCAGCCCACCAGGCTCCTCTGTCCATGGAATTCTCCAGGCAATACTGGAGTGGGTTGCCTTTCCCTTCTCCAGGGTAGCTTCTCAACCCAGGGATGGAACCCAGGTCTCCCACATTGCAGGCAGATTTTTTTTTATTGTCTGAGCCACCAGGGAAGCAGGCAAATTAATGAGTTCATAACTGTAAACTGCTTAGAGAAATGCCTAACTCAGGAGGGGCTCTAGAAGTAACTAGTAAATTTAACCCCTTTCACTTGAAAACTGAGACTTATCATACTGGTTATGAGGAAGAAATGACATTAAAAGCATTGTGGACTTCTTTTTTGTTCGTTTTTTTTTGTTTGTTTGTTTTTGTTTTTGCTCTTTGGTGGGGCCTGTGCAGCCAGGAGTCCAACTGCCAGTTTATCTGGGGAAGAATTCTCAGTCCCTGAGGTGTGGGTGGACTCGGAGCCCCTCCCCTTCCACCAAAGCCCTTGGCAGCTGAAGCTCAGACCTGTGACCTTGCCTCTGTTGTCTGAACCCCTCCCCTCTGGAACCTGATGCCAAGTTGCAGGAACAGATGGTACGTCCTTCCTAGCGGCCGCGTTGGCTGCATGCCCCAGCTGGCTTGTCCATTAACATGACTGTGGTTGTGGGTCCTACCCCGTGGCCTCCCTTGGTTCCTACCAGTTTTCTGAGCCTGATTCACCCAGTTTTGTAAGCTCACCAAGCTCTATCTGTGGCAGACTTCTGCCCTACCCCTCGGGAGCGTCTCCCGCACTCACGTAGGTAACAGACTATTTAACTGGGCTAATGGGTGCTAGGCACACACCTAGACTCCCCGGCCTCCCTCGCCACAGGTGTGGCTGTTGAACAGGCTCCAGCTGATGGGGTGGGGTGAGCAGCAGTAAGGGTCCACCCTCCAGGGGGGCCTTGCAGGGAGAGACCGTCCCCTCCCCTCCTTATTCCCCTTCCTGCTAGCGAGCAGTGAACCTTCCTGGAGCATATGCTGAGGGCTGAAAAATTCATGGAGCAGAACCACCATTACATTTCGGCTACTTCCTGAAAAAGCAAGAAATTTCTCTCATTTAAGCCATGTTATTCTGGGCCTCCTTTCTCTGGAGCTCCCTGCCTTATAGGTGGCTAGTTCAGTTCAGATCAATCAGTCGTGTCCGACTCTGCGACCCCATGGACTGCAGCACGCCAGGCCTCCCTGTTCATCACCAACTCCCAGAGTTGACTGAAATTCACGTCCATTGAGTTGACAATGCCATCCAACCGTCTCCAATACGCCTTCTAATAGATTTCCTCCATGGCTTCAGCTGCCAGAGGTGGTTCCTGTATCTTTTTTGTTTTTTTCGGCTCTGTGCTTGTCTTTTTCTCTTTCTTCCTCTTTCTTTCCTTTCTGCTCTTCTTCTGTGATTGAGCACCTTAGTTCCTGCAATGCACAGAGCGCGGAGTGCACACATTCCTTAGCGCATTTCCGGGTATGGATGAACACTAGCGATTGCTTACATTGTTCTTCGCCCCCGCCATCCTGGATGCCCTGGGAGCTTGCGAAGCCTCCCTTCTCGCAGGGTAGCCTCCTCCCTCACTCCGAGGCTTGGGCACCAGGCCAAAAGTTCTTACCTCTCTCCCCAACACTTGTCAAAATATTTTTTCCAAACAATGTTACATATCTTCCTATGAGGAGCTCTGGCGCCAGCTGTTAAGTTAATAAAAGTCCCTCCCCTCGGATGGGCTTTTTTGATTTTGTTTTGCCCATGGGCCTGTCGTCCACCATTTCTATTCCTTTGATCTCTAAATGGAAAACAAAATTCAAGGAACCTGAGCCCATGGCCCATGGAGAGAGGCCTGGAGGGTAGAGATCAACAGGGCCTGAGCCAAAATGCAGCGTCAGGTGGCAACTCAGAGAAGGCCAGACCTGGAAGAGCCTCGAGAGGCCAGATGGGAAAGTGATCACTGGATGTCAACAGTGAGCCAGAGGCCTCAGCTGGACTCCTGCTCCCTCAGTTTCCTTATCCATAAAATGGGTATATAGTATCTTCCTCACCTGTTGCTGAGGAGAAGTAACACAGGTAAAGTGCCTGGCACATGTTCCCCGGATGGTATTTGCTGTGACTGCTTTTGCATTGGGAGAAGGCACTGGCAACCCACTCCAGTACTGTTGCCTGGGAGAATCCCATGGATGGAGGAATCTGGTGGGCTGCAATCCACAGGGTCGCTGGGATTCAGACACGACTGAGCGACTTCACTTTCACTTTTCACTTTCATGCATTGGAGAAGGAAATGGCAACCCACTCCAGTGTTCTTGCCTGGAGAATCCCAGGGATGGGGGAGCCTAGTGGGCTGCCATCTCTGGGGTTGCACAGAGTTGGACACGACTGAAGCGACTTAGCAGCAGCAGCAGCAGCTTTTGTATTATTTGTTCTGAATTATTATTCTTTTAATTGGAGGATAATTGCTTGACAGCATTATGTTGTTTCTGCCGTGTATTAACATGAATCAGCCACAGTTAAACGTATTCTCTGTCGTGAATTAGGTGTTCCCAAACTTGCTAAGAGTCAGACACGACTGAGCGACTTCACTTTCACGCATTGGAGAAGGACATGGCAACCCATTCCAGTGTTCTTTCCTGGAGAATCCCAGGGATGGGGGAGCCTGGTGGGGTGCTGTCTATGGGGTCGCACAGAGTCGGACATGAGTGAAGCGACTTAGCAGCAGCAGCAAACTTGCCTTATTTTCCTACCACACTGGTTCTCAAACCTGAGCATACATCAGAGTCACCTAGAAGGCTTGTTGAAAAGGGGGCACACTCCCAGAGCTGCTGATTCAGTAGGTCTGTAGCGGGACCAGGAATCGCCGGAGGGTGCTGATGCTGCCGGTTCAGGGCCCACACTTAAAGAACCACGGTTCTACTGCACTAGCGGCCCAATGACAGGCCTGAAGTTGACCTGGGAAGGCGAAGGCAAAAGAAGAGAGATGGAAGGGCTCCAGCAAGCTTCTTACAGGACAACTCAGACCTGGGGGAGAAGTGCCTTTGCAGGGGGTTCGGGTGGAAAGGAATTGGGGAAGGTTTCACAAAAGAAGTAATAGTTGAGTGGAACTTGAAGAGCCAGGAGAAATTTGCCAGGCTGGCTAGACAAGGAGCATCCCCAGCAGAGGGAACAGCAGGCGCAGAGGTAAGAAGGCAGGAGAAAATACAGCACATTCGAGGCACAGCGCTCCTTCTTCCTAACTCCCGAGGCATCTTTGGAGGGCACAATGGAGCTGACGGGACACACTTAGCAGCCTGTGTGCGCATTTGAAGACACCTAGGAAGGTATGTGCGGAGAAGGCAATGGCACCCCCCTCCAGTACTCTTGCCTGGAAAATCCCATGGATGGAGGAGCCTGGTGGGCTGCAGTCCATGGGGTCGCTAAGAGTCGGACAAGACTGAGCGACTTCACTTTCACTTTTCACTTTCATGCATTGGAGAAGGAAATAGCAACCCACTCCTTTGTTCTTGCCTGGAGAATCCCAGGGACAGGGAAGCCTGGTGGGCTGCTGTCTATGGGGTCGCACAGAGTCGGACACAACTGAAGTGACTTAGCAGCAGCAGCAGCAACAAGAAGGTATGTGAGGATCCATTCCCGGGATGGGCAGCTGAAGCCCTGAAATTGAAAGGCTTGCCTTCACACCCACTGGACACGTCATCTTTGATGATGGTTGTAGACTTCAGTCATACCATACACAAACAATTCTAAAAGCTTTAATCCCAGTACTGCCCACTGGATGGATATATTTCCATACCTTTACGGGAGATGGAGCATAGAAGCACAAATGCTGGATTTCCAGACGTGTTTGGTGGGAGTAGCAGGACAGATTGTATAAAACAAAGTTTGGATTCAAAAACCCAGGTTGCAAATTCACCCAAGGACCCAGCTTTCCTCCCTGAAGGCTCCTCTCCTCCTGGTCCCCCAGTTTTTTCTCTCTTCCCATCTCCATCATGCCTGTTACTCGGCTGTTTCCTGCTCTGCTTGTAAATCTCACTCCAGAGAACACAGCTACTTGCCTGCAATAGCAATTACACATTATTGGAGGTCAGTGGTGATGCACACAGGCAGCTTCTAGGCGTTTGCAGGTGTCCATGGGGAGCTCAGCGTCCCAGGGGCCTACTGGGCCCATGCACCCCACTGGGGGATCAGCAGGCTGGAGACCTCCAAATGTCACCACCTGCGTCCACATCCACATTAGCTCAGCCCTTACTGTGTGTGAAAGTCAAGGCTCCGTCGGCTCCGCACCGTGACCTCTCCTATCAAAGGCCTACTACACATGGGCCCTGTGCGAGGGCCTGTCCATATGTTTGTGCTCTTGTTTCACCTTCTACTTTTCCAAAAGAAGCAGGCACTAACATGCACCTTTCATAGAGGAGAAAAGTGAATTTCAAGCACCTTAAGTAACCACAGGGGCTGAGAGGCAATATGGGGCAGGAGTTAAGAGCAGAGACCCTGGAACCAGCCTGCCTGAGTTCAAGTCTCAGCTTAGCACTGACCGGCTGTGTGACCTTGGGCAGGTTATTTAACCCCTGTGCACCTGCTTCTTCCTCTGTAAAATGAGGGTCCCCTTGATGGTGACATAAGTCAATGTATCTTGAATAGTGGCTGCCATCTATATGTCAGTTATTCCTATTATTGATTCATGGAACCCAAGAGGGCTGACCCATGCTGGTTCCAATCTCCCCTCTGCTCTGCTACCACTAAGGCTGGTTTCTGGGAGGAGGGAAGACAAAGACATGAGGGACCATGAAGGTGTCTGCACTCTCTACTACAGAGAGTCAGACTGACATAGTTTGAATCCTCATCTCTTGACTCTCTGTGCCAGAGTTTCTACATCTTTACAATGTGTGTCTTCACGGATAAGAACCAGGTGCTTAGGTTACATCCTCAGTTCTGCCATTTTTCCAGCTGCAGGACTTTGGGTGAAAGGCTTTCTCTCTTTGGGCCTCAGTTTTCTCATCTGTAAACTGGGAATGACACCAGTTCCCACATTGTAGGGCTGATGGGGGATGACGTGAGCTGTCCTATGCAGGGTCCTCTGAGCTGTCCTGGATGCACAGTAAGTCCACCCAAGTGTGTGCTGAGATCCCAACGTACGTAGTACAACACAGGCCCGCCGCGGAGCAGGTGCTCAGTGAGCAACAGCAATGAGGAGGCGGCGGCAAGGAGGCTGCAAAGTTCCATCTTCCCTCTCACTAACTGAAAAGCCTCTGGGCCAAGAATTCTCAATCCTGACCGCACACTAGAAGTACATGGGGATTTTTTTTTTAATGCCAGCACCCAGAGATTCTTACTTAGTTAAGCCTATACAGGGCCTGGCCTCAAGTGATTTTTCAAAACCCCCCAGGAGATTCTAACAAGCAGCCAGGATTGAGAACCACTGAGTTGGGAAATAATTGAGGGGCCCACTTAGAGGAGATATTTTAATGAGGGCAAGGCAGGCCTCTTGGAGGAGGGGGCATTTGACCTGAGATTGGAAAGGTGAGAAGGAGACAGAAGACCTGGAGTCGGGGTGGCGGTGGGGTTTCATACAGCGAACGGAGCAGGTGCAAAGGTCCTGAGGCGAGTATGAACCTCAGGTGTGTTAGAAAAAAAGCAGAAAGGCCAGGGTGACAGAGACGCCCGTATGTGAGACGCCGCAGCTGAGGATCTGAGTCCAGGATGACAAATAAGGGAAACTGAGTTCCCCTCTGTCCAGAGGGACAGGGGTTAGCATTTGAGCTAGGCAGAGAGCAGCTGAGGGCATCCAGCTCGCGTGTCCACAGCTGAGTTAAGCCCCTCAAGTATCCTCAAGTTCTTGGGAATTTGTTGACCCGGGTCTCAACCTCCCTGGGCCAATTTGGTTCTGGCACCCTCACTGGTAGGCCATCAGCCCCGGAAGGATCCTTTGGGACAGGAAGGTTGGGGGCTATTCCAGTGACCAGAGAGGGAGAAGGGCGACAGAGGCTGGGCCGACCGCCCCCTGGGGCCCATCACAAAGGCCGCTTGGGCTGGTGGCTGCTCTGGCAGAGAGGGGCTGCAGGGCTGCCAGGAAAATGCCAGCCTCCTGTGAAGGCTTAATTAGTCTACTCCTGCCACTGCCGGGGGACGGCTCGGTGGGGAGCAGGTGTTTCTATTTTCTGGCACAATTATCTGGGAGGTGAGGTCAGGGGCATCAGGGGATGTGTCTACGGCTTTGCGTGTGTGCGGAGGAGTGCCTGTGTGGAGGTGCATGTGTGTAGGTGTGTGGCATTGTGTGACTGTGTGCCCCGTTCTCGTAGGGGAACGCCCCACTGAACGGTGTGTGTGTGTGTGGCATTGTGTGACTATGTGCCTTGTTCCCATAGGAAAGCACCCTGCGGAACGGTGTGCATGTGTGTCTGCCTTGTGTGGCATTGTGTGACTGTGTGCCCCGCTCTTGTAGGGGAGCGCCCTGCTGAATGGTGTGCGTGTGTGTGGCATTGTGTGACTGTGTGTGCGTGGCATTGTGTGACTGTGTGCGTGGGGCATTGTGTGGCTGTGTGTGGCATTGTGTGACTGTGTGTGTGTGGCATTGTGTGACTGTGTGTGTGGGGCATTGTGTGGCTGTGTGTGGCATTGTGTGGCTGTGTGT
>SJXQ01004460.1:469380-524205 GCA_006408695.1 Aepyceros melampus
CCCCCTATCTCCACGGCCCAGCCCCCCATCAGCTTGAGGACTCCTCCTCATCTCTCCTGGCTGGATTTCCTGCTTCCCGGATTCCGCGTCTTCCTGTTTCTTGCCTCACTCCGACCGTCAGTGGAGAGCTTCCTCTCTCAGCTTCCTGAGGTAGAACTGTTGGGAGACACCTTTCTCCCTGTTTGTCTAAGGATGTTTTTACATTTTTGGTGTGACCTAGAATTTTAGGTGGCAGATACCTTTCCTTCAGAATGTAAAGGCTTCATTTCTTTATCATCTCCCTTCCAGAGTTTCTCATGAGAAGCTTTGAGTGATTGTGACTCCATTTTTACTCTCTGGAAGTCGGTCACCTTGGCCCTGAGATTTCCTCTTGACCTTCCTTGACGGGAGTCTGGCCTGTGCTCAGCACGTGTGGGGTCTCTCTCATCTTGGGGTTCACACCCTCCACTTGGGGGAAATGTTCCGAAAAGTATTTTATTGATATTTCCTTCCCATTATTTTCCTTCTTTTTCTAGAACTTCTATGATTTGAATATTATGGTATTTGTACCAGTCCTCTTATTGTCTCATATATCTCCTGTCTTCAATGACTGATTCTGCTACATGTTCTTGAGAAATTTCCTCCACTTTGTCTCCCAAAGCTTAACTGAGCTTTATGTTTCTGCTGTCATATTTTTCCCAAGAGCTCTTCTTTTCCCCTGAGGTTCTCTTTATGGCATCATGTTCTTTTTTCGTGGATGCATTATTGTCTATCTTTCGATCTAGAGATTTTTATTGTATTATGATTGTATTGTCTGTGATTTTCTCCGTGCCTCCTATCTTTCCTGTTCTGGTTCCTGTGTGTCTGTTTAGGTCTCCAGTTCACATTAGCGGCTTTCAGCCACGCCCAGTGAGCCTTCACTGTCTGCTCTTGGTAAAAAGCCAAACGCAATAGAGGGTGGGCGTGTTGAGCATCTGTAGGGGGTGTTGGGGTCCTTAGATCTTTCCTCTTAATCTATCAGCTCCCCAAAGAAGACCCTTCCATCTCCCAGCTAGATATTAGAGGTCTGGCTGCCAGTCTTCTTATTTTTTTTTTTAGTCTTCTTTATGATACATTCACTTCACCCTCCTGCGTTTTTTTTGTTTTTTGCTGTTGTTGTTGTGGCCGCACCACACAGCATTCAGAGCTTGCCTGACCAGGAATCGAACCCACGCCTCCTGCAGGGGAAGTGCGGAGTCCTAGCCACTGAACCACAGGGAAGTCCCTCCCCTGTATTTTATAAGGTACCCCCCAAGTCCCTTGTGCCTGGAGCTCTCCAGGACAGATGCCTGCTTCATAATCATCAGAGAATAAACTTGGAGTCCTCTGTCGGGTGGGGAGGGGCGGTCACCCTGCAGCAGGGAACTGGGGAGAGGATCTGGGAGTGTCCTCCTGCTTCTTCAGCTGCTTCCCTGATGACCCTTTCCCCTCCCAGGACACCTCACTGGCTCCTGGACTCCCCTCCCCCGAGGAGCCCAAGAGGATGTGAGCATTTCCTCTTTTACTGTGTCCCCAGGCGTGGGTCCCCAAGGAAAAAAAAAAGTGGCTTTTTAGAATGAATCAGGCCAGAGAGGGAGCTCCAGTGTCAGTCGGGACAGGGCGCCTTGAGCCCCATCCATGGGTCCCCAAGTCTCAGCGCACTGCAAGGTCATCAAGCACAGGCCTGCATGTTACTCCCCCGAGTTTCTGTTCCCCTGTTTGGCCAACAGGAGTTACAGTGTCTCCTCTCTCATTTAATGGGAATCTTAAAGTCCAGATTGAAATCAAAGCTCAAAGATTAGAATCTACAAGTGCAAACCCCCCCCCCCCCACCGTGCTCTCACTACCCTCCCCCCACCACTGCGCCAGTCATGGTAATCACTCACGACACCCTTTCCCACTGCGTCTAGAGAAAAATTTCATTACTGCCATTTGGGCTCAAAAATTCTTGGTTGTGGGAGGCTGTCCAATGCATTGTAGGAATTTAGCAGCACCCTGGGTTTTACCCATTAACTGTCATTATCCCATGCACCCCAGATGTGACAACTTAAAATGTCTCTGGAAATTATCAAGATATCCCTTAGAGGACAAAATTGCCCCTGGTTGAGAACCAACCCTGAATATTCATTGGAAGGACTGATGCTGAAGTTCCTGTATTTTGGCCACCTGATGCGAAGAGCTGACTCATTGGAAAAGACCCTGATGCTGGGAAAGATTGAGGGCAGGAGGAGAAGGGGGTGATAGAGGATGAGATGGTTGGATGGAATGGACATGAGTTTGAGCAAACTCCAGAAGATGGTGAAGGACAGGGAAGCCTGGCGTGCTGCAGTCCATGGGGTCACAAAGAGTCAGACACAACTGAGCGACTCAACAACAAGAGCCCTGCCAGGCTCAGCCCCAGTGTCCTCATGGACACAGCACTCCAAGCAGCCACCGTCCACCTGAGTTGGCCCATGGAATGAAACCCGTCTGACCAGCAGAGCCCCCACCTCACATAGGTTCAGAGCCTAGTAGGTCAGCAGCTTAACTTGGCGATTCTGTAAGCCAACTTAAGAGCCTTCCATTTGCGGGTGAGAGCAGCCCCCACCTGCCACTTCCTGAGCATAGAAAGAGGGAGGGGCTGGACTTGAGGGTCCCAGTCCTGCTGTGTTAAGTCTCATGCTGACAGCTGTGGAATTGATCCCCCAGGGCTCCCAGCTAAATGTACCCGTGATGCAGGCTAAGGTATTCTTTGTCTGCAGAGCCTGGAGAGAAGATGTGCTGGTGACCAGATGTCATATGGGTCCCCCTGCAGACCTCTATCTCTGCACAGTGCCTGGCTCCAAGCAGGGAGGTGAAGTAGGCTAAGGCTGACCTTTAGGTATGATCCCACATCTGTATCCAGATCACCTCGGGTGCTTGTCAACATGCGAGTTCCTGGTCCCTACCTCAGTTCTTCTGAATCAGCATATAGAGGATAGGGTCTGGAATCTGCCCTGTTAACCAGCTCTCCGGGTGAAAACTAGTACAACAGCTAACACACACAGACGTTGACCTTGATTCAAATCCCGGTCCTGCTTTTCAGTAATATGCAATCCAAATAGCGGATAAAACTGCTGCTGCTGCTAAGGCGCTTCAGTCATGTCCGACTCTGTGTAACCCCATAGACGGCAGCCCACCAGGCTCCCCCATCTCTTGGATTCTCCAGGCAAGAACACTGGAGTGGGTTGCCATTTCCTTCTCCAATGCATGAAAGTAAAAAGTGAAAGTGAAGTCACTTAGTCATGTCCAGCTATTCATGACCCGATGGACTGCAGCCTACCAGGCTCCTCCATCCATGGGATTTTCCAGGCAAGAGTACTGGAGTGGGTTGTCATTTTCTTCTCCAAGCTGATATAACTAAGAATGGTTAATATTTACAGATTGTTTATCATGAACCAAGCAAACCTGACCGTGCACTGGCCCAGTTGATCAATCACTCTATGTAGTAATTGATCTATACTTAATCAATCACTGTTTTTAACCCCCATAGTTTAATTGGAAACTAAGATTCAGGGAGGTTAATTATGTTGCTCAAGTTTGCACACTTGGGAGTAAGTAAAGCTGGGATTTGACCTGGGTGTTCCTATGTAGTAACCCTTGCGATTATACTTGAATCTAAAAGCTGAGCACGGGTTCTAGCAGTGGTGGCCACTCAACACATAGAGCTGTTCCTTGCTCCCACCTAGGAATGACTTGGCTGGGGCCATTGCTCCCTGGGTTTAGTAACAGCCCCAGGGTAGATGGACCTTGGGTAAGATACTGAGCCCTGCTGTCTCCAGTCCCTAGTGAGGATGCCACTGGGTCACTTTGGAGCCAGGAACCTAGTAAGCTCCAGGGACAATAGCTGAGAATATGAGACATTCAGAAACTGAGATTTGTCCTCTCTGTCCCCTTGCTTAATGCCCCAGAGTCTCTGGCTGTCAGAAGAGAAGGAGGAGGCAGCTCAAAAGAGATATGAAAATAGACTCAGTGTTTATGAAAGAACATTCTCAGATCCTTTGAGGCATGAGGCTCTTCTAGGTCAAGAGAGGGTGTGTGTGTGTGTGTGTGTGTGTGTGTGTACATGTGTATGTGTGCTATAGTGGAGATTTATTCACTCATTCAATAAATATTTGTCGAGAGGACTCTCTGTACTGTGTCTCCAGCCCCTGATCCAGTTAGAGTCAGGCATTTTACATTCTGCCAGTCACTGAGTATTTACTAATTTACTTCAGGTAAATTAAATGTAAATCCTTATTTTACAGCAGAATGGGTAAAAATGTGGATTCTGGAATTGGATGACTTGACTTTAAATCCTGACCCTATTCTCTGCCAGAGATAAGACCTTGCACAAAATACTCAGCTTCTCTTCACCTCATCTGTAAACGGGCATCTTGCCAGAAAATACTCTCACAGAACCATGTACTTCTGCATCATAGCACTAATCTTCATTGCAATTATATTCTTTTTTTGTGTGCTTATTTTATTCATGATTGTGTCCACTAGTAATAATAACACAGAGATTCCTATTTCCGATAAGGATATAGAGAGAGGTAGGGTGCGGTCCATGGGGTTGCGAAGAGTCTGACGTGACTGAGAGACTTCGCTTTCACTTTAACACATTGGAGAAGGAAATGGCAACCCACTCCAGTGTTCTTGCTTGGAGAATCCCAGGGACAGCAGAGCCTGGTGGACTGCCGTCTATGGGATCGCACAGAGTCGGACACGACTGAAGCGACTTAGCAGCAGCAGCAGCAGCAAAGACCTTTGTTCCTGTGGTAGCAACAAGAAAAACCCAGAAAAAATAAAAACTAAAGCTTTCCGTGGTTTTAGGGAAGAATAATAGAATCAAAGAACTGAATTCCAGAAAGAAACAAGCTCTTCATGGGAGAGCCACAGTTGGACGGCTTCCTTACCTGGCGGAGGCTCTGGTCTGTGTATAGGCAGAGAGAGGAGCATCAGCCATAGATGGAGGAAACTTACAGGGATAGAGAAAAACCATTCCAGACTTGGACCAGAGTTTGGGGCAGCAGGTCAGGTTGGGGTCTGCGTGCATCCTGAATGAAATGAGACATCACTCATCCCATCAAGGTGGACCAGGCACCTTCTCAATGAAAAAAAAGATCATTTGGTCCCACAGTTCATCCTCCCCACCTGTCCTACCTAATCTTTTCTGAAAGGCAGTGGTGGAGGAAAGGTACATAAGGAGAGAAAAATGACATAGTCCTGTGCACTTGCACAGTGACTGGAATGCAGGTAAACCAAAAGTATCTGAAACTGCAGCCAACCCCCTCCTAGCTCAAATCCTGACAAGACAAAAAAGGCAGACGGTGTTGGTGGTTGGGCTAATTACAGGTAACTAAGTATACCTGAAGCTATTTCTCAGTCCCAGCTCAATTATACTCCAAGAAAAATCTGGATGAGCAGCCTCTCAATCCAGCCATTAGACAGAAAAAAATGTTTAGACTTTCTAGGAAATAAATAAACATAAAGTCAAACTTCAATCTCAATTGTTCTTTTATACACACTTTCAAGAATATAATAAAATTGAACTCTAGACAATTAAACACTAGACAAGAGAATAAATGGGAAATTGTAACCCATAATTAAGAGAAAGCAGAAGTAATAGAACCAGACGTGTTATTAGAATTAACAACAAAAAGATCTTAAAAACAATTATAAACATATGAAGAAATTTATAGGGAAATAAATAGAATGGATGATGAGATGGGATTTTTCAGGATATCAATGGAAATTCTAAAAAATAACCAAATGGCCATTCTGGAAATAAAAGTTAAAGTATCAGAACTGTAAAACATTGTATAGACAGTGGATTTGACACAGCAGAAGAAAGAAGCAGTAAACTTGAAAAGTGGTCAAAATAAATTCAAATTGACACATAGAGGGAAAAAATACTAAAAAATATGAATGGAGCATCAGTAACCTATAGTATAATATCAACCAATTTGCAGACGTATAGTTGGAATCCCAGATGGAAAGATGAGTGCTGCAAAAATACAAAGAAAACCACAACTAGACATATTATAATGTTGATAGAAACCAGTGATAAAGAGAAATATCTCAAGAGCATCCAAAAAAAAAAAAAAACAAGAAAGATGCCTTACTTGGAGAGACACAGTAATAAGATTGATGGCTGACTCTTTACTGGAAATACTGCAAGTGAGCAAACAATGGAAAGCATCTTTAAAGTGCTGGTGAAAATAGAAGGAAAATGGCAACCCACTCCAGTATTCTTGCCTAGAGAATGCCATGGACGGAAAGGCTTGGTGGGCTACAGTCCACGGGTCACAAACAGGCGGATACGACTGAGCGACTTCACTTTCACTTAAAAGTGGTCAATGAAATTATCCTTCAAAAATAAAAGTAAGATAAGGATTTCTTCAGATAAAAAGAAACTGAGAGAACTCATTGCCAGCAAACCCACACAATAAGACATGCTTAAAGAAGATGTTCAGGCTGAAGAGAAATGATAATAAATAGAAACTCAAATCTATAGGAAGAAATAAGGAGCACCATAAAAGCTAAATAAGTGAATAAACAGCAAGGAATGTTTTTCTCTTTGCTTCTTTAAAAAGCAATTGATTGCACATTGCAGGCTAAATATATAATATTCCAGCCACTTTGTAATAACAGTTTGGCAGCCTTTAAAAGTTAAACATAAACTTACTATATAACCCAGCAGTTCCACTCCTGAGATATTATCTAGGAGAAATGAAAGCAATTACCCATGCAGAAGCTTTTACAGAAATGTTCATAGCAGCAGTATTCATTATGTCCCCAAAGTGGAAACAATCCAAAATGCCCATCAACTGATAATGGCATAAACAAAAAATGTGATATAGTCACACATTGGAATATTATTTAGTGATAAAGAGGAACAAACTCATGATAAAAGCTACAGCATGGACGAACCTCAAAAATATTAGTTGTATAAAAGAAATCCATTTGGAAAGACCACATATTCTATGATTCCATTTACATAAAAGGTCCAGAAAGGGCAAAACTACAGCACATCAAGTGTATTGGTGTTTGCCTAAGGCTGAAGAGGGGAGGGCAATGGTGAGTCACTAAAATGGGCTCAACAGATCTTTTGGGGAGGATGGAAATTTTCTGAAATTGCGTTGTGGTAATGGATGCGCAACTCTGTAGATCTAATTTAAAAAAAAAACATTCAGTTGTACCCTTAGAATAGCTGGATTTTATGCTATTAACATGTAAAGCAAACCTCTATTAAGCTGTTAAAAATTGACTCTGAGGAGCAAAAATAATAGCTATGTAGGGTTTTACCTCACATATGGAAGTGAAAAACTTGAG
Source organism: Aepyceros melampus (assembly GCA_006408695.1). NCBI lineage: Eukaryota > Metazoa > Chordata > Mammalia > Artiodactyla > Bovidae > Aepyceros > Aepyceros melampus. The sequence goes on from SJXQ01004460.1 coordinate 476,713, forward strand.
CAGAGCACAGTAGGTTGAAAGAGGTTAAGATGGAAGCATAATGTTTCAAAATCTTCCATGATACAAGGAAGTGTATAAAATTAATTCAAAGTAGAATGTGATAACTGAGGATGCATATTTTAACCCCTGGAGATGCCCCTAAAAATAAATAAATAAAACAAAAATATATACCTTAAGGGTCAATATAAGAGAAAATGGAATAGTAAAAATTTAATGATACTTGAGTAATTTAAAAGAAGACAGGAAAGGCAAAACCAAGGGACAAAGGACAGATGGTCACAGACAGAAGATAAACAACAGAATGGTAGACTCAAATTCAACGTGTCAAACTTTACAATTCTATTAAATAAATGGGCTCAACACTCCAATTAAAGGCAGAGGTTTTTCAAAATGTATTTTTAGCATTTGATTTACTTATTTTATTTTTGGCTGCACCATGTTTGTGGCTTACAGGATTTTAGTTCCTGACCAGGGATCAGCAATGAAAGCACTGAATCCAAACCACAGGACTGCCTGGGAATTCCCTTTAAAATGTATTAAAAAAGCAAAACACACTCTATGCCATCCACAATAAACCAATTTTACATACAAATACACTTTTTTCCCAATAAAAGGCTGGGGAATGATAACCCAGCAAACACAAAGTATAAGAAAGATGATGTGGCCGTATTAAGATCTGACAAAGCAGAATGTAAGATAAGAAATATTATCAGAGCACTTCTTAAGGGTAAAGTGGCCAATTATCAAAAAAAAGCCAATAACTTGAAATGTCTATGTACCTAGTAACAGGGCTAAAAATATGTGAGGCTGAAATTGACAGAACTAGAGGAAGAAATAGAAAAAAAATTATAATGATCATTGAGAATTTACCAGTCTTCTCTGAGTGATTGAGAAGCAAAGTATTGGTAAGATTAAGAAGATGTAAGCCAGTTGACATTTGTAGAAATTATACTCAAAAACTGCAGAGTATACATTTTTTTCCAAGTGCGTGTGGAAATGTACAGATACGCTAGGCCAAAAAAGAGCTCTCAAAAAATGTCAAAAAAAAAAAAAAGAAACATCAAATGATTGAAATCATTTCTTATAAACTTAAACATCCATTTATCTTATGACCCAGCAGTTGTTTTTCTAGGTATCCAAGAAAAATGAAAACCCGCCCACAAGGAGTAGGATATAAGAATGTTCATTGCAGTCTTATTCCCGTTACCCTCAAGCATGAACAATCAAACTATTAATCCACAGAAAAATAGATAAACAAAATGTGGCATATTTACATGATGGACTGCTTTTTAACAATAACAAAGAAAACCCACTGGTACACACAACAAAAATGGATAAACCTTAAAAACATTAGGCTGAGCAAAGGAAAGCAGACCCAGAAGAGTCCATTCGTAAGAATTCAGAAGCCCTTTCGAGTGACGACTGCTGTTCCAGTGTCTATCACTACAGCTCTAGCAGTCTCCTGGGGAATGGAGATCCTCAGGAATTAACTGGGAAAGGGCACAAAGATCTGTCTGAATGGGGAGAATGTTCCATACCTTGATTTGGGTGTGGTTATGTGGATGGGTTGGGAAGATCCCCTGGAGAAGGAAAGGACTACCCACTCCAGTATTCTTGCCACCCTCCATGGACAGAGGAGCCTGTCGGACTATAGTCATGGGGCCTCAAGCAGTGGGGGACACAACTGAGCGACTAACACTACATGGGTGGAGATGGTGTCTCTAATCTGTCAAAACTCTTCTCGCTATACTTTTAAGATATGTGCAAATCACATACCTTGATTTTTAGAGTACAAATAAAAATAAAACTCTTGAATAGTATGAATGCCTGGCACAGATCCAAATAGTCTGCATGCATTAACTCACAAAAGCTTCACAAATCTTACAAATGGGTTGACACCTACAAGTAGTGTCCCTTGCTCAAGGTCACACAACTCACAGCACCACCCAACGGCAAGGTGTGTGCCTGGCGTGCCCATCACTGTGCTGCAATGCTCAAACAATAAAGGTAACTTTTGTTACTTGACAGGGCTTCCCTGGTGGCTCAGACGGTAAAGAATATGCCTGCAATGCAAGAGATACAGGTTCTATCCCTGGGTCAGGAAAATCACCTGGAGAAGGGAATGGCAACCCACTCCAGTATTCTTGCCTGGAGAATTTCATGGACAGAGGAGCCTGGTGGGCTATAGTCCATGAGGTCTCAAAGAGTTGGACACAACTGAGTGACGAACACTGTTATTAATGAACTTTTGAGGCAAGAATCATTAGCCGTGTTGTCTGAAAGCAACTGATCCTCAGAGAGGCTATATGACTTCTAGAAGGTGGGTTTGAACTCAAGACTGCGTGACTTCCAAGCCAGGGTCTCAAGCTTCCTAGGTTGAGCCAGTCCCCTGCCCACTTTCAGGGGGCAGTTATGACGCACACACAGCTCTTCGTATACAGCCAGGTGAGTTGACCTTTACACCTCCCCTTTGGGACATAGTTTCATGCTCCATGCAGGAATTAGCCCTCTGTCATTTCTATGGGAGTGGGTTTTCAATGAATATGGCGAACTTTAGGGAAGGGGAGTTAAGGCTTTCTCGATTTCTCAATACACCCATTCAACAAATTTGGTTACCACGTGACATCACTGGGGATCCAACAAGGAACGAAATAATGGAGCTTTTAACTACTAGCATAAACAGACAAACCAGGGCACAAAGCATACATTATACAACTTCTGATGGTGTGATGAAAAATAAATCAGGGGGAGGAGAGAGAGAGAGTGGCAGAATGGGGTCAGGACTCCTTCTCACAAGCGAAGTCAATTGAAGGGGTGACCTTTAGGAAGCCAGGGAGTGGGCTTTGTGTCTCTGGGGGTGAAGGACAGACCTCAGGACTGTAGGGGAGAAAGTGTGTGAGAGAGGGTTCGGGGTGGTGGGGTGAATATATGCCATCCCTGCGGAAATGGTCCCAGCCAAATTCACTGGAGTCCTCCAAGACAATGAGGGGAAAGGGAAGTCACCAGGTCTGGCCAGACCAACATTAGGTGACAGCTGAGGAGGGACCAGAGCTAGGTTTTCTGCAAGAGGAGTGGAGAGACTTCCTTTCCTGGTGCCTTTGAGCACTTTTGCCTGCCAGCATGTCCGGGGCCCCCTGCTCGCCCCACACGTGGAGCATTTAGAGGATGTTCTCCCATCGAGCAGGTGTTGAGGGTCTGCCATGCTGTAGGAACTCCATCCAGGGCTGTTCCCACTGCCTCCCTAAGTCCCCGGAGCAGTCCAGAGGAAGGAGTGGTGACTACATTTTAGAACTAAGGCAAGTGACAGTAAGCTCATGGCTGAAAGGTGGCAGGAGAGGGGCTTGAGCACAAATATGTGCAGAATCTGGGTTCTTTCTATTCCGTGGTGCAAAGAAGACCAAGAGCTTTAGAAGCGATGACCCAGGCTGCAAGGTGAGAGGGTCAGAAGATCCTAAGCCTTCAGTTCCTGTTGACTGGATAGATGGATGGATAGATGGGTGATGGAGAAGAGATTAAGGGACAGGTGGATGGATGGATGATGACACAGACCCAAACAGGCAATCAGACCTTTATCTATAACTTACATGCATATGTTTTAAAACACATGTATAACTTCCCTTTCTAATTTTTAGGGTCTCCATCTAGAAAACTAGGTGGCTGGGCTTGAGCACTTTTTTTTCAAACTTTTGTTTTAGTGGTCAATTCTGTCTTCAGAGGCTACCTAATGGGCCATGTTGGGCATGATGAGAGAGGAAGAGGGGAGGGGGAGAGAGGCAGACAGAGCACCAGAATCTCTGCCTCTGGACCTCACCGCTGCTCTCTGGAGAAGCATCAGAGTCACCTTTGCAAAGCCAAGGAAGGCCTTGGACAAAGGCGGTCCAGGACATTATGGTTTCAGAAACTGGGTCAGACACTGGGGAAGGGTAGCAGAGGGATGGGAGATCCTAGCCAAACCCGTGGCCTTTCCTCGATTATCACTGCCTGTGGGGTCCCACCTGCCTAAGGGTAGCCCAGGGGAACACGGTGATGTCTGCTTCTGGCTCCCTGAGGATTACAGATGGGGGGCTAGGTGTCATCTGAAACTCTGCCAAGTCATTCACTCAACCCAGGGAGCCACAGAGGAGTCAGTCTGAGCAACCTCTGCCCAGACCAGATAGCACAGTGGGAGCTGGTCAGCATGACCAGCCTCACACGTGGGGTGACGGGCTTCTTTGGGCTGCCCCCAGAATGTGGGCCTAGCTGGGCCGGGCAGGATGCTCACTCGTTTTGCCCTGGCCCCAGCGCAGGACTTGAGATGCAGCTATAGCTGCGTGGTGATCCTTCTGTGTGCTCTCCTGGGCCGGGGGCAGGAGACAACACTCTGGCTGGGTGGGGTCCGGGCCCAGAAAACTGCAGAAGGGATCCACATAGGCAGGGTTCTCGCAGAGTTCTCAGGATGTGAATGTCCTGGTTTCTCTGCTGTGCAACTTTCTGTCGAAAGCACAGTGCTGAGTGCTTCGGTGCATGGAGGCAGCAAGGCCTGCGCTGGATTTCAGAGCTGCCATCTACTGTTCAGATGGCCTTCAGTAAGTTACCCATCTCCTCTGAGCCTGAGGGCCGAGAGGGGCAGGCCTAGGGCCACTTGGCCTGGCTACACTCTACTCATTTAGGATGAAGTCCTAACTTCTTGGCAAGGCTGACCTGGCCTCAGTCTACCTCCCAGTCTTCCTTGGCATCACTCTCTCTCCCTCTCTCTCTCTCTTGATCCCCAGGGCTTTTATACTCAAGGTTTCCTCTAAACCAGTCTTCTCCCTTTCCTCTCTATCTCTCTTCATGGGGTGTATTCTTTATTCCCATTAAAGAACCTCAGCTACTATAATAAGCGAATTTCAAACATCCATGGCTGAAGGTAACAGGAATACAAGTGAGCGATCCTGCCCATGGGCAGCTTTCCTCTCTGCGGACTTGGGGACCCAGCCTCCTTCTGTCTGTGGCTCTGCCACGCCATCAGCATCTGCGTCCAGTTGGGGGAAGGAGATACCGGATAAGACACCCCTGCTTCTTCAAAGCTTTAGCCCAGGACTTCCCTGGTGGTGCAGTGGCCAAGCACCTGCCTGCCAACGCGGGAGACGGGGGTTGGATCCCTGATCTGAGATGATCCCTCTTGCCGCCACCGAGCAACTAAGCCTGTGCGCCACAACGACTGAGTCTGTGCCCTGGAGCCCGGGGGCCACAACTGCTGAGCCGGCGTGCGGCCACTGCTGAAGCCTGTGGGCCTGAGAGCCCGTGTTCCGCAACAGGAGAAGCCACCACGACAGGAAGCCTGAGCACCATAGCTAGAGAGTGATTCCCACTCTCTACAACTAGAGGAAAGCCCATGCCGGAACAGAGACTCGGTGCAACCCCAAATAAATAAATTTTAAAATTATTTTTTTATGTTTTATGTCTTTTATCTTTCATGTTGATGTATGTCTTTTTAATTTAATAAAAAAGAAAACTTGTTTAAAAAAGTAAAAATTAGTTTTTTAAAAAAGGCCTTAGCCCAGCAATGACACAAGTAACTTTCACTCATGTTCCAGTGACATCTCATCACTGGCCCCACCAGCACGGGAGAAGACATACTCTTTCCAGTGACAACTCTACGCCTTGGAAGGGGAGCCTGAGCTTTAGGAGACAGCCATGGTTGGTTGTCTCCACCGTGTCTGGCTAGCTTTCCCGTATCCTTCGGGTGCCAAGTTTGAAGTTGTTCCTCCAGGAAGCCCGCCTGAGTCTCCAGGCACGGCAGTCAGGTGTTTCTCCTTTGTGCATCCAGCACGCTGTCCTTCCCTGTATCACACTGTACTGGTTTCTTGTTTGCATCTAGAAAGATAATATAAACACGTTAAGGTTAAATTCTGTGCTTCACATGCAACCCTGGGATACAGCCTAATGCCTGGCCCATACTGGGCACAATACATTATTGGATGGATGGATGGGTACAGAGATGTTAAAGAAAGGAAGGACAGACATGTCTTCCTCACACAAGCCTTCCAGCTTGCCCGTGCCTCAGCTGTTTCTTGCCTCTCTGAAAGCTGGCAGTGGACTGGAGGACTCCTGGCTATGTATTCTCATAATAGCCCCATGAAAAATCTAAAACGGAAGAGCCTTTCTTTCACTTTTTAATTGAAGAGCTCCCCGAACCCCAGCAAGTCCCTCCTTCTTCCTTCATCCCCTGGACAGCTTCTGTGTTCCCTCCTGGCCCACTCATACCACTCCAGTGCTGTCACAGACTCACTCTAGACAGAAATGGTATTGTTTCTAACAGTGCTCTGTACACGGACCCTGTTGGGGGACTAAACCCCACAGCAGGTAGCGGGCCGGACTCTTCCTGAAGGGTGAGGTCACTCCTGGGGGCAGTGACCAGTGCAAACATATGTCTCTCTGACCAAGAACCAAGAGGAAGGGACATCAGCGGAGAACAGAGGGCTTGAGAGCTCTCTTATCTCGTCCAAGATGGTGAACTATCTAGATGGTGGGTATAAAGATGGCATCCTCCTTATAGGGGATCATCCTCCTGACAGGCTAGGGAGCAGAGAGTCTAAGAGTGGGCATGCAGGATGAGACAGGTGGAGCTCGCGCAGAGCTCACTCGGTGAGGTCCAGACCACCCTGGGGAGGTCACATGGAGTTTATTTCCTTCCCTGTCATCTTCCTGGATTGTGTGGTCTTTGTGAATATCCAGTGAGTCTCAGATATGCTGCAGGAAGTCTGTGTCCACCCTGGTGCCAGCGTGCTTAAGGGGGGCAGAAGCAGCTGAAAGCCACAGGAACCAAAGAGAGGAGGAGAAGAGCCACAACCATCATAGCAGCTAAGATTTACCGAGCACGTACTGTGCGCCAGGCAACGCTATTCTAAGCTCTTCAGTGGATTAACTCAATTCTCAGGCAGGCACTACTGCCACCCACATCTTACAGCTGAGGAAACTGAGACAGGGAAAGCTGACAACTTGTCCAAAGGCACGCAACTAGTAAATAGTAGGGCTAGGACTTCACCCCGGGGAATCCCATCACCAGGGGCCGGTGAAACTCACACCTTAATATTTGGCTCTAAATCCCCTCCTCCACCAGGAGGAATTCCTTCCAGTGAGAGTGTTGGAAACCTCCAGTAATGTTGTATTAACACAAATGTTTTCTTTTTAGAATTTTGCCCCATATCCTTTTTTTTTTAAATTAATTTTTATTTTTTTAGTTTGTTTTGCTTTACAATACTGTATTCGTTTTGTTACACATTGACATGAATTAGCCATGAGTGTACATGAACTCCCAATCCCGACCCCCACCTCCACCCTCCCGCCCCACACCCTCTCTCTGGATTATCCCCGTGCATCAGTCCCTAGCATCCTGCATCCTGCATCAAACCTGGACTGGCAATTCGTTTCGCTTATGATATCACACATGTTACATTGCCACTCTGCCAACCCTGTCTACCCTCTCCCTCTCCCACAGAGTCCAAAAGGCCATTCTATACAACTGTGTCTCTTTTGCTGTCTTGCGTACAGGTTTATCATTACCATCATTCTAAATTCCATATATATGTGTAAGTATACTGTATTGATGTTTTTCTTTCTGGCTTACTTCACTCTGTATAATCGGCTCCAGCAACATACCATGTTCATGGATCGGAAGAATCAATATAGTGAAAATGAGTATACTACCCAAAGCAATCTACAGATTCAATGCAATTCCTATCAAGATACCAGCGGTATTTTTCACAGAGCTAGAACAAATAATTTCACAATTTGTATGGAAACACAAAAAACCTCGAATAGCCAAAGCCATCTTGAGAAAGAAGAATGGAACTGGAGGAATCAACCTGCCTGACTTCAGGCTTTACTACAAAGCCCCATATCCTTTTTAAAATAGAGGTATAATTTATATGTAATAAAATGCAAAAATCTTGAAGTACAGGTCAACAACTTCTAACAAATGTACACACTGGTATAAGTATTACTTATACCAGTATAAGTATTACTTATTACAGTAATCAAGATAGTGCAATATTTTAATCACCTTCTAATCAATCTCCCACCACTAGAAGCTACCACTATTTCATGTTATCGCTCCTGAAACTGGATGTAAATGAAATCGTACTATGTACCTACCTTCCTCTTTTGCCCTTCCTCTTCCTGGTGGCTCAGATGGTAAAGAATCTGCCCGCAATGTGGGAGACCTGGGTTTCGTCCCTGGGTTGGGAAGATTCCCTGGAGGAGGGCATGGCAACCCCACTCTGGTGTTCCTGCCTGGAGAATTCCAAGGACAGGGGAGCCTGGTGGGCTACAGTCCATGGGGTCACAAGCAGTCAGACATGACTGAACATAAACACACACACACACGCCCTTCCTCTCTCAGGTCAGTGTCTTCCTATTCTTGGGGCCTCGGTTCATTCTGACTAGTCACGAATTGGGCGCAGAGAAGGCCATGAACCTGGTCCACGCTCGTGCATGCCCTTCCCAGAGTCTACACCAGACATCACGAATCAGTTAATACACTCATTTCCACCAAGCCCAGATATAGCCACGGAATCCTTCATATTGTATATTGTGGGTTCTGATCCCAGAACACCTATCAGCTGGTTGCAACTAGCACAGGAGTTGAAATTAATTGGCCCGCTCAGGATTACAGTTGATCCCTATCTCTTGGAGGCAGCACATTTAAAACAAAACAAACAAACAAACCCTGCTTTATTTTGAAATATGGGAAGCTTTGCAAGGAGTTGTAAAGTTGTTACAGAGAGTTCCCGTATAGCCTTCTTCCAGCTTCCCAGTGATAACATCTTACATAGCCAGAAGTGATTATCAGAATCAGGAAACTGAAACACTGTTAACTAAAATGCAGACCTCACCTGGATTTCACCAGTGCTATGCATGTCCATTTGGAGAGGAGGTGTAGACCACTATCAAATGTTATCACACCTGTGGATAGAGAAGTTGCCCTGTACTCACCCTGCATAGTCACACCGCCTCTCCCAGCCCCAGAAACGGACCTTCCATTCGTGTCTGGGCCTCTCCCTCTGCCAGGATCTTGATTGCTGTCTTGATTGCTATAGCAGCAGAGTAAAAGAACTGCCTTTTAATAGGAATTCAGAACTTAGGCCATAAGTAAGAAGCTCTGATAGTGAAATGTTGTGAAATCTGGATTCCAGGCTTGACTCTGTGTGATTTGGGGCAAGTCACTTCCCAATTCTGGGTATTTTTTTCTTTATTAGTAAAGTAGGGATAATAACAATAGCCTTCTCATTGCAGAGCTGAAATGAGGAATCCAGGCAGTTATAAATAGTCTTTGACCTCTGAAGTGCTGTCAAAGTGCTGCTGTTGCTCAGACACTAAGTCTGTCTGACTCTTCGACACCACAGATTGCAGCTTCCCTGTCCTTCACTATCTCCTGGAGTTTGCTCAAGTTCATGTCCACTGAGTCGATGATGCCATCCAACCATCTCATCCTCTGTCACTCCCTTCTCCTCCTGTCCTCAATCTTTCCCAGCATCAGGGTCTTTTCCAATGACTTAGCTTTATGCATCAGGTGGCCAAAATATTGGAGCTTCAGCATCAGTCCTCCCAATAAATATTCAGGGTTGATTTCCTCTAGGACTGACTGGTTTGATCTCCTTGATGTCCAAAGGACTCTCAAGAGTCTTCTCCAGCACCATATTTTGAAAATCTCAATTCTCCAGGCTCAGCCTTGTCTATGGTCCAATCAAGGTGTTAGTGTTGATGTTTTTGAGGGGGGGCTGATAATTGCCTCTGCTCATCCCTCAGTTCTGAACCAACTGAGAAACAGAAAAACATCCGCATTAATCCTGATGAAGCTGAGACTGGAAATTGGAGCTTATCACCCTGGAGAAATGAGCTGCCTAACTCTGAATGCTGGAATCAGGCAGCACTACCCCCACCCCAGCCCCTACCAAGGAGTCCTATGTACCATTCATCCGCCCTGGTGCCTTGGGCTGCGGCATCAGTACCGAGATGGAGAGAAGTGGGTGATTCTGAGATCTCATACGGAGGCGGAGCTGCTGACAAGGTTTGCTGATGGATTAGAGGGGGGTGGTGCGGGAAAGGAGGGAGGCCAGGACAGCTCTTCTGTTCATAGCTTGGGGAACTGGGGGGAGGTGGTGCCATCTACAGAGATGGGGAAAAATGGGCATTAGGACAGGTTACCTGGAAGGGAGGGGACCAATTCAGCCACAGACCGCGTGACGGGCCGCAGTTGAGCCCTGACCCCTATTAAATTGACCCTTAACCCTGGCCGCTCTCTAGGTCCTTTCCCTACTGATGTCCCCAGACTCGTGCCTTTGGTGTCCCAGTGGCACTCATCTGTGGACGAGTGTCGGCTAGAGAGGGCAGGACCTGGCAGCCCTGTTCAGTGCCCTTCTGAAAGGTCAGCTATCCCCGGTCATTCCTCTGCCCAAGCCCATGTGGCCCTCACATTCTCAATGCAAGGAGCAGGCTGTCGGGACCCCAGATAAATAGGACACTGGTCTTGCTCTGAAGGAGGGCATAGCCTGGTGGGAGAGGCACGCTGCAGTTTTGTCCTCTTATAAGAGGCTGAGTGGTCTAAACTCAGGCCTCATGACCCCTGACCAGCGCTCCTCCTCCTCCATCAGCCTCCCACTCAGAACGATCCCCTCTCTTCCCAGGACACCATCCTCCAGGGGCTCCCCTCGCCCCCCATCAGAAGAGACAAGCATAATGACGGTCCTGGGCACCTTTGTGGGTTTCACTGGTGACTCAAATGGTAAAGAATCTGCCTGCAATGCGGGAGACCTGGGTTAAGAAGATGCCCTGGAAGAGGGCATGGCAACCCACTCCAGTATTCTTGCCTGGAGAACCCCATGGCCAGAGGAGCTGGGTGGGCTACAGTCCATGGGGTCACAAAGCATCAGACACGACTGGGCACCTAAGCACGCACAGCACAGGGCAGCTCTGTGACGGGGCTGGGCTCCCAGGACCCCGAGGATTTCAGTGTGCTCTCTGCCTCACTCATTCCTCGCAAACATCCCAAGGTCACCCCTGGGAGTGTCGCTCCAGGTCACCTACAGACGGTGTTCAGGAAAATATTGCCCCCTCCCTGTAGAGAGCCCAGGAGTATTGAAGGTGGTGGTGGGTGGGGGAGGCGTAGAAAGGGGCCCCCCACTCCGTGCTGCCTGAACTCAGTCCTGCAGGGAGGGGTGCATCTCGGGCACTAACAGCCAAGAGCAAAGGCCCTGCCCCCACAGGGGTCGTCTGCGCAGCCTTGGCTCCCTGGTTTGGGCAGCCTTGGCTTCTACCACTCTGACCTGTGAAGGTGACAGAGGATGACTCTGTGATTCACAATCGGAAATAAAACAACCGCAAGGAAACCAGAGAACCACCCGGAAGGTGAGCTGAGGGCAGAGGGGAGCAAATCTACAGTTCAATACTACTCAGAGGGCCCCACCTCCCAGCTGCTCAGAGCTTGCCCAGCACAGGTTCAAATACGGAAACTGAACCAAGATCCCAGCAAGGACTGGAAAATACAACGGACTCTTGCTCCGCCCGTGAGATAGTTAATGATGTGCTTATTCAGTATTATTTTTAGTGAATAAATAATGTCTTCTATTGAGAGTTTACTCCAGGCACCAGTCTAAATCCACTTAAGCCTCAGCTTATTGGATTCCCTCCTCAACTCCGGGGCCATTATTACCCTGATATTACTGAAATGAACTAGAGAAGATAAGTGCACAGCTAGGAAGGGGGAGGGAGAATTGAACCAGGTTTTCCCATGCAAAACTCATACTGCTTTAATTATTGTCAATTCATACTCTATTTTGGTACCAATAAAGTAAAATCTCCTTGTCATCTTTTCATCACTATTTGTCCATAATTTTCTTGGCTGTGTGCAAGCAATTAGTTTTCCAAATAAAGTTTACATTCCCACTGCTCTTTTCCTTGGGATTACCTTATGTTTATTAATTATAAGAGAGACAGTTGAGATCTTTACATTTAGGACTTTCTTTCTAGAAATATGATTATGTCTCTACTTATTCAGACATTCTTTCTTTTTCCTGTTGTGAAGTATTAATAGATTTCTTTCTAGAGTTCTTGCAGTGTTTCTTGTGAAGCAAATTCCTAATATGGTTTTCAGCTTCCTATTATAAGCAAAATCCTTTTTCAAATAACACTTTGAAATGAAGTATACTAACTAGATGGGAAAACAATTTTTACCTAATTTTCGTATCTACATCTTTTAACAAACATTTTTTTACCAGCATTGCTCATTGCTATCCAGGCATAGTTGTTTGGATTTTTCAACTTAGAAAAATCACATCATCAGCAAATTGTTACCATTTTTGCCTTCCTTTCCAATGTTTTTCATCTCTATTTGTGTTTTCTTGTTCTTGGGACCACCTGGAGCAATCCTCTCATGTGCTGAGACTGGAACCAAGCCCTGGCGAGTTAAGAGCCTAACGCCCTTGTTCATATTCTTTACATTTCATATTTTGTGAGTGCCATCACAAACACTAACTCATCTGATATTCACAACAATCATTTTGTCAATGAAAAGCTGTGTGCCAAGCATTTCCTCTGTGCCAGGTGACCCAAGACATGTGTTTCTTGTCTCCATGGAGTGCACAGCATGAACCCAGGAAGTAAACAAGTACACACATTAGTTGAACAATCACAAGTAAAGAAAACACAGGCCAGAAAAAGCGTAAAGCATCATCACTTCCAATTTACAGGTGAGGAATCAAGGCCCAGAATGGGGCTGTGACTTGCACAAGTCATGTGGCAAATTGGTGGCCTGGCTGAGATGCAAATGCTTTTTTGGCCCTTGAGGCTAGGGCCAGCCTCTCAGCTTTTTCGGCCTATGCTGGTGGTCCTTCCGGGGCCCAGAGGGCCAGCTGTCCTCCAGGCAGCGCCAGTGTCCAGCTGAGGGCCGAGGAGAGAGCTCTCTGCTTTCTTTGCCAGCCAGCCAGCCAGGGAGGTGAACGCTGCCATTGGCAGAGCTTCCATGGAAAACCCTTAGCCCCACAGCTGCTGCTACTCTCTGGGCACCTCCTGCCCTCAGAGTTTGCCCGCTGGGGAGTCCTGCTTCCCTTCCTAGAAGGCTCTGCCCTGGGCAGTGAGGTCTGGCTGTAAATTGTGACCTGGCTCCAGGACATGTGGCTTCAGGCCCAGCTGAGAACCGAGGCCAATGCCAGGTCTTGTAAAGTGGGAATGAGTGTGGCCATCGGCAAGGAGGCTACACTCATCTGCAGGTTTCCAGGGACTCCACAGTGGCTCAGGCAGGGGGGATGGAATAGAACCTTCCATGGCTCCTCCTCCAAGACCAATCCTAAAGCTCCCACCTTTGACCCTCCTCCATATGGCCCGGCCACACTTCACCCTTCATGGCCTTCATGTTCAAGGCCAAAAGGCGCCATTGTGAGCTCTCCATTTGCCTTCCCTAGCTCACACCCTCTGTGCCTTTGCTCACTCTCCTGCCTCCAGTACTAACTTTGTCCCCCTCTTGCCCCACCCCAACCCTTTGTCCACATGACCAGATTCTCTCCATCCCACGCACCCCAGCCCAGATGTCTCCTCCGTCAAGCCTCCTGCACCCACCCACTGCCCTGCTGGAAGTGAACTTGCTTCCTCTGAACGCCCAGTCAACTAGGTATTTTGATCGGCGGAGTTGGTGGACCTCTCAGAGCCTCAGCTTCTCTCTCTACAGAACTGGGATGCTAGTCCAGTTACCTGGGAGAATCACAGGCTCAGAGGATACAGTAGAGACTCACGCAGTGCTTGCTACCTGCCAAGCACCCGCGAGGTGCTTTGCAAATGTGGCGCTCTTCTTGTTCCTGGCCTACGAAGAGAGAATCAAGGCCCAGGGAAGTAAAGGAACAAGCCCAAGGCCTAATCAGTAGCCAAGGCGAGACTATGTGAGGGTAGTCTGGCTCCAGCTCCCTGCGCTGAACCACAGTGGGGTAAGCAATTAGCGTGTGTGTGTGTGTGTGTGTGTGTGTGAATATGTGTGCCTGTGGGTGCCATTTACTTTCACCGCTCCTCTCTGCCCCTCTGACTCGGCCCCTCCTACTTTGTTTTTATAATTCTTGTGCTCACAGTTTATCTTCTTACCTAACTATGAGCTCCTGAGTAGGGGGTAGGGGCTGGCTCTCCCCCAAGTTTGAATCTCCAGGCCCACCCCCAGGAGCCCTGACCACCTCCCCTTGCTTAGATTTTCCTTTCCATCTTTCTGAGATGATCCCACGATATCGATATTTGTCTGTTTCTCTGTCCCTCCCACTGGTACCTAAGCTTGGGAGTAAAGGGTGCCTGTCCACAGAGGGGTTCAGAGCAGAGCTTTTTACCCGACCACGCGTTCCCCGGTCACCTGGGGATCTTGCTATAATGCAGATTCCGATGGAGTAAGACCAGGGCTGGGCCTGAGAATCTGAGTTTCCAACAAGCTCAGGTGGTGCTGGCATGACCGATCCCCATGCCCTGAGCAGCCATGCCTAGCCATATGGAATCAGAAGCTCTGGGGCAGAGCCCAGTGGCATGCGTATTAATGGGTGATTCAGAGGCATGCTCGACCGTGCGAACCTCTGCTCCAGAGCTGTGTTAAGGGAACCAGCCCTGGAGCCAGGGCTGCCTTGATTCAAACGCTAGGGCAGCTCTACTTCCCTGCACCTTTGTTTGTCCTGCTGTGTAACGGGGATGGCGAGGCTTCCCTGGGGGCTCGGTGGTGAAGCATTCACCTGCCAGGGCAGGAGATGCAGGAGAGATGGGGTTGACCCTGGGTCGGGGAGGTCCCCTGGAGAAGGAAATGGCAGCCCACTCCAGATTTTTGCCTGGAGAATCCCATGGACAGAGGAGCCTGGCGGGGCTACAGTCCATGGGGTCATAAAGAGTCAGACGCAACTGAGCAACTAAACAACACAACAATGGGGACGACAACAGTCTCTTTCTGGTGGGACTGTTTGAAGATGGAGTGAGTTAACACATGCTTGCTGTCACCACTCTGGTGATTTGTCCAATGAGTGGTTGAGTGTCAGCCAGAAGCTGTCAACAGGAGGTGATGGGAGTTGCAACTGAAGGTCGTGCCAGGCTGGGCATGACTTTCCGGGCCAGCTGTCTCACTGGCTGACAAGGATTCCTGTTGCACTGACTCCCAGGCTCCAGCAAGATTACAGGGTTGACCTAAGCACCGAGCCACACCTGCTCCGTGGCATTTGCTGAAGCATTGGCCGCACAGGAAAGGAGAGGTCCTGGGTTGCCAGGAGTGATCCCTCACCTGGCCTTGTTCCAGGGGTGCTGGCTTGGGGGTTGCCTGGGTACCAGGGAGGAGAAGAAGTGGCTCTGTCACCAGCTCAGATGAAAGGCTTGACACCGACACATTTCCCAGGCGACCTCATTAGAGTGTGTGTCAGTCTGTAAATAGGGTGTTATCCCCATTTTACAGACAAGGAAACCGAGGCTCAGGGGAGCGCCTGGAAGGATCCACAAACAAAGCTGCCCCTGACAGGGAAGCTAGAAGGGCTGGTCCTGACCCAGAGGAAGGTAGGTCCAGGACCCCTGCTCTAGGCATCCCCATCCTTCATCCACCAACCCCTGGAGACTGAGGGCAGCACCTCCAAACAAACTCAGGGTCCCAGCCTGCCTTGTAACTTAACATACGACCACAAGCTTGGGCCTGATGACTGACTGAGGGCCAGCAAGGACCAGACAGTGATATGCCTGCTGGGGCAGAAGCTGAGCCAGGCTCTGAGAAGAGGGCACGCCCTTGTCTCTGCCATGCACCTTGCTAGCCGCCTGACCTACGGACACGTTCCCAGAGAAATTCTGTATTAATTCATAAAGCAAAGATACATAATTATATAGGAAACCAGTTATGTTAAAATTTATAAAGCAAACAAAAAGTTGCAATACAGTAATATAGAGGCTTTGTTGTTGATTCACTAGACAGCAAGATCCAGCGGCTGCTCTAATACACTAGTGTGATTTCAAAGCAGTGATGATACGTGACGAGCACAAATGAGATTTCGAGGCGCCTGCCGCACCTAGCGTGGGTTAATAAGGTGGAAATACCTGTCGTTTCTTGCGGCAACAGAGTCACAGGTGCTGCTCATCACTGCGGTTTGTTGCCTACACACTCTTGAAGGAAGTGGTAAATTTCAAAGAAGCAAGATGGAAGTGTTTTTCTCCATTCAGATTCGTGGATCTCAGTCAGAGCTCTTTAAAAGAGGCTGGAGTCCCGGGGTAGAGCCTGGAGGGTTGCTGCTGGAGAGAGCTGCGTCTATGGGTGGAGGGAGACAGAACTCACCAGGGCCCTCTGGCTTTGCCGGTCCGCTCTGTGCGCCACCTGGTCTGACCATCAGTGCTCCCATCCCCTGTTTCACCCCACTTCCTCCACTGACTTCTCAACATGATCTGAGCTCCCTTTGGGAAGGTCTCTTTGAGGAGAATGGGCTCATGCAGAAAGTCCCCTCCCAGAGTCTGCATTCCCTGGGTTTGCACCAGTTGCCTCCCCTCAATGTCAAGGCCAGCAGCACCTGGAGGGAGTTGTAGATAGGGCAGGGAGGACCTCTCAGAGCTGAGATACAAAGGATGAACAGGAGGCAACAAGATGGGAGAGTATCAACTGGGGGCAGGGAGTAGCTGTGCAGAGAAGGGGTGAGCTATGCGGGCTCCTGTGGTCATGTATGGATGTGAGAGTTGGACTGTGAAGAAGGCTGAGCGCTGAAGAATTGATGCTTTTGAACTGTGGTGTTGGAGAAGACTCTTGAGAGTCCCTTGGACTGCAAGGAGATCCAACAGTCCATTCTGAAGGAGATCAGCCCTGGGATTTCTTTGGAAGGAATGATGCTAAAGCTGAAACTCCAGTACTTGGCCACCTTATGCGAAGAGTTGACTCATTGGAAAAGACCCTGATGCTGGGAGGGATTGGGGGCAGGAGGAGAAGGGGACGACCGAGGATGAGATGGCTGGATGGCATCACGGACTCAATGGATGTGAGTCTGAGTGAACTCCCGGAGTTGGTGATGGACAGGGAGGCCTGGCGTGCTGCGATTCATGGGGTCACAAAGAGTCAGACATAACTGAGCGACTGAACTTAACTGAACTGATGCAGGCTCCAGGATCAGGTTGGTTTCAGATCCTGGGGAAGTCTTACTGACTAGTTGTATACACTAGTGTACAACTTCACACTTTGAGCCTCAATTTCCTGAAAATCAGGGTAATAAACATACCTACTTCACAGGAGTGTCATGTAGATTTAATGGAGTGAAAGGAATAAAACTCAGCATGATGCCTGGCCCCTAGTATAGGCTCTGCCCCCCACTCCAATACTCTTGCCTGGAAAATTCCATGGGCGGGGGAGCCTGGTAGGCTGCAGTCCATGGGGTTGCTAAGAGTTGAATGAGACTGAGTGACTTCACTTTCACTTTTCACTTTCATGCAGTGGAGAAGGAAATGGCAACCCACTCCAGTGTTCTTGCCTTGAGAATCCCAGGGACGGGGGAGCCTGGTGGGCTGCCATCTATGGGGTCACACAGAGTTTGACACGACTGAAGCAACATAGCAGCAGGAGCAGCAGTAAAGGCTCTGATTCAGCCCTTTAGCTTTTTTTTTTCTTTTTTTGGCTGCACCTTGACCATGCATGATCTTAGTGCCTCAGCCAGGGATTGAACACATGCCTCCTGCACTGGGAGCACAGAGTCTTAACCACTGAACCACCAGGAAGTCCTCAGCCCTTTAGCTTTTAGTAAGTGTAGACACGAATAAACACATCCATAAAAGCAGTTCACGAGAAGGTCTGGCCACAGCATAAACTGAAGGGGTGTGTGGAAAGTTCTACTGGATCGCCCAGCAGTGGTTCAACCTCAGCCACATATCAGAATCATCCAGGTGCCGGTGCATACCCCATATCAGTTAAGTAACCAGGTTCTCTGAAGGTCCGTCACAGCACCCATAGTATTTAAAGCTCCCTACTTTATCCCAGTATCCAGATAGGACCCAGAGCTACTGTTTTGGAGAGAGGCTTCTTTACTGTCTGCCATGGCTGGAGAATGCTTCTAGAGCTGTTGGTGATTGAAGGCACCCTCCAGAAACAGATCAAAAAACTAAAATCATGGCATCTGGTCCCATCACTTCATGGTAAATAGGTGGGGAAATAATGGAAACAGTGACAGGTTGTTTTCTTGGGCTCCAAAATCACTGTGGATGATGACTGCAGCCATGAAATTAAAAGAGGCTTGCTCCTTGGAAGAAAAGTTATGACCAACCTAGACAGCATGTTAAAAAAACAGACACATCACTTTGAGGGTAGAGTCAAAGCTATGATTTTCCCAGTAGCCAGGTAGGGATGTGAGAGTTGGACCATAAAGAAAGCTGAGCACTGAAGAATTGATGCTTTCAAACTGTGGTATTGGAGAAGACTCTTGAGAGTCCCTTGGACTGTAAGGAGATCCAACCAGTTCACCCTAAAGGAAATCAGTGCTGAATATTCATTGGAGGGTCTGATGCTGAAGCTGAAACTCCAATAATTTGGCTACCTGATGTGACGAACTGACTCATTGGAAAAGACCCTGATTCTGGGAAAGATTCTGGGAAAGACTGAAGGCAGGAGGAGGAGATGAGATGGTTGGATGGCATCACCGACTCAATGGACAAGAGTTTGAGCAAATTCCAGGAGTTGGGGATGGACAGGGAAGCCTGGTGTGCTGCAGTCCATGGGGCTGCAAAGAGTCAGACACGACTGAGCAACTGAACAGCAACAACAACAACCAGGAACAGACAAGCTTTAAATACACAGGAAAGACCAGGGAAGGAATTCCAGACTTTGGGAAGAGGCTGAGAAAAATCTTAGAGATTGGGGTGTGGCATGGCATTTGGAAAGTGAGATATTTCCTTCTTTCTTTGGCTGCACTCTGGGTTGGTCAGGGATGAATCCTGTGTCCTGGCCTTGGAGTGCTCTGGGACCTGGGCTAATCTCCCTGGAGTCTCTCTTCTGAACAAGAGGCTTGTCGACTCTTGTCCTCTCTCTCCTCTGCTGTTCCAGCAGACAGCCTGGAACGGCCAGCTCTGCTGTGACCAGCCCTGTTTGCAGGGGGCTGGACAGGAGAGGAAGCACTGTCTTCGGGCCTGGAAGCTCACCACGCCCATCCATTCTGCTGCGGACCTGGAGAGGTCAAGGCCATGACCTAGCATCGCCACGTGCTCCTGCGTGCACACTTTGAGCCATGGGCTCAGGATGCATCCCCAGGAAGTGGTCTTGCTCTGATTCCCCCGGGACAGCACAGGGCAGCCGCTAAGAGCCAGCGTGGATAAAGAGCCGCCTCAAGACAGACACGGCTGCACACGACCAGTCCTCCTCCCGTTTGTGGCAAACACGAATCTGAAATGCACACCTGTGGGCTTAGCGTCGATCTTGATTTTGCAAGCAGCTTGCACTTCCAGCGTTTTCTCAAATAAGGCAGGTGCACAGCCGCTGCAGCGCCTCCTGACACAGGTCAGTGTTCTGGTTAAAAAAGCAAAATGCACGTGTGTCTATGCACAGGTGATGTCTGGAAGGGTGTTCAAATCTCCTCGCGCAAGTACGTGTGCTGGATATTTCTTAGGAGGGGAACCGGGTGGCTGAAGGACAGGGTGAGGACAGAGACTGGTCTCTCGTCATATAACTTACATAACTTTTTGAATCTTGGACCATGGGCATGAGTGGCTGTTCAAAGTTAAATCAAGCGTAGGGCACTGTTCTTCAGTCAGACTCTCTGGGGTGAAGACGGAAGCCTTGAGCACCTTACTTAGCCTCTGTCTGTGCCTCAGTGTCCTCTTTTGTGAAGAGATGTTGACAGCACCGGGCCCAGAGCAGGTTGTGAGAACTCAGGAGAAAGCCACGGTCAGGGATGCCCAGGAGACAGGACGTCTATGAAGACGCAGCGCTGTGGTCACCATTGTTAGCGAAAGCATTCCCATCCGGGGAAGTTTCTAACAAGGAGACTGAGTCTCAGAAAGGTTAAGTAACCCAGCTGAAGTCCCCGTGTCAGGAGCCCGTTCTGGATGTGAGATCCAATGAGACGCTGTCCCTTCTCGCATTGGAGGGTGCGGTGGGGACAACTGTTCCCATGGCAGGACATAGGAGGACCGATACCCCTACAAAAGGCTGTGCAAACACAGAGAGGGGGCTGTGGATCCTGCCTGAGGAAGGGGCGGGCACGTGGGAAGATGGGGGCGGTGCTGAGGGCTGGGTGCATGGACAGGAGTGCCAGGTGGAGGGCACAGCATGTGCGAAGGCTCAGAGGTGCTGATCAGCGGCAGGTGAAGGAAAGCGGAGAACTTGAGTGTGAAAGAAAACAGCAGAAAACAAAAAGAGATGACTGGGAGACGGCGAATTAGCACAAAGAAGTAGGACAGGAGGAAGCAAACAGGAGTGGGAGACCAGCGTGAAGCCAACGGGAGGGGAGGCTGAGCCAGGGTGGAAAGAGGAGAGGAAGATTTTCTCTCGTCTCCAATCTTCTCTGCCTTCACCTTCCATCCATGTGATAAGGAGTAGGCATTTCCTGTTGCAGACACACGCAGACATGCACACACACACACACACACACACACACTCATACACGCACAGAAGCACACTCAGTCTTCATGCTTCCCTTGTCTAGGATGCAGGAGACAGTCACAACTGGGCACCGATTTTACTGAAGCAAGTGCGAGAACATCAACACGTGGACAGATGAAGCAAGATGAAGCTCAGAAACCAACGTCTTCTCCTCTGTAGGGCCGTGTGGACCACCTTGTGTCAACCATAGAACCCCTCCTCCACAGCCCCATCCTCCTCCATGTCGATCATCCTCTGACCTTCTGATAATTGACGTAGTTGTTCATCGTCTGTCTGCACCAAAATGAACACTCCGTGAGGGTGGGGGTGTGTTCTGTTCTCCAGTTCATCCCAAGACCTGGAACAGCGCCCTGGACACAGTAATGCGCAAATAGCAACATTTATCCTGGTTGGGCAGTTACCTGCTTGTCAATTCTCATGCATATTTTATTTTACTAATTGTCTCAATCCCACCCTTTGAGGTGGGGATTTTTATTTCCATTTTACAGAAGAGAAAAGTTAAGAGGGATTCAGTAAGCTGCCAAGATTTGAATCCAGCTCCTCGGGTTCAGTCAAACCTTGAAAAACCTCTGAGTGCCTTTCCAGCCCCTCTGAAGCAGGGAGGGGACAGCCTGGCTTCCACCACCCCACCCAAGTTGGGCGCAGAAGCCTGCAACTGGCTGGCCTGTGGGCCTGCGGAGTTTAGCCACTTCCACGAGGGACCCCTTCCCTTGGCACCCCCTTTCATAGTGGAGGCAACAGCCCACCAGATTATCACACAGGCTCTGGACCCAGAGTGTGGAATGTTACTTCTAACTGTTGGCTGTGTGACCGAAGCCCCGCTCTCCCCTCAGGGGGAAAACAGGTCATTAGGTATAAATAAAATAACTGAGTACAGTGTCTGACACATGTTGGTAGCTGCATTAGTCAGGATCCCACAGGAAGCAGAGGCACAATCAAGGATTTAACTGAAGAGAATTGAAGAGGCTCTTTACAGAAGGGTCACTGCTGCTGTAACAAATTACTGCATGTGCATATCCCTTAAAGCAATGCAGGGCTTCCCTGCTGGCTCGGTGGTGCAGAACCTACCTGCCAATGCAGAAGACATGGGTTCCATCCCTGGTCCAGAAAGATCCCACATGCCACGGAGCAGCTAAGCCCGCATGCCACAACTATTGATCTCGTGCTCTAGAATCTGGGAGCTGCAACGACGGAGCCCACTCACTGCGACCACAGGCGCCCCCGAGCCCTTGAGCCTATGCTCTACACCAAGCGGAGCCGCCACAGTCAGAAGCCAGCACTCAGAACCAGAGCGCATCCCCAGCTCGCTGCAACTAGAGAAAAGTCTGTGCAGCGGTGAAGACCCAGCACAGCCAAAGATGACTAATTAACGAACTAAAAGATATTTTTACAAAGTACAAATTTACTCTCTGGTCCCGGTGGTCAGGAGTCCAAAATGCTGGTTCCTTCTGGAGGCCCTGCAGAGATTCAGTTTCTTGTTTCTCCCAGCTTCTAGAGGCTGAGGGCATTTTCCCAGCTCCTGGCCACATCTACTCCCATCATCAAATCACCTTGCCCCTCAGCCTTCCTCTTATGAGAACCCTAATGATGACATCATTGCACCTGCCCGATAACCCAGTAGTAATCTCCCCATCTCAAGACCCCTGATTTAATCACACCTGCAAAGTCCTTTTTGCCATATAAGGTAATATATTCACAGGGTCCGGAGTTAAGGCATGGACATTTTGGGGACCATGATTCAGCCCATCACATGTAGAAGTGGATGGAGAGGCAGCCAGGGATTAGCATCTATGGGGAGCTCTTACCATCCCTAGGCAGGAAGCAGGAGAGGGGGAAATGAAAGCTGACCTTTTCTCCTGCCAGTGCCTCTCATTGGCTGAAGCCCAACTAGAGGCAGAGACGCAAGGCAGGGCTGGGAAGAGATGGGGGTGAAGAGATGGAAAACCAGCAGCAAAACCTACTGGAGTTGTCTGAGATATGCCTGGTGTTCTGAAGAGGGGCCAAGGTCTGGGTTGCCTTTCTCTGTGTTCCCCTCCCCCCTCCAGGAAACGCAGAGCCTCCCACACCATCCCAGCACCCTGGGTGGAAAGCCTATTCTCCTGAAGCCACACTGTTAGGATTGGGGGCAAAAGAGCTGCTGGGGAAATTCAAAGCAAAACAGCCAGCAAACTCTTCAAAGCCCATCCCTGCAACAAAAGACCAAGGGAAGAAAAAGGCGCAGGCCAGCAGGTGGCCGGTTAAGCAGACGCCACGGCTGCCTGAGAAGCAGTTAGAGCCTCGCAGCCTCTCTGATCTTGCACAGAACCCCTCACAGGCCCTTAAACAAATCCCTCTGGCGAGCTGGAGCCTGAGCAGTGAGGGATGGGGAGCCCAGAGCCAGGAATCTGAAGACTAAGCTCTTGACTCCTATT
The DNA here is from genome assembly GCA_006408695.1 of Aepyceros melampus. Classification (NCBI taxonomy): domain Eukaryota; kingdom Metazoa; phylum Chordata; class Mammalia; order Artiodactyla; family Bovidae; genus Aepyceros; species Aepyceros melampus. The sequence continues at coordinate 499,690 of SJXQ01004460.1, forward strand.
TGACCTTGAACATGTGCTCATTATCCTCTGTGCACCTCGGTTTCCTCATCTGTACGATGGGGGCAAGGGACTTAGTGACTCAGGACAGATTTCCTCTAGAAGCAGAGACTGAAATGAGGATTCTTGTGCAAGTGGTGTACAGGGAGAAAACTGGAGGGGAGTAAAGGAAACAAGATGGGCTGGAGACGAAGCTAAGCGAAGCTGTGGGTTCAGCTCAAGTCTGGATTTAGTCTGATACCAGAGACGTCTCAAGAACACTACAGACTTGTTCCCCTTGAGACAGAGGTAGGGGCCTTTGTATCCATGTTGGAGGAGGCGCGTGCCTCCATCCTTCCCCTAAAAGAGCGGACTGAACAGAAACCCCCAGGGATGTCCACATTCTTGTTGTCACAACCTGTGAGAGCATTACCTTCTAGGTTGAAAAAGAGTAGAGGGGGAAGACTTTGCAATTAAGGACATTGAGACATGGAGATCATTCTTGGTTAACTGAGTGGCCCAGTGGTATCACATGGGTCCTTATAAGGGGCCTAAGAGGGTCAGAGTCAGTAGTGGGAGAGGTGCCGTTAGGTGTGAGAGACGGCAATGACGTGCGGAAGGGGCCACAAGCCAAGGAACACAGGCAGCCTCTGGAAGCTGCCAGAGGCAAGGAAACAGTCTCCTCCAAGGCAGCTGAGAGGGGCTCAGCTCTGATGCCACCTTGATTTTCGACTTCTAACCTCCAAAATGGTATGGTTTCAAGCCACTTTGGGAAAACAGCAGTAGGAGACGAACACGCCTGCCATGGCGCGGTGGCCACACAGCTTGTCCGAGGCTCAGGGGTCCTGGTCCCAGCTCTGTGCAGGGGCTGCGCCTGCCTGCACTTAATGAGTGGGTGACACAAGAGATCCCCTGGGGTCCTCTTGCCAGTTCCAGGTGCCCCACCTCCCACCCCCAGCCTCTGTGAGCTCTGGCTTCTAGCAGTCCTCAGGCCTGGAGCCCCTTTGACCTCGGGTGCAGAGCGCGGGTTGCTGGTGTGACCTCAGCCTTGCCTCAGGTCTGACCAGCTTGGAGGCGTGATGTACAGTGAGGTGAGGGCCGCACCGCGGAGCGGCACCTTGGCTCCCCTCCCCCACACTGCCCTGCCCCCCAGCCCCTTCCCCTGCTTCACTGGAGCCCCACCCTGATGGACTCATTGCACAGAAAGTCTCCTCTCAGGCTCTGCTTCAGAAGGCCCAGCCCTAGGGTCCTGTGCCAACAGCTTGCTCTATCTGGTGGTCCCCATGACACCCCAAGGTGGGGGGGATGACGATTCTCGTTTTACAGACAAAGAAACTGAGGCTCTGACCACTCCTGACCACAGAGGTTCCTAAGCCAGAATCAGAAGCCACACAGAGGAGATAATGCTTTCATCCACGGACCTTACCACTTTGAAAAGGTACCCTTCTCCCTGGGGTCCGTGGGGAGCTCCTCTAGCCTTTGGGAATAATCGTCTGCATTTCCTGGGGGCAGGAGTGAGTGGGAGCAGACAGCTGGACTCTGTTGGTGTCTAACCCTTCTGGCCCAGCCTGGGTCCCCACGGGGGGACAGTGTGGAAGGAGAAGGTCTAGACCCTGAAACTGGGGTTTCAAAGCCATGGCTGTATGACGCCATTGATTGCTGAAACTCACACAGTCTTCAAATAGATTCTCAGACCAAATCCTAGCAAAAGATTTATCCCTGGCAGATAATTTATCTCCCCTTCCTTTTTCCTCAGTGAGAGAGGCTCATCGTCCTGTGACTTTCATCCTAGTCCAGGATGAAAGGAGTAACAGATGGGAAGTGGCTAGGACAGAGACTGGCATGGTGTTGGGTCGGGGGGTGGAGGAGGCTCCTTCCCAGCTTAGCTAATCTTGCTGAGCCTCAGCTTCTTCACTCGTAAAATGGGGATAATAGCATCTGCAATGCAGTTGCAGTGGAGAGAGACTCACCATACAGAGAAGTTGCTGTCGGGGTTCAGGAGTATGGCTGCTGGAGCCCCAGTCCTGGGTGACCATGGACTGACAGTCACTTCTGTGTCTCTGTTCTTCCTCTGGTTAGTAAGAACCATGTGAGTATACAGATGAGATGTGCAGAAGGGCACCCAGCACATAGTAAGTGCCCTTGTCATCACCTATAGGAAGGGCTGAGCTGGCACCTAGCACATGATCAGTCCTCAGTCTTCTTATCGGTGTTGCCTGGCCCCTGGGGTGAACATCACCTCCCTGCACTTCCAACAGCTCTCTGGCTTCAGCCTCCGAGGCCCAGGGCCCCAGCAGACTGGCCAGGTCAGTTAGATGGGGGTGATTTTGAGAGAAACGTGGACACTCCTTGTCCGCTCCACCTTCTCAGGCCTCTCACGCCTCCAGCTCTCACCCCAAACACTTCCCCTCCACCTCTTTTTCCCCAACCCAAGGGCTCATCCTTCGCCCTCAGCTCCCCACCCACCACCAGCTAGTCCACGCTGACTCACAGCAGAGCCGGGCCGATGCTGTGATGCTGGCGTAGGTGTGCTAGCCTTCCAGAGTCTCTCACCTCCTCAGAGTTCCTGCGGCATGGGACCTGCCTCCTCTGAAAGTCTGCCCACCCCCGGGGCTCTCAGGGGTGCTGCGCTTTCTCCCCAGAGAACCCTCTAAAGTGGCAGCTCGGCCCAGGAGGTCCTGGTGAGGTCGGGCAGACACCCTCCCTGCTCCCACAACTCCGGGCGTTTGCACTGGTGCATTCCTGCCTGAATGGGAGAAAAGCAGCTTCGGTATCTGTTTGACACCTCTGGTATGGAAAACAAAGCTTCGGGGTTTTTGCTTTTCTTTTTCTGGATGAACAGGCCTGGATTGCGGGACCCACCTTTCTCCCTTCTTGGGGCTCAAAAGCCCAGGACAGACAGGGCAGCCCAGAGAAGGGATCCCCTTTGGCCCTCCGCCTTCTCAGCAGCATGCTGGCCTCCCATCAGGAGCTCTAGAAGATTCTAGACCAGAATCCCTACATCACCTCCCATCACACCCAGGAACTCAGCTGGGGACTGGGCCAGTCTGGCGCTAGGCCAATCCATGTTCTAGGCAAAACCGAATGGGGCAGGGGAGCATCTGAGTCTGAACCTGAACCACCTCCTTTGTTAAATGAAACGAACCTAGAAAACTAGCAGAGTGGAAAAACAAAACCCCTCCAATTCCACCCGCAGAGGATTCCTGCATGGCTGGTTGGTGGGGTTCCAGTGATGTGGACGGTACTGATGGTCTTGGCTCCGGCGGCACCTGGGCTCAGGGATGAAGCCACAGATTCCCACCCCTGGAACTGTCACAGCCGGGTGGGAAGGAGAGACTGAAGGGGTGTGGCGGAGGCCAAACCCCGCCCAGGGTACAAAGAACGCGGTGAGGTCTGGCTGAAGAGGTCAGGGCCTCTGCTGGGAGCAGCGCCCAAACACAGCACACCTGTCCCCACACGGGCCGCTCTGCCAATGGGGCCTCTGCTGGCTCCTCTGACGACAGGCGGGGCCTTCTTATCCTTCCCTCTTCTGCCCCCAGAAGCAGCTCCAGCATCACTGGCTTCAGTCTCCCCTCTCCTAGACCCTGCTTCCCCCATCAGGCACCCCCCGCTTCCCTCCTCACACACTCCACATCTCCCCTGGTATCACCTTCTCTTACTTAAGTGTCCCCTCTGGTCCCCCAACTGCCACCACCACCCTCCTCCCCTCGTCCCCTCACCAGCCAAGAGAATCCCTGAAAGGAATGCCGATGACTAAGGGAAAGGCTACCCACTCCAGTATTCTGGCCTGGAGAATTCCATGGACTATATAGTCCATGGGGTTGCAAAGAGTCAGACATGATTGAGCTATTTTCACTCGCATAGATATCTTAGCCTGATTTCAAATCGAAAGAAGCTTGGCTTTATTAAGGGTTAAACGGCTCAGGAGTTTTTAAGCTCAAACACAAGACTTCAAAGGCATTCCCAGCTAATGGGATTAAATGAGATAATGTGTGGAGCTCAGCGCTCTCCCTCTGCGGACAGAGGCTGCTTTGGATAAAGCCCTCGGACCACGACCAACCAGGGTCCTGGCTCTCCTTTGTTGTCAGGGCACTTTGGACGGGGTGTTGATGCTGGGAAACACAGCAGATGTGGGAACACAGTCACCCGGCACCTTCAGGCACAAGTGTGTACAGAAGGACATGCGTGCGTCCGACGGAGACGTGAGAACAGGGAGGCTGGTGTGAGAGCCATCTGACCACGTCCTGCTGAGTCTCGTGTCTCCCTTGGCATCTCACTTAGCTGCTGTCTTGCTGCCACAGTCATACTGGACTTAGGAGGTCACTGTGGTCAGCATCGTTCCCTCTGGCTTGACCAGAGCCCTTTTCCCTTAGACCTACTGTCATTTCCAAAATGATTTTGTAGGAAGAACAAGGTGAAAAGCTGATTATGTTTGTATGCTTGATAGTTATTCCTTAAGGCCAGCTTTCTGGTTCCAAGAGACCCCCAAGGAATCAGCAAAGACACCTTTGAACCTCTGATGCTCCCACTAAGATAACCACAAAGGCACATTTGGGCACACAAGCATTCTTCTGGACACTGTCTACTAAGAAGAGCCAGCCATGGTCCGCGGGCATCAAGCAGGGGACAGGCACCTCCAAACACTGAGTTCCCATGCTGCCCAGGGCTCTGTGCTAGGAGCTCCGGTTCACGAACTCACTCATTCCCCATAACCACCTCACGACGCAAGTCCAGCTACACAAGGCCCTGGCCTAAGGGCACGGAGCTGGAAAGAATGACTCCAGCTGTGGAATGCCTTCTGGGCTGAAAGCTAATCCATATTGTATACGCGGTTTGGACCCTCTCAAACCAGCGGTAAAATGTTAGGTACTTTCATTGTCCCCATTTTACAGATGAGGAAACTGAAGCTCAGGGAGGGGAAGGGATCCATCTAAGATCCCCCAGATGGCTGGAGTCAGCATTCTGGGACTGCAGAAGCTACTTCCCTTTATCCTTCTGGGCTTCTGGAGGAGGAAATGGGCAAATTTGGCAGCTCCTAACTTTCTGAGAGCTTTGCGTGACTATCGTCACTTCAGAGATTTACAAGGGCTCACACTCAGACTAGGCAAGAAGCAGGGGGCTTTGTCCGGGGCCCAGAGCCCAGCTTGGTCAGTGGCCCAGTTGAGTCACAGTCCTTCCCTTGGACTCAGCTGGAGCAGGAACGTTGGATGCCGAGGTCCTGGAAGCCTCTGCAGGTCTCCCTCCCCCGCTTCCCCTCCTTGGCTTCCTGCCTGACCAGGGCCACCCCTGGGTCTTGAGCAGCTCTCCTTCCAGGCTGGCAGGCTCTCTGCTGTCCTCCCAGCAGGGTGGCCAGGCAAAATGGGGCCAACACAGCTTCTGGCCCCAGGACCAGAAGCTGATTCTAATCCCAGGTCTACCGCACACAGCCTGTGTGACCTCAGATATGCTAACTCACCTCTCTGAGTCTGTTTACCCCCACGTGGTGATTAACAGTAGTTCTCTACTCCAAAAGATGATGTAAAACTTTCATCACTTCCACCTCTTCTTCTATTTATTTTTTTCCATTTCCAGGGAACAGTATTTATATAGCACTTACTTTGTGCCAGGCACTGTTGTAAGTACTTGTATTCCTAATTTAAACCTCATCAAAACTCCATAAGGAAGTCACTGTTACTATCTTACTTTACAGATGAGGCTTCTGGGGCACAGAGAGGTTAAGAAACTTGCCAAAGCTTACACAGCCTCTGTTGAGGAAATATAATTGACATCTAACTTTACATACAGCTTTTAGGAGGCAGAGATGGGACTCAAACCACAGAGTTCACGGTTTTAACTTTCTGCTCTATACTGAGGCTTCCCAGATGGCTCGGCAGTTAAAGAATCTGCCTCTGGCAGAGACTGACTCCAGCCAGCTGGGGCATCTTAGACGGACCACTTCCCCTCCCTGAGGGGGCAGGGCCCGGCTAGAGTGTGTGTGGGATTCCCTCCTGACTTCCAGAGAAGGGCAGGGGGTTCTCACTCGCTTCTGCCCACCCAAGCCCCCAGCAGACTTCCCCCAAGCGCATCTCCTATGCAATGCGGGAGACACAGAAAACTCAGGTTCAGTCCCAGGTCAGGAAGATTCCCTGGAGGAGGGCTCAACAACCCACTTAGAATTCTTGCCTGAGAAATCCCATGGACAGAGGAGCATGGTGGGCTATAAATCCATGGGGTCTCAAAGAGTTGGACATGACTGAGCGACTAGCCCAGCACAGCCCTCTGTACCGAGACAGTATGTATAAAGCATATTAGTATGAAATTTAACAAAAGGGAAATAATAAATGGTAGTTATGGTGGCATGGGAAATAGATGGGGAAACAGTGGAAACAGTATCAGACTATTTTTGGGGGCTCCAAAATCACTGCAGATGGCGACTGCAGCCATGAAATCAAAAGATGTTTACTCCTTGGAAGGAAAATTATGACCAACCTTGATAGCATATTCAAAAGTAGAGACATTACTTTGCCAACACAGGTCCATTTAGTCAAGGCTATGGTTTTTCCTGAGGTCATGTATGGATGTGATAGTTGGACTGTGAAGAGGGCTGAGCACCAAAGAATTGATGCTTTTGAATTGTGGTGTTGGAGAAGACTCTTGAGGGTCCCTTGGACTGCAAGGAGATCCAACCACTCCATTCTGAAGTAGATCAGCCCTGGGTGTTCTTTGGAAGGAATGATGCTAAAGCTGAAACTCCAGTACTTTGGCCACCTCATGCGAAGAGTTGACTCATTAGAAAAGACTCTGATGCTGGGAGGGATTGGAGACAGGAGGAGAAGGGGACAACAGAGGATGAGATGGCTGGATGGCATCACCGACGCGATGGGCGTGAGTCTGAGTGAACTCTGGGAGCTGGTGATGGACAGGGAGGCCTGCGATTCATGGTGTCGCAAAGAGTCGGACACAGCAGAGCGACTGAACTGAACTGAACTGATGGTGGCTGTGTGATCTTGGGCAGGTCATTTTACTTCTGTAAGTGTCCCTTTTTTTAAATCTCCAGAAATAGGACTGGTGATACTTCTCTGACAATCTTGTGAGAAGTGTTGGATACAGTCATGGGTGTGGAGTGTCCTTCATAGATAGCCAGTGCAGAACCAGGCATGGATTCTCGGCGGTCCTCCTTGCCGGAAGGGAGCAGGAGAGGGCTCAGGGATGACTTCAGTTAGACACATCTGCAGAGCCAGCAAGAACAAGGTGTAGAAAATCCACAGATCTGGTGGGGGAGGGGACAGGTGAAGCAACAGGCGACGCAGCAGGTGTGCAGAGCATAGGCAGGTACGGGGCGTCTAAGGAGGCAGCATCTGGGGTCCAGGCAGGAGGGGTCGGGGAGAAGAATGTGAGCGCTGATGAGGCCGTGTAACCCTCACAAGCCTGAGACAGGGATGTGACGAGGCCACGCTTCTAGAAGGGGTGGCGATGGACTTTGCAGCTTAGCACAACTTTGTGGTTTCTCTCCCACAGTCGGCAGGGTGAAGAGTCCCAACTGGGTCAAGGTCCAGGCCAGCAGGCCCTGTTTCCTCCGAGGGTCCATTACAAAAAAAGGCGAGAGTTCCTTCTGGAGAAGTGTCCTAAACAGGCAGGGGCTGCAGCAGGTCCCTGGGGGGCTGGCGAGGAAGAAGGCTCCAGCTAGAAAGGGGCAGGCAGGTGGAGTGAGGAAGCAGCAGGACCTGGGCTGGAGAGGGGGCAGGGCCCAGCTGGAGTGTGTGTGGGGATCCCCTCCTGACTTCCAGACAAGGGCAGGGGGCTGCTCGCTTGCTTCTGCCCACCCAAGCCCCGCAGCAGACTTCCCGTAAGCACTTCTCAGAGTCACGGCTCCCCGGGTACCCACAGCCAGCGGGTGATGGGAGCCCTTTCCGAGGAAGCTGTCTGTTGTCCTCAGAGGCGGGAAAGCCACTTCCTGTGGCCCCAGCTGTATCCTGTAAGAAACCAATCCCTGGCCCAACAGCCTCTCTCCTAACTGTAAACCGGAGGCGGCCTGGGGCGGATTCACCCAGAGCTCTTGCCTCGAGGAGGGCGGAGTCCTGTCTTCGCAGCTTTTCCGTTTCCCTGGGTGGCGATGACAGCCCAGCCGGAGCCCAGCGGCCCCAGAGTAAAGTCACCACGCCAGTCTGACCTCAGTGTTGCCATGGGAACGCTAGGGATGCCACTGCTACCTGCAATGGTGGCAGGGAGGGCAAGTGGGAGGGGACAGCGGCTGATGATGCTCCTGGCTACTGGGGTTGTTTGCCGCCAAACGAATGTTGTCAGATCTCAACCAAGCAGGTTGGGCAATGGACACTGGGCGGGTAGGGGGGGCTGCTGCTGGCTCCATGGTGTGTGTCTGCGTGTTCAGGGCATGAGAGAGAGGTGTTTATGAGACCTCCCAAGGTGCTTCGCTTTCCTCTCCCCCTGGACCCAGCTGATCCCTGTGCTCTTCATGGACCCAGACTTGACATTCACAGACCTGGTCTCCATAGCAACCAGCTGTGACATTACAAGGAACCTACGGACCCCATAGCAAGAGCGAAGAAAGCATGAATGCATGTTCAGGGCAAGAAAGAGTGCCTGCTTTCCCTCCTGCAGCCCCTCACAAGATAGGGGAAGTGGGCAGGATAGGGAAAGGGCAAGAGATTCTGGTTAGGAAACCAAGTTTTCCTGTGAGTTACAAACCGACACCCCTTTGGAGGTTTGAATGGAGTCTCAACAAAGTGGCTCCCTCCCTCTCATTCTCCTCTCTCGACATCCCTTAGAAATTACATCTCATTTCCCTCAACTTTAAAATGAGGATAATAATATCATTCTTTATTAAAGACTTGCTATGTGCTTCTTGTCACCGTTTTTAAGCACCTCGTGTGAATTTCCTCCTTAACCTCATCACAACGCAGTCTATTAAATAGTATTTCCCTCTTAGTATTCCTCCTTTATGAGCAGAGGAAAATGAAACACAGCAAAAGAAATTGAATCCAGTCTGGGTGGAGAGCCCGTATTCACAGCCTCCCAGGCGCTCAGCGGCACCTCTATTTTCAGCCACGCTGTGGCAAACAGTTTCACGCAGGCTTCGATTCACTTTGCACTGACAGCATCTCGCCTCATGTGAGCACCAGCATTTTTCTGTCTCTGCCCTAGAGCTTGTGCAGTGCCCCACATGGGCTGCTGGCCCAGGAGTACGCTCAGCATGAGGATGTGTGGAAGGAAGCTGTCTTCTCTGGGCCAGCTTCAACCAACAAGGCCCGGAGTTGATGGATAGCTGCTCCTGCCAGCTCGCCATCTGGCTGACAAGCTGGAGAGCCCTTCAGTATGGTGCTTTTGGAAGGCCCCAGCAGTGCTGATTCTTAGTCACCCCCGACAGTGACCTGGTGATGCCCTGTTACTTTGGATTTTCTGCTTCTCTTTTTTCAGTCAGGTTGGTCCTTCATTTCTGCTCCCTGGGATCACCTCCAAAGTAAAGTCTTTGGACACATATCCATTCATTGGGTTCTGTTTTGAGGGGACTCTAGGCTAAGACAGTTGGCCCTGTGGCATGCTGGACCGGATCACTTGGTGAGACGCAGTGAGGATTCCACTGCAGCAGGACTGGGCGGGGGTGGGTATGACAAGCTGCCATACTGAGCATCACAGACTTTAAGACAGTGTGGGGCTGGCTGGCTACTGTTAACTGCTTTGGAAGCCTTACAGAAAAAAAATAACAGGCTCAGGTCAATCAGGTATCAACTCATGGCATATGGCAAACACCCAAACCCTCAATGGTACTGTTTAAAGGCTCTCTTCCTGCAGCCAAAGGGAACCCTGTACTGATGATCAGGCTCGGGGGAACTTGGGGAGGGGCAGGGCTGCAAGGGAAACTAATGCATGGTCTAGGCAGGTCTCCGAAGCAAAGCCAGAGCCCTACTCAGGAGAGAGGGCACCCTGACACCTGAAACGGGGACCTCGGGTGGGTGATTCTGAGAACCTTAGAGAACCTCTGAGCACCTCCTCTGAAACTTTGAGCACTGAATCCCTACAACTCAGCAAAGCACTTCTTAGCCAGCTGAGGCAGAGGGGCAGGGCTGGGCTGCCTCCGTGAAAGATTGCCATGTCTCCCCACCCTGTACCCTCTTCTGAGTCAGGCTTGATGGAGAAACCTCAGTCAGGGACAGGTCATGCATGGTCTCAAACAGGACACCAGGCCCCGAAGCTCATCTCATTTCAAATGAGCTTGGGATTCAGATTCATCCGGTCTTGAGTGATACACAGTCTGGCAAGGTGGGGATCACACCTGGGCTTGAGCTCAGCTGGACCTGGGCTCCGTCCCACTTGGGGCCCAGGCAGCAGGCTGCCTGGTCAATCCCATTGGTGGCTGGGACTCTGGGAATCTTGTGGATCCAAAACCCATTACTGCTGACCGGGCAGGTATTTACGGTATGCCAGGCTCTGTGAAGTGGGAGGCTGCAGCCATAAATAGCTCCTGTCTTTTCAAAGCACTTACAATCCAGTGGGGAACACAGACACGTATAAACTAACAGTAAAAAAAAAAAAAGGGGGGGGGGTTGAAATTTCACTAAACACCAGGCTTTGTACTGAGCTCTTCAGGTGTGTGGTATTATAAGATCCTTTGGGGGGAATTTCACCCCAGTTCACAAATGGGAGTGAGTGGTAGGGCTCAGAAGCGTGTGCTCTGTCTCTGTCCACAGTTTGCTTGCATTCAGGGGTGTGACAGCCACAGCTGATGGATGCCCAAGATAAAAGGGTGGTCTTTCTGACCACGCTGGTCTGATGGGAAGGTCCAGGAACATCTCCCAGAGGATGACAAGACAACCCACACACTTAAAGGGCAGAACAAGTGGGAACCGTGGTTAGGTTTTAGCCAGCATCTGTAGTGGGGGCTCTGTCTCAGGATCAAGTTTTCAGAAATGGCTCAATGCCACACAGATCAAAGCAAGAAGGAGCTCGTGCCCCACACACGAATGGTTAGAGGGCAGCCCCTGGCCTTGGCAGCTGCCTGAGTTATTGTTCTTCAGTTGTTAAGTTGTGTCTGACTCTTTGTGACCCCAGGGACTGCAACACGCCAGGCTTCCCTCTCCTCCACTATGTCCCAGAGTTTGCTCAAACTCATGCTCATCGAGTTAGTGATGCTATCCAACCATCTCATCCTCTGTTGTCCCCTTTTCCTCCTGCCTTCAATCTTTCCAAGAATCAGGGTCTTTTCAAATGAGTTGGCTTTTCGCATCAAGTGACCAAAGAATTGGAGCTTCAGTGTCAGCATCAGTCTTCCAGTGAGTGTTCAGGGTTGAATTTCTTTAGGATTGACTGGTTGGATCTCCTTGCAGTCCAAGAAACTCTCAAGAGTCTTCTCCAACACTACAATTCGAAAGTATCACTTCTTTGGCGCTCAACTTTCTTTATGGTCCAACTCTCAAATCCTTACATGACTACTGGAAAAACCATAGCTTTGACTATACTGATCTTTGTCAGCAAATTGATGTCTTTGCTTTTTAATATGCTATCTGGGTTTGTCATAGCTTTCCTTCCAAAGAACAAGAGTCTTAATTTCACGGCTGCAGTCAATGTCCACAATGATTTTGGAGCCCAAGAAAATAAAACCTGTCACTGCTTCCACTTTTTCCCCTTCTATTTTCCATGAAGTGATGGGACTGGATGCCATGATCTCAGTTTTCTGAATGTTGAATTTTAAGCCAGCTTTTTCACTCTTGTCTTTCAGTCTCATCAAGGGGCTCTTCAGTTCCTCTTCGCTTTCTGTCTTAGGGTGGTATCACCTATCATCTGCATATCTGAGGCTTTTGATATTTCTCCTGGCAATCTTAATTCCAGTTTGTGATTCATCCAGCCCAGCATTTTGCATGATGTACTCTGCATATAAGTTAAACAAGCAAGGTGACAAAATACAGCCTTGATGTACTCTTTTCCCAATTTTGAAGCAGTCCATTGTTTCATGTAAGGTCTTAACTGTTGCTTCTTGACCTGCATACAGATTTCTCAGGAGACAGATAAGGTGATCTGGTATTCTCATCTCTTTAAGAATTTTTGTGATCCACACAAAGGCTTTAGCACAGACAATGAAACAGATGTTTTTCTGGAATTTCCTTGCTTTCTCTATGATCCAGTGGATGTTGGCAATTTGATCTCTGGTTCCTCTGCCTTTTCTAAACCCAGCTTTTATATCTAGAAGTTCTCAGTTCACATACTGCTGAAGTCTAGCTTGAAGGATTGTGTGCATAACCTTGCTAGCATGTGAAATAAGCACAGTTGTTCAGTAGTTTGAATATTCTTTGGATTGGAATGAAAACTGACCCTTTCCAGCCCTGTGATCACTGCTGAGTTTTCAGAATTTGCTGACATATTGTGTGCAGCACTTTAACAGCATCATCTTTCAGGATTTTAAATAGCTCAGCTGGAACTCCATCACCTCCACTAGCTTTATTTGTAATAGCAGTTCCTAAGGACCCCTGCCTAGGATACAGAGCCCCACTTCTGCCCCAGAGGAGACCAAGCACTTCTGTTCCTAGATGTTCTCTTCTAGGTTTTCTAATGAATGAATCCTGGAGATGGGGACTCCTGGGTTGGGTGTTTTCTGGCCTGGATGGAGGCAAGGACATAGTGGTTGGGCTCCATAGTTTTGAGATCAAGAAACCAGTTCACGCTGGGTTCAGTGACAAGGGGGACATATTTATGAAATCCTAATGGTGTTTTCCAGACTGCCCATGTGGGACTGGCAGGTAGGGCTGGGTCTGGGGAGACGAGAGCTGGGCTCAGAACTATGAGGAATGTCTCTCCCTCCTCATCTGGGTCCCCTCTGCCAGCTGGCCTTGTTCCTCTCCCTCTTGGCCAAGAGCAGTTTCCATTCCTCAGAGGCCACGGCTGCCTGGAGCAACTGGGGCCCCTCTTCTGGCTCCATCCCAGCCCCGCAAAGAGACCAACCTGCTGTGTCCCTCCCTCTCCTGCCTGTCCCAAATCCCAGTGTTCAAGAGTGGGAACGACTGGCCCAGATGGGGTCAAAGGTCCATCTTGAGTCTAATTACCCCTAGCTAGGGTAGAGTCACACAGTACCATCCTGCACCCTCCCTTGGGGAGGTGGACAGAGGAGTTGCTATAGAAAGGAGGGGGTTTATCCTCCTGGGCTCTGCAGACCTTCCCAGGAGTGGCTGAGGCCAGGGACCTACCTCTGCATCTACCTCCTACCTGCTCCCCTTTACCCACCCCCACCCTGGTCAAATATCCATGAAGACCCTTTTTAAAAAATATTCCACCAGCCCTAGATCTCAGCCAATGTGTAATTCATCAGCTAAAGTCCTACCCATCAATGGAGTTAATACTTTCACCCTTCTCTTTATCATTATTACTGTCTAGCATTATTGAGGTCTTCCTATATTTCAGGCACTGGGTGTAGCCCTTTATACAAATTGCTTCTTTTAACCTTCACAGCAACACCGTGAAGCAGATATCATAATTATCCTCACATTATGGAATTAGAAGCTGAGGCCCAGAAAGGTGAAGCATCCCGCTGACCATCCCTATGGGTTGGCAGGGCTGGCATTGAAGCCCTCTGAACCAGTGGGCTCAGCTCTGCGCTGGAGGCTGCCGGGCACAGAGCTGTGGGGTTCTGCTTAGTTAGCGAGGCTTTTCCGGACACAACAAAGTCACAGATAGGACTGACTGAGTGCACAGCTGCGGGCTGGCCAGAAGAGATCACAAGTGGAGCTCTTAGAGGTCCTGATCAGTGAGGAAAGGTTTCCTGGAACATGGAACGTGAGCTTCAGAGGACAACTGAGACTAGGGCAGTGGAACAGAGGCATTTGAGAGAGACACCTGCATCGGGCGGGCCCGTTTGAGGATGGCTGGGAGGTGGCCAGGCTGGCTGCAGAGCGGCCTCGAGGGCAGACACTGGGGCAGGTGGGCAGGCCACGGGCTCCAGCCAGCTCTGCTTCCAGATGCGCCCTTGGAGCCCAGCCCAGCTAAGCGCACATGGCTGCGACTAGCATTTGTTGACGGAGAAGGCAATGGCACCCCACTCCAGTACTCTTGCCTGGAGAATCCCATGGACGGAGGAGCCTGGTGGGCTGCAGTCCATGGGGTCGCGAAGAGTCGGATACGACTGAGCGACTTCTCTTTCACTTTTCACTTTCATACATTGGAGAAGGAAATGGCACCCCACTCCAGTACTCTTGTCTGGAGAATCCCATGGACGGAGGAGCCTGGTGAGCTGCCATCTATGGGGTCGCACAGAGTCGGTCACGACTGAAGCGACTTAGCAGCAGCAGCAGCATTGTTGAGCTGTAAGTAAAGGCAACCCAGAGTGAGAGGAGGGTGGTGCAAGCGTGGCTGAGTGAGGCCAAGTCCTCTTACAGGCCCTTTATTTGGGTCTCTCCAGGTAGGTCCTCACAAGTCAGTAATGTCGACAAGGATCACTCCTCCTCTTTCCCAAATGATGAAATCAAAGCGCAGAGAGGTGAAGCAAGTTGTCACAGAGCAAGTGGGGGCCCAAACTCCGTGCCCTTTATTACAAATCCAGACTTCCAATTAGGAGGATATGGCATTCGGTCCCATGACTTCATGGCAAATAGATGGGGAGACAAATGACAAACTTTATTTTCTTGGACTCCAAAATCAATGCAGATGGTGACTGCAGTCATGAAATTAAAAGACGCTTGCTCCTTGGAAGAAAAGTTATGACAAACCTAGACAGTGTACTAAAAAGCAGAGATATTACTTTGCCAACAAAGGTCCATATAGTCAAAGCCATGGTTTTCCCGTGTATGGATGTGAGAATTGGACCGTGAAGAAGGCTGACCACTGAAGAATTGATGCTTTTGAACTGTGGTGTTGGAGGAGACTCTTGAGAGTCCCTTGGACTGCAAGAAGATCCAACCAGTCCATCCTAAAGGAAATCAGTCCTGAATATTCATTGGAAGGACTGATGCTGAAGCTGACACTCCAGTACTTTGGCCACCTGATGCGAAGAACTGACTCAAAGGAAAAGACTCTGTTGCTGGGAAAGATTGAGGACAGGAGGAGAAGGGGATGACAGAGAATAAGATGGTTGGATGGCATCATAGACTCAATGAACATGAGTTTGGGCAAACTCCAGGAAATGGTGAAGGACAGGGAAGCCTGGTTTGCTGCAGTCCACAGGGTTGCAAAGAGTCGGACAGGACTGAGCTACTGAACAATAGCAACGACAAGCAGGAGGGGATTTGAGAAAACCTGGGGACAGTTTCCCAGTGTCTAAACAAATCATAAAATGCTAAACCATTGACATTTAGAGACAGAGGGAAGTGTTCTGGACCCACAGCAACCACGGTTTGAATTTTAGCTTTGTCACTTCCTAGGTGATCCTGGGTAGTCGCTTATCTTCCCTGTGAGGACAACGGCTGGGCCTCCAAGGATCCTTGTAAGAATTAAGGGAGTCCATCCATACACATGACACAGTCAGTAAACGTAAACTATTATTTATGACCATCTCAAGTTGCTTAAGCTTTGAGCCTTGGTTTTCTCAGCTATGAGAAGGGGGTAAACGTTCCAAAGGGATTCTAAACACGACAGGTGGGAAGACAAACGAGACAACACACCCAGGTCCCATCCCAGTGTCTGGCTGAATGCACATTTCTTCCATCCCCCTGCAGTCCTCCGTTTTGAGTCAGACTTCTAGCGTACATGACACGCCACTCGAAGAAAAGCACCACTTGAGAACTTGAACGCACAGGCCTGAGCTGAGGAGGCTTAATGCATGTTACCACCCCGACTTGGTCAGAAAGTCTGTGCGGACGTCAGGGTGAAATGGCCTCAGTGAGTGCACGGGTACCAGAGGGATCACGCTGGATTAAGCTTCCAAGATTCCCTTCGGGGCCTGGGATGCAGGGACTGGGGCAGAGGCGCCAGCCAAGAATTTTGGCGGTTGAGGTGCTTCTGCCCAGAGAGCTTTTTGGTTGGCGGTGGGTTGATCAGGGGTAGGGCAGAAAATTTTGGGTGCAAGGCAAGGACAATGTCTTCTCCTCAAGACTAAGCCACAGATCTGAGTTCCCTTTTTCTTTTCCTTTTAAATAAACTACCAGTTTACTAAGTTTCAGGCACTGTATCAAGCAGTTTACCTGAATCACAGCCACAATTCTCTGTGCAGCCTCGGGCAAATCGCTTAACCTCTCTGAGCTTCCGTCTCCTCATCCGCTGCTGCCGCTGTTGTTTAGTCGCTCAGTCATGTCTTACTCTTTGTGACCCCATGGACTGCAGCCTGCCAGGCTCCTCGGTCCATGGCATTTTCCAGGCAAGAATACTGGAATGCATTGTCATTTTCTTCCCCAGAGGACCTTCTCAATGCAGCGATCGAACTCACGTCTCCTGGATTGGCAGGCAGATTTTTTACTGTGAGCCACCAGGAGAGCCCTCTTCATCCGTGAAATGGGCTTAATATGATGTCTGCCTCCTAGGGTTGTGATGAGGGTTAAATGAGTTCATACATATGGTCTTAGTGATTGGATTTTGGTGTTTTTAAATACATTCCTCAATTTAATCATCAAAATGATCTTGAAAGATTAAAACAATTGTCTTCTCTTTTACCTTACCCCAGTTTTTGAATTTGATGTGTTTTGTTTTGTTGGGGAGAGGGAAATGAAAATTGAGAGGTTCAATCTGTGGCTCCTGAGTGTTGACCTGACTGCAGACAAACGCATGGCAGACGTGTGATAAACAAAGCTCCCTGGGGAGTCCAGGATGGGCCCGAGGACACGAGATGTGTTTGCAGTTGGGTGCAGCATCCCAGGGGGTCTGGAAGTGAGAAGCTGGGCTAGATGATCTGGCAAAGGCCCCACAAGGGTAGGATTTGACTGTTGGCATCATTTTCACAAACAGCACTTCCACTGGTGGGTGGATTCTAACCCACTCTCCAAGGCTCCTTGGGGCTTGGGAGGGGTGGGGAGTTGGGGTGTGGTTCTAGCCTGGCCCTCTCTCTCTGAGGAGGAGGGCTGCAAGGGGCTGTCTGGAGCAAGATCTTCTAAGCAGCCTTTTGCAGGTCACCCTGCCCCCATCATGGCTTCCTTTCCCAAAGCCACCCAAGCTATTTCATAAGCTCTTGTGCATTCTGGAAGGTCTCACCAAGGATCAGGGACTGGGCCCCCTTTGGCTCCACAAAGACTTCCTTTCCAGGACCCCATCTCTGCCCTCTGGTGCCACTGGGCATGTGGAGAGCCTCAGGCAAACTTCAGGAGCTGCTGAAGCATTTGGTTCTTTTGCTCATTTTATTAATAAATGTGCACTGATGCCAACAACATGGAGACTGATGCCTGGGAACAGGAATGCGAGCTTGCTCTGGGGAGCTTTCTGGTTGGATCACGGTGGCAGGAATGACAGACAGGGATCGGGGCGGGGTGGGGAGAGGGGAAGCAGGCAGCTGATAGCCCAATTTAGGGCAACTGGGGGCATCCAAGGACCGCTGGAGTTTGTGAAGACCTTTTTGGGAAAAGGAGAGCTTGGAGGGACCTGATGAGAAGGAGCTTGGTGCCCTGACCCTCCAGCCAGAGGACCCGGAGCTACTTGGGGCTGGAAGCCTGGCTTAGCCCAGCTGCAGGCAGCTGGACACATCTCCAGGTCTGCTGGACTCTGGGTGTGTGATGAGGGGTGGTGGAGATGGCAGCAATGCTGTACCTGTGAAGGAGCTTAAGCCCCAAAGGCACAAGAAAGGCAGGAAGGCAAATTCCCCAGAGGGGCTGCTGGCCTGATGCTGGGCTCCAAGGGAGGGAGGCAGGGATGTGGAATGAAGGGCCTGGGGCCAGACACACAGCAGACCCTCCCTACTCACAGCGTAGCATCACCAGCACCTTTCCAGGATGCTATAAACAGAGAGTCATCCCTGGCGTGGCTGATAAGGCCAGGCCAGAGAAGTGGGTCTTGGTATAGAGGTAGCCAGCAGGCAAACCTCACAGGGGCAAGCTCCGAGTCTCCAGGGCTCCAGCCCCATGTACAACCATCAGAAGCACCCTCTCCTTCAGCCAGGATATGTGTTCACTTCTATTACTGGCCAGTGAATAAATAAGCAGAAAGACTTGCCAGGATCTGCCGTTTACCCTTTAAGGGAATGAACTTCTGTTTCATTTAGGGAGTTAAAAAAAAAAAAAAAAAAAAACCTTTCCAGATGAAATCCTCACATCATAGTCCAGGGGTGTCCATCAAGCTTGCTCATGCCCCTGACACAGCAAAAAGTTTTGATCACACCTACTGAATATCTCTCTTCATTTATAAGTAATAATCATGCATTTCTATGCTCATGTAGGCTGAATGTTATTAACAGGCACAAAAATATAAATTCAAAGTGCAATTCATTTAAATCAGATTATAATAATATTTTTAATGTTTTAATAAGTGTGACTGGTTTTATGCCATCATTCGCTAAGATCACAAACCAAAAATCTACATTAAAGTTGGAATCCATGACTCAGTGGGTAAAGACCCATCCTGCCATGCAGGAAATGCAGGAGACTTGGGTTTGATCCCTGGGTCGGGAAGATCCCCCGGAGAAGGCACTGGCACCCCACTCCAGTACTCTTGCCTGGAAAACCCCATGGACAGAGGAGCCTGGCGGGCTGCAGTCCATGGGGTCGGACACAAGTAAGCCCACAGGCGCAGTCACAGTGCTGGATATAAATTCTTCCTGCAAATTGTCTTCCCACTCATATCTGAACTTTGGGGACCACTCTCTTATTAGACTCAGTTGGATCATCACGATGTTTGCTCCCCCGTGGCTGTCAGAGCGGATGTTGGGAGGCAAGGGGCCCACACCAGGCCTCATTCTGGATTCGAGCGCTTGTGTTATATTCAAGGTTTCTTACATTTTTTGTTCTTCCTTTACACTTTCAAGTCCTCCTTCCACTTGGTGAAAAATCAGTCGGAGAATATTCTAATCTAGAGATTTGCTGAACCAGTCTCCAATGAAGAGAAAATTCTTCAAAATGCAGACAGCAAAGGAAAAGGCCGGGCTGCCAGCCCAATCTTTTCTGCAGTAACATTTGACATAGAGACCAAATATGGACATCAGCATGAATCCATAAATACTGGTAAAACGAAATTCTTCTCCCACCCCTTTTTGGATTAAATGGAAATAGAAATATCAGTTTTGAATATCCCTTTGTCCTCAGTGAACTCCCTTGCACATCTCCCTGGGTGTTTGCGCCCCACTTTGGAGACCTCTGTGTCAGATCCCTAGCCGTCACAAACAGGAGTCGGCAGGAGCTCAGGAATATGCGGGACATGTGGGTTAGGTCAGGTCACTGCCCCTTCCTTGCTTCTCATGGCTTCCCAGGGTCTTGGGGAGAAAGTAAAACTTAACCGGATCTGGCTGCTTTCCCCACCTCACCCACAGCCCCGCTTCCGGATTCTGTCTCAACTTTGCCTCCATTGTGAGGGCCTCCTGGAGTCCCTTGACCCCGTCACCTACCTCCGGGAAGACAACAGGTGGCTGGCTCCCTCTCACCCTTCAGGTCTCAGTCCTAAGATCACACCTTTAAGAGGCGAGGGTCAGCCCCTCACCTAGAGATTATTAACCATCCCTCCCCTCTGCAAGCATCCTGTCTCTGCACTCCTTCACAACCTCCAGAGCACCCATCACATTTTGTCACTATGCAAATCCGTTTGCAGACTTTGCTGTCTCTTCTACCAGAGGACAAACTTAGGGGGACCACGGGGGAGCCCCCGGGCTCGCCTTTCTCACCACTGTGTGCTCGGAGCCCACCACGGTCCCTGCCACACTGAAGGGGCTCACTAAGCGAATGAATAATGAAATGAATGAATCTGGTCTGGGTGGATCTACAAAGGTTCTCTGGATCAGGCTCGTCGTCTCTTGGCCACCGCCAGAAGCTCCACAATACGGGAACCAGCTCCCCATCTCTGGCCTCAGGCCTCTCCAGCCTTGCTTACACCAGGGAGGCCAGACGTCCCTGGACCTGTCCACGGTGCTCAGAGAAAGCCTGGAGCGGCTCTCCAGGGCCGGCAGAGGCTTTGAAGAGCAAGATGTCAGCTGCCCTCCTTCAAGGGCTGAGAAACCAGAGTATCAGAGAAGGGGCAGGGTTGTAGCTAAAGACACACAGCAATGTTGGGACGGGGAGCACTTCCAGGTGAAGAGAGAGTTGGCGTTTCCTTGGCGCAAAGGAGTGCGGCACTCGGAAGTGTGTGGTCATGGAGGACAGTGGTGTCATCGCCTGGGCGAGGCCCTGCAAGGGACAGGGTTTGAGGCCTGACATCGCCCTCCCTGGGGACTGGTGTCTGTGCTCACGTGACCCTCCTGGGACCCTCGTGGGATGTCCCTACAGCCTGGTCAGGGAGGCACAGATGAGGTGCAGAGAAGGGTCTAGGCTCACGCAGGTTGTCAACAGTGGAGCCAAGACCACACCTGGGCTTCTCCGCAGGCACAAGGTGCCAGCCCTTCCCCTCCCCACCTCCAGCTCCTCTTTCGGAGCCAGCGCTGATTGCATCGCCCTGGGGCCTGCTTTTCCTTGGCACACAGGGGAGGGACAGTCGCCAGCCTCATCTGCGCACCGCTCCACCGCACCCACCCCAGCTTCTCCTGCTCAGCGCTTGCCTCTGAGAAGGAAGGAAATCTGACCCTCTAGGAAACCTTGGAGAGAAAACAGAAATTTTCTCTTGTCAAGAAAGAGACCCCAAAGGACCCTGTTTCACCAGATTCCTTGTTAGCATCTGGGAACATGGTGGGAACCATTTGTAAACATTGCTCCCTCTCTGGGTATCAGTTACTCCTTTACCATGAAGGGAAATGGCCTTTATCACCCAAAGCTAACAGCACAGGCCTCCCATGTCAGATATCTAGGCTCCAAGGAACGTTCCTCAAAAGTGGAAACTGGATTTGGATCTGGAAAGATTTGCAGGAGGAAAAGTTTGAGCAAACACACAGATGGGCAGGCCAGGGCCAGGTCTGGGGAGGCAGCCAGGGCCTGATCACAGGGTAGGGAGGAGGGCAGAGGGAGGGGGATGAGGAGGCCATCGGAAGGGAAGAAGGAGGTGTAACAGGAAAAGCCTCAAATCCTGACCCTGGGTTCCACTCCTGGCTCTGCGGCTGACTTGCTGGGACAGGTGGGGTGGGGTCTCTGCCCCTTTCCAGGCCTCAGTTTCCCAACTGGCAAAACCAAGTGGGACAGGTTTAGACTTGTTGTTCAGTTGCCAAGTCCTGTTGGACTCTTCAAGACCCTGTGGACTGAAGCACATCAGACTTCCCTGTCCTTCACCATCTCCTGGAGTTTGCCCAAATTCATGTCCATTGCATTGGTGATGCCATCCAACCATCTCATCCTCTGTTGCCCCCTTCTCCTTCTGTCTTCAACCTTTCCCAGCATTGGGGTCTTTTCCAATGAGTTGGCTGTTTGTATCAGGTGGCCAAAGTGTCAGAGCTTCAGCTTCAGCATCAGTCCTTCCAGTGAATATGCAGGTGGATTTCCTTTAAGATGGACTGGTTGGATCTCACTTAGGCGAAGTGGCCCTAAGCTGCCTGGGCCAGAGGTGGCTCTGACAGCCCCTCCCCTCCCCTCCCGCTCTGTCCTGGCTCCAGCTGAAGCTGCCCGTGTCACAGGACTTCTTAGGCCTCTCCCAGCAGCAGCTTGCGGTGGGCCCCCGCTAATCTCCTTAAACCCACATCTTCCTGGCTGCGGTCACCATGAATGGCCTGTGGGAGCCTCCTCTCCCTGGAAGAGAGGACTTTGTGACTTGGCAGGAGCGAGGGGGGCAGGCCGGGCCTCTGCCCGCCCCCTCACCCGCCAGTGGCCCCCTGGCCATCTGTTCTTCAGGCTGGGTCCCAACAGAAAGGCCATTCAGCGCTCCCTGCCTCCCCTGCCCCGGCCCAGGCCTGAGCAGATGGTCGGCTGCCCCCCCTCTCTGGAGGCTGGGGAAGCCTTGAGGCCCAGCTGGAAGCCGGGGGTTGGTGGGGTCTGCTCCCTCTTTTAGAAGTGGTCAGGGCCTGCCAGGTCCTGGGCCCCAAACTCACTGGGCCTCTGTGCCAGACTCACGCCCTTTTCACCTCCCACTTCCCAGGCAGCCCCACCTCTGAGCACCCAGAGAGGCACCGTGAGGGTGTGAACACCCTTCAGACACGGCCCAAGCCCAAGCCAGTCCCCTGAGCTTGCACAACAGACACCAGCCACCCGCTGAGGCCATAGTTCATCGGAAGTCAAGCCGAGGCCAGAACTCGAATCTCTGGCTCCTGGTGAGTGCTCACCGCCTCATGGCTGTGGTCCTGTCTGCCTGGGCCTCGGAGTGACTTGGGGTAGGGAGGGGTGGCTAGATTCTGACCCGGAAGGTCTAGGGAGGGCCCTGTGAATCTGCATTCTTTTCACCGGGGGGTCGGCCGTGTTGGGTCTTCTTTGCTGTGCATGGCCTTTCTCTAGCTGAGGTGAGTGGGGGCTGCTCTTCTTCGCAGTGCCTTCCTTAGTTGCAGAGGACAGGCTCTAGGGCGTGAGAGCCTCACTGGTTATGGTGCACAGGTATAGCTGCCCTGAAGCACGTGGAGCTGCCTGGACCAGGGATCGAACCTGTGTCCCCGGCATTGAATTCTTAACCACTGGGCCACCCAGGGAGTCTGGAATCTGCACTCTTGGTAAACCTTCCAGGTGATTCCCTGCAGGCCTCACAGGCGCGGCCTTCCTTGCTGCCCTCTCTGTTTGTTTTCAGCCTGAATGGCAGTTAAAGTTTTGTGACACAGGCAAATCACCATTCCCAATGCACAGGGGAAGAAACCGCGGCCCCCAAAGACAGGTAATTTCACAAAGTAAACCTCACACAGGAAGGTCCTGCCAGAGGCTGGTCTGGTACTGATACTGCTGGCTCCTTAGTTAGTGGCTCTTGGACCACAGTCCCCTGCCATCTCCCAGGGGAAGGCAGGGATGGCCCTGAGACCCTCCTGCCACTTCTCCCCTCCCCACACTTAAAACACTTAAGTCCTGAAAAGATGATGGCATCTCCCTCTATCCCTAGGGAAACTCTAAATAAAACATTAAACTCTAAAGTAATCGTAAGGAAATCCCATGATGACAATAGTAACTTGCATTTAAAAAAATATTATTAAATCCTTTAAAAACACCTCCCCTCATTTTGTGGCCCTTCTTCTATGGCACCCAGAGCAATATCCCCACTTCTAAGAGATAACTCATTGTCCCAGGGGCCCTTTCCAACCTGGGGGTCTGAGTGAGGGGCCAGCCTGCCACTGAGAGCTGCCCTCTCTTCACTGAGCCTCATACTCCACCTCCTTCCTCCAGTTCCACCCAATTTCCTCCCCACAAAGCTGGAATCTACTTGATATGGATCTCACATGGGCCCTGGCAAGGCAGACTCTCATTGGTGGGTTCTTGAAATATCTGCCTCTCATCTCCCTTCATCAGCCTTCTCTTCCGTGGGGGCCCCGAGGGAAGGTCCAGGCTCCCTCCTCACCCCTTTGGGGAAGGGGTTCCTCCTTAATCATCTTCAGAGAGGAGAGAGAGGGCAGCCATCCCAGGGATGGGGACCCCTGAAGCTGCCCTCTTTCGGGACCATGGTGTTAGCTGGTTGGAGAATGGAGAAACTGAGAGGGACTTTGGGGGGCTAAGAAAGCCATGCTGCATGTCCTTGAATAGGCTCTCTGAACCTTACTAAACTAAAGTAGGAACTATATTCTAATCCTATCTTACACTGTTATCCAAAGGTGGAAGGAGCTAGTACACACACACACACACACAGAAGGCAGTGAGCACAGAGCCTGACTCACGCTCAGCATTCAACACACTGTCCTTACTATTGCTGTGAGCTAGAGTGACATCAGAAGAGAGAGCCCTGCAGGAGGCAGGCACCTGCATTCTAACCTGGGCTCCGCCACTGATGGGTGAGCCGTTCTGAACAGTTCCCACAGCCTTCCTGGGCCTCAGTTTGCCCACCTGTAAAATGAGAGCGTGGGGCCAAAGAGGTGTCCAGCCCCTTCCAGGGCTGGCTCTCCATCACTGCACCACTTTCCATAGCTCCCATCCGCCCTTCCCTGCTCAGTTAAATGTCACCGTTTCTGGGAAGCCTTTCCCAAGAGTCCTAACTCACAAGCCTTTCCGGCAGCCCCGACCCCAGCACTGCGTTCCTCCTGCTGGCCCCGGGGAGGCGGCCACATCCCCTGACGAGTCCCATACCAGCTGTGTGCGCCACCTTGACCTCTGACCCTCAGCCTCAGGGAGAGTCCTGAGATGGAGCAACCCCTTGTCCCTTCCTTTGGGCCAGTATTCCCTCCACTCCACAGACGCAGCCACAGAGGTCAGGGTATTAAACAGCCCAAGTGGCGCGACTCAGGGAGCCCGGGAGACCGGGCGCCTCTCCTTGATGCGCTGTAGTGACTCAGGGCTCTGGCAATCATTACAGGAGCGATTACTCCTCAAACTGGGTGTTTTTCACCGTTGACACCACCGCTGCCGAATGGGATTTCTTTTTTTCTTTTCAGTTTGCATTCTCCAGGGCGGGGGAGGAACTGAGTGTGAAGCAAGGCAGAAGGAAAAGAAAGAGAAAGCTGGACTGAGCAGAGAGGTCAGGGGG
>SJXQ01004460.1:536295-546539 GCA_006408695.1 Aepyceros melampus
TCGCCCCGCCCTCCCCCGCCCGGTCCCGGGCTCCCGCCGCCCCCGCGAGGCCCCGGGGGAAGCGGGTTTCTACCCGGGAGCGAAGGGGGCGGGGGCGGGAGCCCGGTGGAGGGTGGAGGCCGAGAGCCCCGAGGCTTCTCCCCAGCTCAGAGCCCAGCGCCGACGCCCAAGGCGGCCTCGGCACCCCACGGGCCCCGCACTTCCTGCTTGATTTCCTTCGGACAAACTTTTCCTGGGGGGCCGTCCTGCGGGGAGGGTACCGGGAATGCCCGCCCCCACTGAGCGGCCTCTTGGACCTCCAGCCCTGGTGGCCTGTGGGGAGGGGGCTGATATCTTCTCTTCCTCCAGCCCTCAGATACCAGGACTCCGTCCTCCAGGCAGGTCCATGGCTCTGAGTCGCCACCTGGAAGGAGGTGGTGAGAGGGTTGTTGCAGAGCCAGGAGGGGGCAAAGTCCATTTTTCAGCCTCGTTCTGTTTAGCTCAGGGGGAACTAAGATTTTTCTTGTTGGGTTGTTAGTTTAATAAATAAGACCAAGTATTCTCCAGGCCTCTGTTACCCCATCTGTAAAATGGGCCCTCTGGCCTCCAAGGTCCCCTCCAGGCCCCATTGTCTTGGGAACCCGCGGCTCTGACTCCTTTTCTGCCCGCTTGCTGTCAGCTTAATACATCCTTCTAAATTTGGAGTGGAGGGCTGAGGCCCAAAGCCCTCCACCCATGTTTGGCTGGTCAGCACCTGTTGGATCCTCAGCTCAGGCCTGTTCTCTGCAGATCTGTCAATCCCACCCCCACCCCAGGGCCTTCAGCCCCACTCTCCACTGCCTCCCCTCCCGTAGGATCTTATGGTACTCTCTCCTCTGTCTACTGGAGGAAGGGCTTGCTGGCACTTGTTGGTCCTGAGGTTGGCGTGGGAGGGACAGTGGAGTTAGCAGTGACCTGTGATATTCACACAGCCCAGAACTGTTCTTTCCTTTCTTTCATTTACTGAACAAAACTGTTGGTGGGGGCTAGGCCATCGTGATTTATGAACCAAGTGCCAGATACAGTTCTGGGCACTAAGAGACAGCTGTGAACAAAACTGAAAGATTCTTGCCCTTCTGGAGCTGACACGGAGTGGGGGAGGGACAAATAACTGATAAAGTAAACAAGCAAATTATATAGTGTATTGAGAGGTGAAGCCAGGGGGGAAGTTGAATGTTGAGGCCAAGAGTGGGGTCACCATTTCAAATAGGGTGGTCAGGGTGGTCTCCCTGAGGAGGTGACATTTCAGCTAAGGTTTTGAGAGAGTGAGCTTTGGGGAGAGTTTCAAGGACTAAAGATCTGGCAGAGAACAGCCTGTGCAAAGGCCCTGAGGCTGGAATATGCCTGCTATTTTTGAGGAACTGTAAGGAGCCAGTGGCTTCTCTGGTGACCCAGTGGTAAAAAGTCTGCCTGCCAATGCAGGAGAGCTAAGAACTGTGGGTTCGATCCCTAAGTCAGAAAGATCCCCAGGAGGAGGAAATGGCAACCCACTCCAGTATTCTTGCCTGGGAATCCCAAGGACAGAGGACAATGGTGGGCTACCGTCCATGGGGTTGCAAAGAGTCAGACAGGACAGAGTGAGCACGCACACCCAGGGAGCCAGAGCAGCGAGGGTAGAGCGAGAGGGTGGGGAAGAGGGAGGAGACGAGGCAGGCTAAGAGGGGATACGCATTCCCATTTCACAGATGAGGAAAGTGACGCTCAGAGGTGACATGTGAGTAACCCCAGGGCGAGCCACTCAGGAGAGGCAGCTGCAGGGTGGGGTGCCCAGTGTTCAACTCCGAGCCCGTAATATTTTCCCTTCACCCTGCACTGCAACCATTTATTCACCACAGTGGTTGTGCCTCTCGCAGGGCCAGGCCTGGCCAAATGCTGGGGACACGGAGGGGAGCCACCCAGGCTCAGTCCTGGCCCTCCCTAGGTGCCCCCTCCCCACCTGTGGTCAGTACACTCCGGCTGGCATCTTCCTCCTGAGCCAGAGTGATCCGAGTTCCTTCTTCCCACTTCCTTCCTATGGCCCCTTTCCGTAAGCACCCCTGACTCCGTATCCACATGTGGCCGCTCCAGGGAGGCCTGTTCTGAAGCTGATACAGCCAGGGGAGAAACTGAGCAGGGAAGTTGAATTTCCTTGTCTGAAAATAATAGCAACATGATTTTTGAGCGTTCACCAGAGATCAGCACTGTTTTAGGTGTTTCTGTGCCGCTTCTCATCGGTGGGAGGTGCGTGTCATTATGGCAGAGGAGGAAACTGAGGCCCAGATGGTGTCACAGGCCCAAGGCCGTGCAACTAGCGAGTGATGGAGCCAGATGTCAGCACAGGTCTTTTGAGTCATGCCAGAGCCCCACATCCTGGGGAACGTGGCCGGTGCTGGTCTGTGGTTCTGGCCCATCCAGGCCCCAGGAGAAGTACCAGGACCTTTCTGCTTCCCTCTCCCAACCCACCCAAAGGGCAAATAGCTTCTTGCTTATGAAAAAGTTGGCTTAAAATAGTGGAGCATTTCTTCAGGGAAACTCCCTTTCTCCTCCCCTCCAAGTTTCTGAGCATCTTCAGGGGCGTGGGAGGTGGGAGGAGTCGGAGGGGCGAGGGATATGTCCACTGCCTTCTCATAAGAACTCGTGGGATCTGGAAGCCAGACTGTCCTGATTGATGACTGGCCCCCCAGGGCCTGGAAGCACCAGCTCCCTTTGAGGGCCCTGACGTGGTCACTGGGCCAAGGGGGAGGCTGCCCCATTGGTGGGTTGAAAAGGACAGGAATTCTCATGTGTTCTGCCCTTTATGAGAGTAGGGACAGGGATGCCCCTCGCAGTGACTCCTGAGTGGCGGTGGATGGCCATCAAAGGGCTGCCCCCCCACTGTGACCCCTGCCCCCCATGTCCCCTCCTTCTTGTCCCTTGCCTGCCCCTGCCCTCTCACCCTCTCCACTACAGCAGGGGATGTTTAATTTTTTTTTCTGTCCCTAAGGCCTTAGAGATGTTCGTGATGAAAATGTGGGCTTTCCTCTGTCCTGGAAATTCTGTAGCTTCAAAAGAAAGAGAATTAGCGGAAAGCAGCAAGAATGTGTGTTTCCAGAGCCAATGAGCGAGGTGCTGGTGGGACCTGGGGGCGGGACAGTTCATGCTGGGTTCTTTGCTGGAACTGGAGTGTGGCTGGTGAGTGACAGAGTCTGGAAACCAAGTCAGGAATATCACAGCCAGGAGGGGCCCTGGAAACCACACTTTCATTTTTGAGACCGAGGAAACTGAGTCCCAAGATCGGGCCCCAGCTTGCCCTCTCCCACGGGAGCAGAGTCTGTTGTTGACCTCAGTTGTCCTGTCTCCCAGCCCAGTGACTCAGGACTCAGCCTTCCAGCTTCTGTCAAAGCCTCTGCTGCCAGCTCCTGTGTTCCTGGAGGTTCTTGGAAATGGGTCGTGGAATCCCTTTCTTGATTACAGAGCCTTGCCATGGGGGCAGGTTTATGTCCCTGCGAAATTCGAATCGTGTTTTTTCCTCTCCTCGGCTGGTTCTACTCCGTCATCCTCGCCCTTGACGCATCCTTAGCCCGGGTGGTGAAGCTGGTACCCGAGAGAGGTGGATGAGGCGGCCCCGCCCTCCCGACTCACCGGCTATTTGTGAGACGAGGCGGGCTGGCCTTTAGCATAACTGTGCTCTGCTCTCGAGGGACACGCTGCAAGGAAGTCCTGCCGCGGGGTACCCTCGCCTCGGCTTCTGCCCTTAGCCTGTGTGCGCTGAGAAAACCCCCTTCCCTGGCGCAAACCCCAGAGGCCACCTTGATCGTGGCTGTGATGCACATGACCCTGCTGGCAGCCCAGTAAGTCAGGCGTTGCCACCCTGTCAACAGTGAAGGGACGGAGGCTCCAGGAAGTCAATCTGCCCAAAGGCACAGGACTCGTGGGGCAGAGCCCAGAGACTTGGACCCTTGAGAATGGAGACTCACTCTGCCTGAGGGCCTAACCAAGCGGAGGGTTCAGGGCTGGGGGTCTTTAGAACCCCCTCTTGCCCAAGGGGCTGATGGGGTACCCTAGGGAAGGACTGCAAGAAGGATGATGCTGGCTCTGGACCTCCTAACCCCAAGGTGCCCTTGCTGGGGCTCTCCCTGCCTCCCTTCCCTCTGCCCAGAGCCGGGAGACTCCGGCTCTCACTTCCCCAACTCCTCCGCTGCAAGTCCCAGTCCCCATTTCCAGCTATTTTGTACCAACGTGATAACAGAACAATGGGTCTCCCTGCAGCCCTCCCCAGGTCCTGCCAGAGTCACAGGGCCTTCATCCAAGGAAGGCTGGACCCCAGGGCGGGGTTCAGATCCTGGCAACCCGCCAGGGGCTTTCAAGGGGAGATGTGATGGGGAAGAAAGCTTAGAGCTCGGTTATATTCACCACACCACACCCCCAGCCGACACATGGGCACATGCACACACACACACACACACACACACACACACACACACATGAGCTCCTCTCTGAATATCCGTTAGGCACCATTAACTTGGTTGGAATTTCAGCTTTGTCACTTAGCCCGAGATACACATGTGCATAAGTCACTTGGGTCTTAGTTTCCTTATCTGTAATACAGCCATTCTCACCGGGCTCTGGGGGTGAGCGTGGAGTTCCTGGTCTGGAAGTACTTGTCCACTGCCTCCTTTCCTGGAGTGGATGATCGGGGGGCGTTTCTCCTTACAGGTGCGCTGGCCCTCCTGCAGAGGGTCGTGTTTGCAAAGGAAGCAGCTCTTGGCTCTGATACTCAGCAGCAGTGACTCCCCACTGAATCACCAGAGGCTTGGCAGCTGGTGGGTGTTTTGGGCCCCCTCCCCTGCTGGTTAGGTTCCTAAGCCAGCCCTCGTGGGGGCACAGTCTCCATGAAGGGGACTGCTCTGTAGTCCATCTGTTTCTATGGAAACCAGGCTTCCCAGGAAGGCTCTAGGGGGGGTTGGGAGAGAGGTCCTGCAAGATGCATGGGAGTGATGCCCCAGCCCCACGGATCTGCTGTGGGGGCAGGGCCTGGACAGTTGCCCCGTTAGTGTTGTTCATTGCTGTCCTTTGGAGAGCACCAGGGGCCAGGCCAGGCCCCTCCGCTGCCTTTTCTCAGTCTGTCTAATCAAACCCCGTGAGCTAAGAATTCGTCCTGTGGTTTCACAAATGAGGAGGCTCGGAGAGCTTAGGTAACTTTCCTGACATCACAGAACAATTGAGAGAAAGAGTTGGGGGTTTGAACCCACGTTTGCCCAATCATTAAGTATATACCTACCCTCCCGTCCCCACCCCCGATCCTTGTAACACCTTCCACAACACTCCCCGCCCCAATGAGCCCTTCTCTCTTGGTGCAGTCTCTGGGGACATTGTTCAGCCTCTGTCCCATCACAGCCCCTTCCGTCTTTCAGGCTCTGGGAGCTCTTTGCAGGTGTTCTTTTCTGGCCTCTGATAATGGAGGAAGGGCCTACAGGGGGTCTGATCTTGGCCAGCAGGGGGCCTCAAAACTCTTCCCCCCAACTTTTGTCACAAATTTTTGTTGAGCTCCTCCCACACCCCCGAGCTGTCCAGGCCCCGTGAGCAAAACCGTCAGTAAGCCCTGCCCTGTGGCACTCCCCTCCAGATGGCTGTGGCTTTCTGAGGTCCGGGGAGTGGGGTCTCATCCCACGCTCTCATCCAATCCCCACCCATTTCCTGGGCACCCCAGATGCCAGGGAAAACCCCTGCCACTCTCAGGGAGTCTTCAGTACCCCTGACCTGCTTGCCCAAGGCTGCCTGGCCAGAGGAGGTGCCAGTTGGAAGCCAGCTCTGCCTGACCACAGAGTCCCTTCCCTGCCCTTTCTGTGTCACCAGCTCAAGCATGGCCTGGGGCAGCGCCTGCCCGCCCTGGACCTCAGCTCTCTGCCTTGTCCTGCCAGTGTGTGGATCAGAGCCTCCCCTCGGGCCCTGCCAGCTCAGAGAGAGATCCTGAGTCTTCTGGGTGGGGTGAGGGAGGCCTGCTTGCCTTGGCCTCACTGTCTGGTCTGTCTGTGCCACTGAGTATCTCTGTGTCCGGGGGCCCGCGGGACGGTTCTCAGGTGGGGAGATTACCAGCTCTACCTTCAGATTGATGCATCCTGCGGAGGCCAACTGGCCCTGAAACTCTGAGAAGGAGGACTGGAAGTGGCCTGTGGCCGCCACTGAGAGTACAGAGCAGGCGCCCTGGAGGAGGGGCGCTGCAAAGCCCTCGAGGAGCCAGAGGCCTTGGGGTGGGAGCAGCAGAGAACAGTGGCTCAGAAAGGGGAACAACTGTTTGAAGGCCCATAATTTGCTGGTTTATTGGGAATTGAGGTCAGAGAAGCTGGCTGGGGGCAGCACGCAAAAGGTCACGAACGGCGGGTCTGGAGGCTGCAAGCCGAATTTCCCCTTCTCCTCGTCTGGTCGTCTGGTCGGTGGAGAGGCAGCCCTCCTCCCGCCCCTCTCTCACCTGCCTTGGGCAGCCTGGTACCCCCCGGGGGAGCCCTTGGGGCCCCTCAGGAGGCAGCGGGCCTGGGAACGGAAGCGTGACAGCTGTGACAGGCAGGCTTTTTCCACTTGCACAGCTGGGTGAGGAAAGGGGAGGCGGAGGAGCTCAGCCTGGCCTGGCCCTGGGCAGGGTGGAAGGGTGCTTTGCTGTTGGCACCTGCCCATACACACTCCCTCCCTCCCGTGCACTTCGGCAGAGTGCCCCTTCTCATTATCACAGGGCCAGAAACTGGGAGAGCTACAGCGCCTTAGAGAAGCGGGATTTGAACCCAGGTCTGGCTGTCCCAAAGCCAGTGTCCAGTTGGCGTGCAGCGAGGGAGCAGGGGACCCTCCCTCCATCCTCTCTTGGGTTAAAGTGGGACTACTCCTAAAAAGGCACCTGGAGAGGCCTTGAAAGGGAGGACAGTTCAGGGGCAGATGGGGGTGTGTGGGGCTGTCTCGGGATTGGGTGCTTAAGGGTTGGTGAGAGCTGCCCACCTGCCTTCCCTGGGGGGACAGGGCCCAGTCCTGGAGTGAAGGCGCCCTGGGACTCGGTGCTCAGAGCAGTTAGCTCCATAGGGCCGGCCGGCTGCTGGGGACCCTGCTCCCCGGAGATAAAGTTCAGGATCTCACTTTCCCTGGGAGGCTGCAGGGCCCGTTGTCGGTGGTGACTCACTGCTGGGGCCAGGCCCGCGGTCCAGGGATGGCGACAGTGGGTCCCCCGGCCCGGGTGCCTGGCGGCTGTGTCTGTGAATAAGGCTTATCCCACCTCAGCAATGCTGGACGTCCAATAGTGCCCAGGACACTGTGACCCCCCCACCGCCCGTCCGTACCAGCCCTGGGCCTGTGGTGCCGAGGGAAGCGCTGTGCTGTGTTGGTGGGGAGGGCACAGGGGGCAGAGGAAGGCAGCCAACCCTCCAAGCAGGGATCGCTGACCTGGCCCGGAGCATCAGCCTTAGGTGATGGGATTGAGATCTTGGGGCTTTGTCCAGTGGGTGGAGATGTTAAGAGATGCTAGTTCAGCCGTTCTCCTGATCCCCCCTGGTCTCCATCCGAGTCCCTGCCCCATGGGGGCGGGGCGTGGGGAGGAGGAGGTGTCTGTGTATCAGTGCCCATCTCAGCGGAGCGCTTGGCGTGGGCCCGGCACTGCCCTACGCTCTCCCCATGCATGTTTTCTCACAGCGTCCCGGTGAGGGAAGATCCTTGGCTTTCCCAGCTGCAGATGGGGCCACTGAGCCCCAGGAAGGGTAAGTGACTTGCCCACAGGCACACAGCTAAGGAGTGGTAGACCTGGGCTTTGGACTCGGGAGAGTGCGGCTCCGGCAGCTCAGCTCTTCCGGCTGCAGCAGTTAGCCGGCCCTTTACAGACTGCTTTCTGGCCATTATTTTGCCTCCTTTGACTAGCCCTAGGGAAGATGAAGGATCATTGTTTCCATTTCACAGATGAGAACACTGGGGCTCAGAGAAGCAACTTGCTCTGATTGGTGGCTGACAGATGAGCTTCCCCACCCCCACCCAGGCTGTAAGCTGCTTAAGGGCGGAGGCAGGGTGCCACCACCCTGTGCCCAGCTCACAGCTAAGCCTCACTAAATGTGCTTCTTTCGTGTAAACGTGCAGGTGCTCTGCTGTGTGCTGGGACCAAGCTTCCCTTTTTGCCCCTGGATCTCTAGGAGCTGAGAATTACAGCTCCATTTCACAGATGGGGAAAACCGAGCTCAGAGCTACGTGACTTGTCCACACAGCTAGTAACAGGCACAGCGGGACTGAGTCAAGCAGACTGGCTGGTCTGGGTGAGAAGGGTTAAAATGCCAGGGAGACCTATATGAAGGGCCAAAGTCAAGTTTGAGAGTAGCTGATGCTGGGGAGAACGTGAAGGAACAGGAATACGCGTGCATTGTGGGGAAACGTAAACGGTTTGCTGCTTTGGAACGCAGTCTGGCACTTATTCCTAGAGTTGACTGTAGATTCACTGTATGTTGTAATTCAATATAATTCCATGCCCAAGCATTTACCTTAGAGAAATGAAAACTCATGGTCACCCCTAAACCTGCACACGAATGTTTATGGCAGTTCTATTCTCAAACTCTGGAACAACTCAGATGTCCGTCAGTGAGTGAGTGACAGGGGAAATGAATTGGTACGTTGGCATCTGGGAATACCACTCTCCTGCCAAGAGGAAGGGACCATCCATACACACAGCGTGGATGGGTCTCAAAGGCACGATGCTGAATGAAAGAGGGAAGCGGGTCTCCGAGATGATATACTGTATGATTCCTTTTATGTACCACGTGTGCACAAACAAAACTATAGCGACAGATGCCAGATAACAGATGGGTGGTTGCCAGGGGTTGGGGCGAGGGGAGGGTCCGAGTGGCGAGGGTCCTGATGTGGAGGGGTGGCTGCCTGTCCTTGTGCTACGATTCTTGGCTCTGCAGACCACAGAGAAGGTCCATTTTGCTGTATGCAAATAAACAAAGACCAAAGGGGAGGCTGGAGGCGGAAGGGAGGCTGCCAGCGGCTTCCTTGGTGGAGCGCCGGGTGGGGGCCAGGCCTGGGCTGTTCCTCACAGTGGCTCGCTGACTCGTGGGCAGCCTCCAGCGGTCCATCTGGCATCGGGAGGGATGCAAGTCTAATTATACCTTCTACCTGGATCGCCAGGAAGGTGGTGGAAAGTGACTGGGTGTGACAGTGCTTGGGCCGCCTCCTGCCGCCATCCCGCCCCGAGGAGCCCAGTTAACCCTGGCTGCCCAGACTGGGCATCACCGACTCAATGAACATGGGTTTGGGTGGATTCCAGGAGCTGGTGATGGACAGGGAGGCCTGGCGTGCTGCGGTTCATGGGGTCGCAAAGAGTCGGACACGACTGCACGACTGCACTGAAACTGAATGACCGTTATCTCCAGACTCGGGGCTGGTGGGCACCACGCCCCGTTCATCTGCTCTAAAGCCACAGTATCTGAACACCCCGCCGTCTGCGTCTTTGTTCTGATGTCTGTTTGCCGGGCGCTTTATTTTGTTCTGAGACACCGCGAGGCTGGAGGACTGGAGGTGACCTGGGGATGTGTTCGCATCCTCCCTCTGGAAGCCCTGGCTGCGGCTGGGAAGCTGAAACGTTGGCTGGGGCCGCATGACAGGAAGACCCGCGTCTGAGGCCTGGTCAGGGGCATCTGGCAAGCCCACCTCGGGTCCCTGGCCGAGGCACAGGCAACTTCTGAGCCTTGTCGGTTTTCAGGGGGTGGTTCTGCCCTGCTGGAGTTACTGTGGGTGGGAATGAGGTGCAGGAATGTGAGAGGCACCTGGCATGGGTGGGCCACCTACTAGGATGGGGATTGCTTCCATTTTTTTAACCTGGTCTCTGTTGAACTTCATTGAACTTGGCTTCCTCATCTGTAGAATGGGTACAAGCGGTACTCATCTAGCAGGATGGCTGTGGTCACAGCAGGCCCCCTCGGGGCCAGCTTCTGGACACCTTGACCTCACTGTGGCTTACACTGTTGTCTCCGCATAGGTTTTGTGCTGACTGAAGGTGAGGACGGCCACTCAACTCACCTCAGCGTCTCCATCGCCTGGCACACAGTAGGTGTTCAAGATCCGACTGGAGGTGGAGCTGGGGGGAGGCTGGCGACTGGGGGCCTTCGCGGCTTATGGGCAGTGGGTGGGGGAGAGCAGAGAGAAGCAAGGCCAGACTGCTGCCCCCAAGCCCAGCCGGCCCCCCTGGCTGGCCCTCCTCTGGCTCGGCTGGGTCCTGGGATCCCCCCTTCCCTTCTTTCCACTGCTGGCAG
>SJXQ01004460.1:552581-576308 GCA_006408695.1 Aepyceros melampus
TCTTCGTTCCTTTTTCTTTTTGTAAGAAACAGTCACAAAAACCAGTGCAAAACCATCAGTGTGGGCGTCCTGTTTTATATTACAAAAACTCCTCTTGATAGATAATATAAAAAAGGGAGGCTCACGGGGGATAAACATGATAAATTAGCTCTGCTACCTACGGCAGGGAACATTGACAGTTTCCAAAATAGACTTTTAGGACCCACCAGGGGAGGGATGAGGGTCTTCTAGGGAGGAAGGGGGCTGGGCCCTCAGCTGGCTTGGAGGATCCTGCCTGGGCTTCCTAGGCGTGGAGAGGAGAGGAAGGGCATGGGATGCTGGGCAGGGTCCCAGCCCCCAGCCCCTGAGCAGGAATGTGGCCTCAGTACTGGGCAAGGTATGTGACCAATTGCACAGTCTCCCTGGTTCCTGGTCTATTTTCAGGCTCCGGAAGTCTCAGCAAAGAAACTCCATGCCCTACCCCGCCCCGCCCCGCCCCATGCTAAGTTGCTTCAGTTGTGTCCTGATTCTATGACCCTACAGACTGTAGCCATCCAGGCTCCTCTGTCCATGGGATTCTCCAGACAAGAATGCTGGAGTGGGTTGCCATGCCCTCCTCCAGGGAATCTTCTCAACCCAGGGATCAAGCCCGTATCTCTTACATCTCCTGCATTGGCTGGCAGCTTCTTTACCATCAGTGCCACCTAGGGAGCCCCACCCCCACCCCAGCAGCCCCCAAATTGCCATTTGTACCCACTGAGGGCTGTTGGGGCTGGCCTTTGCCTTCTCAGGTCTGTTCTGAATGGTCGCAGACAGCCTTGCAAATAGCTGCCAGCCTGCGTTAATGCTACAGAGCAGAGGCCTGCTTCCCCTTTCCAGCCTCAGGATGTAGGGTGGGGGCAGATCCGGGCTCCTTGACCCTTTCTGGAAAAGCACTTGGTGATGAGAGACTCACATCCACCCTCAAACCCATCTCCCCCAGGTGTTCCTCCCCAAATTGTCCTGGGCAGTGGGGACTGGATGGGGCCATGATGCCTAGGGCACCCTAAACTGAAGCCACACAGTTGCCCAAATTGACTCTAACCCCTGCTTAATCAGCCCTTTTTTTTTTTTTTGTCCACCTCATACCAGCCCTTTGCCTCTGCCAGGAAGTTGGAGCCAAGTCTGGCTGGAGTGCCGGCTGCATGGCTTCTGGGGTCCTGGGGATGCCGGGTCTCTAGGGAGTTCATAACATCATTTATGGAGGTGCCAGGGCAGCCAGGTACAGGAGCACTATGGAAAGATTCAGACCAGAGAGGACGGCAGGGAGGGTGCAAGGCGGGAAGGAGGCAATAAGGGGAGGGTCAAACCAAGTCTTTACAGCAGGCACCGAGCTCTGGTGGTATCAGGTGGCACAGCAGAGGAGCATGAGCTCTAGGCTGCTGCTCCGTCTCCTGGAGGCTGGAAGGCTGGAGGGGAGGCTGGAAGCTGGCATAGGGCCTGTGAGACAGAATGGGTCCTTCCCAGACCCCAAGGAGGGACAATGATAGGAGGCGAGCAGGCAACATACCGCCCCTTCCACGCCCATGCCTGTGGCAGACATCACCAATCCAGCCCGAGTTGCTTGGCAGACATCACTAATCAAGATCACACTGTCCTTGCCCACTGAGCCCAGACCAGAGCTCAGATCCTCTGCACAGCTGCCACTCCTGACTGGTCAGGGTCAAGACATCTTGCAATGCAGTTGCCAACATTGCTCTAGAATTTGAGACCTGCATATATAAGGGGCTGATCCGTGGGTGCTGTGTAGGTGTGGGTAAGTCTGTGAGGAAACCTCCCCCTGCCAGATCCTTGAGGAAACACTCAGAAGTGTGTGCTACAGGTGGTGAAGGGACCGGAAAACCATGTCAGAGCAAAACTGACGAGGTGGCCTGGGGTTCTTCAGCCTGAGGGTAAAGGGGCTCGTGGGGGGGGGGGACCATGTGTGGCCTTCATACTTTGGGACAGAAAGAGAGAGCAAGTGGCATGACGTGGACAAAACCACAGAAAAACAGAAACCTCTTCTGTGTATTGAGCTGATGGTAAATCAGAGCGGTCCAAAGAGAAGCCTGTCTTGGGAGGGAGTGAGCTCCCCGTCCTTGGAGGTCTGCAAGAAGAAGATGGAGAAGTCTTGGCAAGGATCGTGTGGAAGGCATCCAAGTGGCAATTCTGAGTGAGGAGAGGCAAGCCAGATGATCCTGGGGGTTCCTTCCAGCCCTGGGAGCCAGGGAATTGGTGGAGACCATGGAGGGCCTTGTGAGCAAAGATGGGCAGTATGGAAAGGGGCTGTGGTGTGTGTGCGTGTGTGTTCCTGGGACTTAGAGAAGAGTGTGGGGAGGTGGGGCTGTGGAGAGCAGGGAGGGTAGAGTCCAGAACGTTCTTAGCTGTGGAGCTGGGAGGAGGCAACTCCTGAGCAGCTTGCCCTCTCTCTTCTGGGGAAACCAGGACATGGAGGCCAGGGAGCTGTGAGAGCAGATCTGCTGGGACCGGCAGACCCTTGGGAGGGGCGACAGGCAGCCTCGGGGAGATGGGGCTCTCGTTCGGAACGGCCAGGCCTGTGCTGTGTGACTGTGGATGAGAAACTGCCCCTCTCTGGACTTTCCAGATTCTTTGGTCCGACAGATGGGGAAGTGTGGACCCGACCAGCCGGGACATTCTTCAGTCCAGTGTCTGGATCCTAATCTTGGCCCCAGCCTGAGGCAGGACAACTCCATCTTCGGGGGACCAGGGATTCCGAGGAGGTTTCAAGTCCCCGAGGACGTGGTGACCAGGTCCAGCCTTCCTCCACCGTGTCCTTTTGCTTCCTTCTTGCCTGCGTCCTCACGTTCTTGGCACCCAGTCCCGAAGCCGGGGTCCCAGGCTGCCGGATCTGGTGGGCCGAGGAGGGGGCCTGGCCCTGCTGCCGCTGTTCCTCCTGGGTGTGCGCGGGTCCATGCAGGGAACCTGTAGTGCCCACTCTGAGTCCAGACGGGCTGTATCAGTCCATAGTTTGTCTTCATTTTGTTTTGTTAAAAAAATAGCTATTTTCCTCTGCCCCTTTTCCTGGCCACTCACAATGGCCTCACCTCCCCCCCGGGGCCAAGAGGGCAGGGGTGCGGGGGAGGGGAGGGCGTTGGGTGCTGGGCAGTGGTGAGCGGGGTGAGTCTTCAAGCTTCAGGCCACACCCTCTACTGGATGCCCCGGAAGAGGCACATGGCAAAGATCATGGCAAAAAGCTGCAAAGAAAATAGGATTTGGCTTGTCAGACTGAGTTCACAGCCCTCCAGGGGGCTGTCCCACCCCGAGGAGAAGGGTCTGCCTGCCCTGGCGCAGGAAGGGGGCTCACCCGTCACTCTTGGGATGCTCTTGCTGCAGACACTCCTGACACTGCCCTGGGTCGGGGGCAAGCCCCTCTTGCTAGCCACTGGTCCCCTCATGCGGTGTGGTCATGAAAAGAAGGGGGCTTTGGCCATTGGTTCAAATCCAGCTCTCTTATTTGCCATCAGCAAACATGGGCCAAACACTTTCCTTCTCTGGGCCTGAGTATATATCAAGAGCTTACCATGTGCTGGGCACAGTTCTAAATGCTTCCTCAGAAGTATTTTCACAGATCAGGAAGTGAGACCCAGAGAGGTCATGGAACCCACCTAAGATCACACAGCGACAATGAGGAATCCAGGGTTGGAGTTCAGGCATTCTCAGTCCAGAGGCCAGTCTCACAGCCCCTGCCCTCCCGTCCTAGCTCACAGGAGGGGGGTGAGAGGGGAAGTCTAAGGGGATTAACAATGTAAGAGGCCTGTTATATAGTAGATGTTTAATTAAAAGTTACTAGGAATGTTATTGACAGGCAAGAAAGACGTAGCCCTTCCCCAAATTAGGAGCACAGTCCACGGAACACCTGCCTAAGGGCCTGGGAGGGTGGGGTATGCAGAGACCCTGACTCAGGGATGCCTATTTATTCAGGCTGGCTTGTACCCCTGCAAGTAGCACAAGGCACAGTCCCCAGACCACAGGCTCCTGACTGAACCTCCGGGAGGGACTGTGGGTGGAGGAGGCGAGGCATAAGGGGACCGTCCCTGCTGAGGTTCTGCCCTCCACCCCCTGACAGAGGCGCAGCTGGGCTGGTGGGCTGGGCGTGAAAGCAGCAGACTAGGGGCACAGACACTGCTTAATGACCCCTGTCTCAGGGTCCCCCCGCCTCTGACATCCACAGTGCTGTAGCAGCCAGCTTTTAGCATCATTTTGCAAATAAGGAGACTGTGGCTTGGGCATCCTGTGCTCGGGGATCCTGTGCTCGGGCATCCTGTGCTCGGGGATCCTGTGCTCGGGGATCCTGTGCTCGGGCATCCTGTGCTCGGGGATCCTGTGCCCGGGGATCCTGTGCCCGGGGATCCTGTGCTCGGGGATCCTGTGCCCGGGGATCCTGTGCTCGGGCATCCTGTGCTCGGGGATCCTGTGCTCGGGCATCCTGTGCTCAGGGATCCTGTGCTCGGGGAGAGGCAGAGCTGAGAGCTGAACTCCAGAAGCCCGTGTTCTTCCGGCTGGATATGCACGTCTGCGATTTCCCAGGGGGCCTGGTACTGATCTATGTTTCTTGATCATGGTTTCCTCCCAGGAGAGGACTTGTTCACCTAGAACAGTGCTGGTGCACAGCTGGGGCTGTCTATGCTTGAGTAAATGAACGGGTGAGTGAATAAATCCATCTCCCCATCCTCCAAAGTCTCCACAAAACTGCTCTAGGGCTGCAGGACACGGTTCTCAGTGGACGTGAGTCTGAGCAAGCTTCGGGAGACGGTGAAGGACAGGGAAGCCTGGCGGGCTGCAGCCCATGGGGTCCCAGAGTCGGACACGACTGAACAAAAGCGAAGGACACGGTGAGGAGCTAAGCAAGTCCCGGTTTATGGTGCTAGGTGGGAGGCGGAGGCTGAGGATTGCGTTGCCTGATTTCATTCCCTCCCTGGCCAAGGACTGGCCGCCCGTTTCTTCAGATCAACCGCCGTGGGCAAAACTGTGCAACTTCCCAGGACAGGGGATTTGAGATCCCAGACGGAGTGAATAGAAAGAAGGGGGCAGCTCCAACGTTTGGCCACAGCGCCACCTGGTGGCGACTCTAAGCGTCTGCAGAGGCCTTCCTTTAAGGGGGCTCAGCGCCCTTCTGATCTTCCCTGCTGGGACTCCATCTGCAACTTGTGAGGTTAACAAGGCCCCACGGGCCCTGAACATCCCACAGAGAAAAGGCCTGATCTAGAAGCAAAGGCTGCGGAGAAGGTATTGGCACCCCACTCCAGTACTCTTGCCTGGAGAATCCCATGGACAGACGAGCCTGGTAGGCTACAAGTCCATGGGGTCGCTAAGAGTCACGACTGAGCGACTTCACTTTCACTTTTCACTTTCATGCACTGGAGAAGGAAATGGCAACCACTCCAGTGTTCTTGCCTGGAGAATCCCGGGGACAGAGGAACCTGTTGGCCTGCTGTCTATGGGGTCACACAGAGTCGGACACGACTGATGCGACTTAGCAGCAGCCGCGGCAGCAGCAAAGGCTGCAGCCCCTCCCTCAGATCAGCTGCACCGATCCTTCAGAGTTCACTCTGGACCTTGAGTGGGGTGCAGGGGTTGGGGGCGAGTGACTCTCAGGGCCCGTCTACTCCCATTGCCCGGAGACTTGCTCAGATGTGTCCAGAGCCCCATAACAACTCAGGGAGCAGACAGGCATGGCTGGGCTTATCACTTCATAGTTCCTGAAGTGGGGTCCCACTGGGTCCTGAGCGAGGGGTCTGGAGGTGGAAGTAGGCTGAGGGTGCAGGCTGTAGGGGAGTGTCTGCCCCAGACCCTGTGAGGGTGTCTTGCTTCTGGGGAACTGCAGAAGTGGGGTCCTTCACTTACCTCGATGGCCAGCACCCCTATGGCCAGGGCTCCGGCCAGGTAGACGTAAGTCTCAAAGGCGTTGAGGATCACCGTGTAACAGCCCTGGAGGTGGGGGCGGGAGAAGGACCAGAGGTGAGGCCAAAGCCGGGAGGGACGGGGGTCAGGGACCAGCCTCCCTGCTGGGGAGTGAACCCTGGGCACTGGCATGTGGCCCCAGAGCTCGGGCAGCAGCCGGCCTACCCTGTCCCACTGCTGGTGGGATAGTTTAGCAGGGAGGGGCTGGGAGGCGGAGGCCCACAAACGCAGCAACTTGGAAGCAACGCACCAGAGACCCACCTGGCCCTCCAGCCCCTAAGGCAAGGCTGAATATGGCCAGCTTGACTGCTGCTCAATCAGACACAGACTCTGTTTCCTCTTTTGATGGGAATATTGGGAAATTTCCAGTAAATGTCTGCACTCCCTTCTGCTCTCAGAAAGATCGGAAGGCCAGTAAAGCAGGCCATCATTTCTATGTGGCTCTCCCTTGGGACAGGTGCTCCCTGGGGATTCGCAGTCCCCACCATCTTCTATCATTCCACACCCACCCTTTCTACTCCTCCCCATTACCAGCCCGGCAGCAGGATTTTGGTTTGCAACCTCCGCCCTAAGGAAAGCCAGCCCATTCTTCAAGACCTAGCACATACCTCCCCACCTCCAGGAAGCCTTCCAGGACCAGCTCAGCTCTCACAGTGCCCCTTCTAAATGGATTGAATCCCTGTGCTATTACTGCTTTCTCAAGCAGTCCTCGGGATATACAGACTGAGACAGTCTGTGGGACTGTGTCTCTGTGGGATGGAGCCAGTGAGAGATGAGCCGGAAAGAGCCAGCATACCAGCATGTGACTGCCAGCCCATCCGACCCCGAGCGCCTCACGTCTTGGGTCGTCTTTGTGCCCACACGCCCTCTCTCTGCACCAGGCTGACTGGAGACTGATGCATGGTATTTGCTTTGAAAGGAATGTATTTTTAAAGAGAGAATTTTCTTTCTTTTAGGAGAATCCGCATATTTCTTGGGCCCAGCCAGAGGACCTGCAAGGGAAGGAGTCGTCAGGGTGGGGGTTAGGGAATCACTCCTGGTCCCTTTTGGGTGACAGTGGCTGTGTCTGGGTCCTGTTGAGATTTGGGGGTGCTTCTTAGGTGATTCTTGGGGGCTCACACGCATTGTCAGTCACCCAGAAGCTCTGCCTCATTGGCTGGAAGGGGAAATGATGCACCATGAGGCTGCACTCGGGCAGGCAGACAGCGGGACCTGACCTGGGCAGAGTGGCCAGGGGATGGCAGGGGCCCTCCTGCTGGAGGCAGGTGGGGGCTGGGCAGGGAAGGCCCCCACAGGCCCCTCTTTGAGCACCCCGCAAACGTACAGGATGCACCCAGATGAACAGCTCCCCCAGCACAGTGAGCTGGATCCACAGTGTTCTTGGGGCTGAAGGCATGTCGGAATCACCTGGGAAGTAGTTAACGATACACACGCCAAGGCCGCACGCCCAGGACTCTGGATCGGGGGTGTCTGGTGCGGAGCCTAGGAACCTACGTGGCGAGCAGATGCCCAGGCGATTTCTAAGGCCTGTACCACGGTCAGGCTGAGACACCCCAGGCCTGGCAAGGACGACCAGGAAAGAAGGCCTTAGCTGACTGGGAGCCCAGCCAAGCGCTGTGTGGCTGGAACCCTAAGGGCGCCCTCCCACAGGCCAGCTGGTCTGGAACCCAGTGTGGCTGGAGGTGGCGTCAGAGCTGGCAGGGAAGCCCCATGCAGCCAGCCAGGCCTGGGGCCATCCTGGATCTGCCTGCAGACCCGTGTTGGGGCGGAACTCAAATCGCCAACCCCCTTGCTCTGTTTGCCTGTGTTTGTGTTAAGTCACTTCAGTCAGGTCCGACTCTGCCAGGCTCCTCTGTCCATGGGGATTCTCTAGGCAAGAATACTGGAGTGGGTTACCATGTCCTCCTCCAGGGGATCTTCCTGAACCAGGGATCGAACCTGTATCACTTTGAGTTCAGTTCAATCGCTCAGTTGTGTGCAACTCTTTGCGACCCTATGGACTGCAGCATGCCAGGCTTTCCTGTTGATCGCCAACTCCCAGAGTTTCCTCAAGCTCATGTCCACCAAATTGGTGATGCCATTCAACCATCTCATCCTCTGTCATCCCCTTCTCCTCCCACCTTCAATCCCTCCCAGCATCAGGGTCTTTTCAAATGAGTCAGTTCTTCACATCAGGTGGCCAAAGTATTGGAGTTTCAGCTTCAGCATTAGTCCTTCCAATGAATATTCAGGACTGATCTCCTTTAGGATGGACTGGTGGATCTCCTTGCAGTCTAAGGGACTCTCAAGAGTCTTCTCCAGCATCACATTCAAAAGCATCAATTCTTAGGCGCTCAGCTTTCTTTACAGTCTAACTCTCACATCCATACATGACCACTGGAAAAACAATAGCTTTGACCAGACAGACCTTTGTTGGCAAAGTAAAGTCTCTGTCTTTTAATATGCTGTCTAGGTTGATCATAACTTTTCTTCCATGGAGTCTTTTAATTTCATGGCTGCAGTCACCATCTGTAGGGATTTTGGAGCCCCCCAAAACAAAGTCTCTCACTGTTTCCATTGTTTCCCCATCTCTTTGCCATGAAGTGATGGGACCAGATGCCACGATCTTAGTTTTCTGAATGTTGAGCTTTAAGCCAACTTTTTCACTCTCCACTTTCACTTTCATCAAGAGGCTCTTTAGTTCCTCTTCACTTCTGCCATAAGGGTGGTGTCATCTGTATATCTGAGGTTATTGATATTTCTCCCAGCAATCTTGAATCCAGCTTGTGCTTCATCCAGCTCAGTGTTTCTCATGATGTACTCTGCATATAAGTTAAATAAGCAAGATAATAAGATACAGCCTTGACATACTTCTTTCCTGACTTGGAACCAGTCTGTCGTTCCATGT
Organism: Aepyceros melampus; assembly: GCA_006408695.1. NCBI lineage: Eukaryota > Metazoa > Chordata > Mammalia > Artiodactyla > Bovidae > Aepyceros > Aepyceros melampus. The sequence continues at coordinate 561,388 of SJXQ01004460.1, forward strand.
CCAGTTCTAACTGTTGCTTCCTGACCTGCATACAGATTTCTCAGAAGGCAGGTCAGGTGGTCTGGTATTCCCATCTCTTTAAGAATTTTCCACAGTTTGTTGTGATCCATACAGTCAAAGGCTTTGGCATAGTCAATAAAGCAGAAATAGATGTTTTTCTTTAACTCTCTTGCTTTTTCCATGATCCAGCGGATGTCGACAATCTGTTGATCTCTGGTTCCTCTGCCTTTTCTAAATCCAGATTGAACATCTGGAAGTTCATGGTTCACATATTGCTAAAGCCTGGCTTGGAGAATTTTGAGCATTACTTTGCTAGCATGTGAGATGAGTGCAATTGTGTGATAGTTTGAGCATTCTTTGGCATTGCCTTTCTTTGGGACTGGAATGAAAACGATGTTTTCCAGTCCTGTGGCCACTGCTGAGTTTTCCAAATTTGCTGGCCTATTGAGTGCAGCACTTTCACAGCATCATCTTTTAGAATTTGAAATTGCTCAACTGGAATTCCATCATCTCCACTAGCTTTGTTCATAGTGATGCTTCCTAAGGCCCACTTGACTTCACATTCCAGGATGTCTGGCTCTAGGTGAGTGATCACACCATCGTGATTATTTGGGTCATGAAGACTTTTTTGTATAGTTCTTCTGTGTATTCGTGCCACCTCTTCTTAATATCTTCTGCTTCTGTTAGGTCCATACCATTTCTGTCCTTGATTGTGCCCATCTTTGCATGAAATGTTCCCTTTGTATCTCTAATTTTCTTGAAGAGATCTGTAGTCTTTCCCATTCTATTGTTTTCCTCTATTTCTTTGCATTGATCACTGAGGAAGGCTTTTTTACCTCTCCTTTAGAAGGAAATAGCAGCCCACTCCAGTATTCATGCCTGGAAAAATCCCATGGACTGAGGAGCCTGTGGGGCTACAGTCCATGGGGTCGCAAAGAGCTGGACATGATTGAGCGACTTCACTTTCACTTTCACTTTGCTGTTCTTTGGAACTCTGCATTCAAATGAGTATATCTTGCCTTTTCTCCTTTGCCTTTCGCCTATCTTCTTTCTCAGCTCTTTGTATCACCCTTTGTCTCCTGTATTGGCAGGTGAGTTCTTTACCACTAGCGCCACCTGGGGAGCCCTTGCTCTGTTTGGCTGTTTTTAAAGCATCAGAACCCCGACATATAGAACAACAGCAGCAGCAAGCAGGCCTGCTCCAGAGGGAAGGGAAGGAGACTGGGAGAGGTGCTTCCAGCCTCCCACCATTCCTCGAGGCTGTCATTCATCTCCTCCCCCCACCCCCGAGTCTGCTTCCTGCCACCAATACTCCACCCGCCAACTCCCTCTACCCAACACAGCCTGGACTTACGATGTGCTTTGAGGGGCCACCCAGACAAGAAGCACCAGTAACCTGGGGAGAAGTGGTAACCAGATAACACCGGCCACTTGCTTACTGGGTGAACTTACAGGCACGTTTCATTTTGTTGTGCTTCATGGATATTGTATGTTTCTAGAAATTGACGGACTGTGGCAACCCTGCATTGAGCAAGGCTATTGGTGCCGTCCCAATAGTGGTTGCTCACTTCATGCCTCTGTGTCTTGTCTTGGTAATTCTCACCGTATTTCCAGCATTTTCATTTTTATCAGATGTGTCACAGGGATCTGTGATCAGTGATCTTTGATGTTACTACTACCTCTTGCTTCCCAGGTGGGACTAGGGATAAAGAACCCACCTGCCAACGCAGGAGACGTAAGAGATGTGGGTTCGATCTCTGGGTCGGGAAGATCCCCTGGAGGAGGGCATGGCAACCCACTCCAGTATTCTTGCCTGGAGAATCCCATGGACAAGGAGTCTGCTGCTGCTGCTAAGTCACTTCAGTCATGTCCGACTTTGTGCGACCCCAGAGATGGCAGCCCACCAGGCTCCCCCGTCCCTGGGATCCTCCAGGCAAGAACACTGGAGTGGTTGCCATTTCCTTCTCCAATGCATGAAAGTGAAAAGTGAAAGTGAAGTTGCTCAATCGTGTCTGACTCTGTGTGACCCTATAGATGGCAGCCCACCAGGCTCCTCCGTCCATGGGATTTTCCAGGCAAGAGTACTGGAGTGGGGTGCCATTGCCTTCTCCACAGAAGAGTCTGGCGGGCTGCAATCCATGGGGTCGCAAAGAGTTGGACATGACTGAGCAAGTTAGCACACACTGCCTCTTGCTGATGGCTCAGATGACAGTAAGCATTTTTTAGCAATACAACGTTTTAAAATTATGGCATGCATACTGATTTTTTTTTCTTTTGACGTAAAGTGATTGCACACATAACAGATTAAGGTGTAGTCTAAAAACCATTTAAAATTTTTTCCTTATTTCTTTGGCTGTGTGAGGTCTTAGTTGTGGCATGTGGGGTCTAGTTCCCCAGTCAGGAATTAAACCTGGGGCCCCTGCACTGGCAGTCCAGGTCTTAGCCACTGGACCTCCAGGGAAGCCCCTGAACATAATTTTTATAGACACTAGGAAACCAAAAATTTCCTGTCCCTCGCTCCATTGCAATAGTCTGGAACCGAACCCTCAGTCTCTCTGAGGTGTGCCTGTACTTACTTTTTCTCAGCCTCCTTTGCTTCATCCAAAGACTGGGGCCTGTGTAGGCTAACTACTTCCTAGGACTGGTGTGAGGATAAGATGAGATGCTACGGATAAAGCACGTGGAACAGTGCTGGCCGGGATCCACCCCTCAGTCCCATTAGGATCATGCGCTTTCTCTCTGGGCCCCTCAGAGCACAGCCTGGGGGTGGGAGATGTCTGAGTGCAGGGTTTGCCCTCTACACCCTGGGGAGCAGTGGACCCCCCCTCACCCGCATGCATGCACCCCTGTACCATAAGGGGATAGGAGAAGCAGTAACCGCCTTCTGAACTTGATGTTGACTTTCACATGCCTCACCTGGGCCTGGGGGGTCCTTCTTAGGCCTAGAAGGGGCCTTATTTGGCCGGGGGCAGTTGTCCCTGCACCCCTCGCCTGCTGCGGGTGGGGCACCTGGGGCCTTAACTGCTCATCTGCCCTCTGTCGGGCTCTGACACCAAAGGTTCACCCTGGGCTGAACCAAGCAGATGGCTTGGCTGACGGAGGCCCTGCTACTGAGACGCCCTCAGGGAAAGCAGCCAGGGCAGAGGGCGGATGGAAGATGCTGCCAGGACTCAGTGAGTGTCCAGGGTCTGCTGGGGCCTCCTGTGTGTTCTGACTTGGACCCCATTCCAGCCCCTCAAGGAAGAGGAATGGAAGGGGGGCGCAGACGACCACTGGCTCAGGGTCACCGCCGAGGAGGCAGGGAATCGGGTTGGTCTTAAGGGGAGTGCAAGCTTCTTCTCTGCTTTATTCTAAAGGGAAACAGTCACATCAGGAAGCCTTGATTCCTGCTCATCCGGGCGGAGTCCCTGGCTCAGGGCCCAAACTCCAGCCGGTACCCCTGGGTATCACCTCTTCCTCCCCTCAGCACGGATGCCACCCTGACCCCTCCCCTGCCCAGTGAGACCCTGCAGGGACCGTCTTCCCCACCCTGCCACCAGACTGTGGGTCCCTGAGCCGTGCTGCTGTTGGCAGCCCCTCCCCTCCATCTCTGCAGGGAGGGAACAGGCCCCCACCCTGACTCCTGGCTGCAGACACCCGCCCCCGACAACCTCATGTGACAGAGGCCAGAGGGGCCACCAGGAAGACCGCCACGTTTCTACGTCCAGCATGGACCTTCCCCCGAGCCCTGCAAGTCCAGCTGCCCACTGCCTGCAGGCCCCAAAGGCAGCTGACATTCCACTAGCCCCAGGGCAGATCCAAGGTCCTCCCCAACCAGAACCTACGGAGTCACTCCCAGCACAGCCTCATCCTCCCTACCCCAGAGTCAGTCTACCGCCGTTTCACCTCCTGATTCCTTTCCCAGATCCATACAGTTCTCTGTGTCTCCTCTGCCGTCATCCTGGTCTAACCCATCCTCATTTCTCACTGGGACCAGTGTTCCAATCCCTCCTGTCTACTCAGGCCGGTCTCTAACCCCTGGCCAGTAAGCAGCCAGAGAGCCAACAGGGCCACAACCCACGTATAACTTGGGCTTCTTTGCTTATCTAGCATCTTTGCCCTGGGTGCACAGGCACTGCATGGTCTGGCCCTGCTGATACCCTCGCCTGGAGCTAGTCTTGCCGTATTCACTGTCCTCCAGCCATACTGGCCTTCCCTTGGTTCTGGGACACACCGTGCTCCCTCCTGCCCCAGGGCCTTTGCACAGGCTGCTCTCACTCTCTGGCTGGAATGCCTTTCCCTTGTCAGGAAGATGAGAGTGTAGCAATTTATGTTTATGAGAGTCACAGCATCACTATACTCAGGACCACCCAGGAAGCAGGTGGGGAGCCATGAGGATAAAGCAGAGAGTCAGTGATGCTATGGGGCGAGAAGACTTAAGACCACCCTGACAAGTGGGGGAAATAGATGGTTTCCTCTTGGGTCAGGGTCCAGCTAGGTCCCATCTCCTGGGACAACCCCTGATTTTTTTTTTTCCCGCAGGGAAATACATTCTTGACTTGCCCATATGACTATCTTAACCCAGGGAAGGCCGAGGAATGAGCAGGAGAAGCTGCCATGGTGGAGTCAACTCATACCAATGGAGGAGCCTGATTTTTCATCTTGGATCACGTTCTTTGGGGATTTCCTCATTTCTCTTCATTGGCATTCAGTGATGAACAGGGCTGGTGGACTAACTCAGTACCCATGGATGAGTGCCCTTTGCCTCAGCTCCTGACAGCCATGTGACTGAGTCCTGGGCAACGAGACCTAAGCAGATGTCTCAGGGAGGTTTCTGGGAAAGAAGCTGGCACCACCTTTTCAGTTTCTTCCCATCTTCAACGAGTGGAATGTCTGGAGCCATGGCAGCCATTTTGCCACCGTGAGGTACTAAGCACAACGAAAGTCTGCAAGGATTACAGAGACTAGGCCTTGGCTAACATGATGGGGCTGCTGATAAATAGAGAAGCCACCATCTTCCAGAATTCTTACCATGTGTGAAACACAGAGGTATTTGCCTTAAGCGTAGATTTTCAGTTTCAAATATTTTGCTACTGACTCAACATTGTGATGAGGATGTGAGGCAAAGTCAGAGATGCATCCTGGGCCTCAGGGAACTGGGCTTTGGAGAAAAACAGAGCGAGTCCCTCAGCAGAAGCTTTTAAAAGGAAGAGTGCTCGGGGGGATGCCTGTGCCTCAGAAAAGGAATCCCAGAAGCCAGTCTCAGGCAGTCCTGATGAGGAGCAGGGGAAGAGTCACGGAACTAATGTAGCTGCACAGGGATCTCTCTGATGAGCTTCGATTTCAAAGCCACGCCTGGGAGAAGGAAGGAGGCAGTGTAGTGGAGGATGAAGGCAGAAAGGAACAGGGCCCATGAGAAGCCTCCCTGAACAATTCACCAGTGGCTTTAGGAAAGAGCTTGGGCTGCAGGCAGCAAGCAGTCCTATTGGTAGAAGTTTGTTTGTCTTTATCAACCCCTGTCTTATCAAGACCATAGTCAAGGCTATGATTATTCCAGTAGTCATGTATGGATGTGAGAGCTGGACTACAAAGAAAGCTGAGCGCTGAGGAATTGATTCTTTTAAACTGTGGTGCTGGAGAAGACTCTTGAGAGTTCCTTGGACTGCCAGGAGATCCAACCTGTCAATCCTAAAGGAAATCAGTCCTGAATACACATTGGAAGGACTGATGTTGAGGCTGAAACTCCAGTACTTTGGCCACCTGATGCAAAGAACTGACTCATTGGAAAAGACCTTGATGCTGGGAAGGATTGAAGGTGGGAGGAGAAGGGGACGACAGAGGATGAGATGGTTGGATGGCATCACCGACTCAATGGACATGAGCTTGAGTAAGCTCTGGGAGTTGGTGATGGACAGGGAAGCCTGGCATGCTGCAGTCTATGAGGTCACAAAGAGTCAGACAAGACTGAGTGACTGAACTGACTGATCAACCCCTGAGTTGCTGGCTGCTCTGCTCCATACGGTTGTCAGTGGCCCAAGCACCTTCTCTCTTGATACTTGGATATTCTAGGGGATTGCCCTCCTCTGCAAGGTCTGAGATGGCTGTCAACCATGAGCTGGGGGCGGGGGTGGTGAGAGGGAGAAGGATCCCTGAACAATTCACCAGTGGCTTTAGGAAAGAGCTTGGGCTGCAGGCAGCAAGCAGTCCTATTGGTAGAAGTTTGTTTGTCTTTATCAACCCCTGTCTTCATCAAGACCATAGTCAAGGCTATGATTATTCCAGTAGTCATGTATGGATGTGAGAGCTGGACTACAAAGAAAGCTGAGCGCTGAGGAATTGATTCTTTTAAACTGTGGTGCTGGAGAAGACTCTTGAGAGTTCCTTGGACTGCCAGGAGATCCAACCTGTCAATCCTAAAGGAAATCAGTCCTGAATACACATTGGAAGGACTGATGTTGAGGCTGAAACTCCAGTACTTTGGCCACCTGATGCAAAGAACTGACTCATTGGAAAAGACCTTGATGCTGGGAAGGATTGAAGGTGGGAGGAGAAGGGGACGACAGAGGATGAGATGGTTGGATGGCATCACCGACTCAATGGACATGAGCTTGAGTAAGCTCTGGGAGTTGGTGATGGACAGGGAAGCCTGGCATGCTGCAGTCTATGAGGTCACAAAGAGTCAGACAAGACTGAGTGACTGAACTGACTGATCAACCCCTGAGTTGCTGGCTGCTCTGCTCCATACGGTTGTCAGTGGCCCAAGCACCTTCTCTCTTGATACTTGGATATTCTAGGGGATTGCCCTCCTCTGCAAGGTCTGAGATGGCTGTCAACCATGAGCTGGGGGCGGGGGTGGTGAGAGGGAGAAGGGGTGGGCCCAGCACTTTCTCTTGAGGACGTGGCTCAGTCGCACAGATCACCTCCACTTTCCTCCCTTTGGCTAGAACTTGCCATGTGGCCTGGCTGCAAGGGAGGCTGGGAGAGCAGGCCAACCTGGTGGCCACTGGGTCTGTAAACCTCCTCTTTCCAAGGAGGAAGCCTCAACCGAACACGAGGGCAGCCAGCTGTCTCTGCCCCTGCATGGGGAACCTGAGGCCCAGAGAGTGAGTCTTGGCCAAGGTGACATGGCTGCTGACAGCCCAGGTCTGCCTGCCATCACAGCCTGAAACTGGCCCCTCCCCATGCTCGGCAGCCTCTCCTCAGGGCTGAGACATAACTCCTGGGGTGGCCGTCCCTGCCCCAGCTCACAGCAGCCTCATCCCAGGACCTTTGTTTCTGTACTTAGGTCTCTTTCACTCAACACAGGGACACAAGACTGTAAGGGATGGAGGAACGTGACTCTCTGGGCCTGGGGAATCCTCTGACATGACATGGGCAGGTGCAGGAGAAGAGGGTGCTGAGTTTATGAGGCAAAGCTGAAGCTGGAAAGAGTCTCATTAGATGGCCAGGGTCAGGCCTCCGCCCAACTTTCCCCTTCCCCGGGGGGATTCTGAGAGGCTTGCCTTAAGCCCCACCCCGGTCCCGCCCTAGTCCTTTCTAGCCCATCATTTGGTTTTATTTTCTTTATAGTGAAATGATTACTTCATGTGAGATTATGACTTCTTATGTGCTTGCTGCTTGCTTATCATCTGCTTCCTCTAGCCAGACTGTAGGCCCTGCAGGAACAGGGGCTTTGCCTCCTGTCCCCTGCTGTGGTCCCCGGCATCGGAGCTCTCCCATGCGAGCCCCATCAAAGGCCAAATCAAGCACGGGGTGTGGGGCTCAGCTCACCCTCATTCTCCCTGCACTGCCCCGCCCTCCCCCAGCCTGGCCTCACACATCCCCCCGAGGAGTGTGGGGACTGGTAAGTAGGAAGGGGGATCAAGGTCAAGGGCACTGCGTGTCTCAGCGAGGAGACATAGCAGGAAGGGGAAGGGATCCTTCCGAGGCGTAGATGAAGTCCTTGGGTTGCAAAAGAAGCCAAGATGTCTAGGAGCTTCCCTGACTTTGGAGGCTAAGGTCAGGGAAATCTTATTCTCTTGGGGCCTGGGGGTGCTTCCACATGACAAATGTGGGTTCTCCCCAGATAAAGTGCACAGCTCAGGAGGGGCCCTGCTGTGTAATTCTGGTTTTCCTTCTTGAGACCTGCAGTACCAGAAGCTCAGGGAGTGTTCTACTTGGAACACTGGAAAACTCCTAGTTACCCTTGAACCCCAGTCAAAATGCCCACTCCTCTGGTCTGTGCCACTGATGGACTGTCTGCCATTCTCATCCTTTAACCCCTTCGGCTGGATCTCAGGGGCATGAATGGAGCCTTCCTTAATCCCCGTTCAGGAGTCCCACATCACAGCCAACGTTTCCACGGGATTCCCTGAGTGCCTTCAGATCTCCTGGGCTCACATTGCCACCCACCCAGCTTGGCCAGCCGCCATTCCTGATGGACAGGTCTCCCCTGCCAGGGGAAGCAGGGCCTGGTACCTGCTTGTTCAGGAACAGGTCCCTTCCCAGGAGGCATTCCTCTCTGCTCAGCAGGACCCCGTCCCGACTCTGGGGTTCTCTCCGGCAGCAAGCCTCCGGCACCTCATCACTGTCCAAAGTCAGGAGTCGGAAAACTGATGCATACTTAAAGTCTTCGGGCCCGTTGACCCCACAGCAACCAAACTAGGACAGAGCAAAGAGAAGAGGGGATAGGAGCTGGAGCCAGGCATGAGAGTGAGGAGACAAACGCAAAGCCTATCCACAAGCCACTCGAGGCAGCGTAGTGGAGGGTAGTCATGATCCATGGGGGAGCTGGCTCCACCGACTCCTCCTGTGCAACCCCGGGAAAGCCACTCAGCCTCTCTGAGCCTCCAGTGTCCTCATCGGTAAAATGAGAGAGGTGGTAACAATTCCTACTTCACCGGCGCTGAGCACCCAAGAAGTAGTTGCTATGGTTACTATCACTGATGACAATTACAATTGCTTGAGGCCTCCAGACAGGAGGGCAAACAGGTTTCACCCCGAGTTCGGACTGTGGCTGATGGGCAACGGCTGCCCAAGATGCTGCGCGGACGGATGCTGGTTCTGAGGCTGGGCCCGGGCTGGGCGGACCAGTGCCTGACTGATCACTGATGTCTGCACAGGCGCAGAGAGCAAGGCTCTGGAGGCCAGACAATGGCTCCCCTGGGCGTCAGGGCTCTGCGGGCTCAGAGCATCCCTGGGGCCGCTCACCGTGATCATGACGGAGTTCCAGGTGGCGGAGAAGACGTCTGTGTCGTTGTTGCCCTGGTAGTGCTTGGTGAGCTCCTTGGTGAAGAATTCACGGGTGAGCTGGAGGCAGAGGGAGGGGCTGGACTGAGCGCCATGGCAGCTTGATACGCGCCCCCTCCCTGGCTTCTCCACTGATCTGCTCTGGGGGAGGGTGGGGGAAGGCCTCTGGGCCCTAGTGCCTGGGACCCTCCTCGGAAGCAGCTGACTTGGGGTGGGCCCTTGGGGTCCACTCCCCACCTCTAAGGACCTATGGCCTCCCTGCATCGTCAGATCCCAGCATGAACGCGCAGACTACCCACACAGCCCTCAGCAACCACCGGGGAACCTCCACCGGTACTGCAGCTCTTTCCAGAGGGTGGCTGGTCCACAGTGGCGGTCTCGCCCCTCCCGCCACTCCCTAACCCTTGGCTGTTCCTCGGACAGAGCCGAGCGGATGCGCCGTGTCCTGGGCCCTGAAGAAGCCACTGTGTGTGCAGCAGGCCGTCTCTGCAGAGCCACAGTTTCCAGAGGCCCTTGGAAGTCTTGCTAACTTCAAATGACTCCCCAGAGGCCTGATCACCCTGCTCCCCTCTGCAGGGAAGGGTGGGGCCCTTGGTGGCTGGAGCCTCTGGGAGAAGATGGTCTCTGAGGGTAGGTGGCCCAAACTGCATACTTGCCAGGGCCTCATCCAGGAGGACTCGTCCTGTTTTCCTGCTTGGTGTGGATTCTGCGTGGGGGCTGAGGGCGGGATGCAGGTGGGAGGCCTATCTGACTGTCCTTGGACTATGAAACGACTACTGCTGGGCCAGTGCTGGGCAAGGCATAGAATGGAAGATTCTAGAGTCAGGGATGGGGTTGCACCAGACGCTTGGAAAGAGCGGAGACCCTTAAGGGCCCTCTGACTCTGACCTTCTGGGAAAGCCCTTGCAGGGACAGGCTCGCAGGGTTACTTTTGGGCTGTGGGGCTTCACTGGGTGGGGTGGTGGATTGTGATTGGCGCTGGAACCACTGGATGAGAGGATGCTGACTCTGTGAGACCCTCTGGGGACGGAGGGGCTGGCCATGAATGGGCCAGGGTGCACGAGGCCAGGTACGTACATTTCCCCTGAAGATGAAGGCCAGGATGGCTGCCGAGAGCTCTGCCAAGAAGATGATCAGGATGAACAAGAAGAACTGCGGAGAGAAGGGGGCAGACTCGTGAGTCCCGAGGGCAGGCAGGAAGGGGACAGCTGACTGCTCTTTGAGGCACCCTTTCACCTGTTACATGATGGTGGCAATGTACCGATTTCGTAAGACTGAGGAGCTTACCTGCCATAAACCAGACATTTCTCATAATAAACACCCCAACAGTCCATCTTTGGGGCCAACAAGGTTGTAATACAAATATGGAACAAATAAACATACAGGTATGTCTTCTGTGCAAATGGCACCCTGTAGAGGCCCTTGTGCAGTGGGTGCTCTGAGCAACCGTACTTGGCAGCCCTTGAAGAAGATCGATGTTGAAACTTGTTTGGACCTCCCCCAGGTGGACTGTCCCGTGGGAATCCTGAAGTCCCTGGGGATCCTGGCTGCCTGTCCCCACCCCATCAGGCCCAGGCCACCTCTCCCTGCCTGGCTGCCCCTCATTCCCTTGGGTACTGGGGGAAGTGATGTTACTTTCCAGCTGCAATAAAGGAGCATGATTGGAGGGAAGGTGGTATGTCTATTAAAATCTGAAAACCCAGGGGCTGGGAGTCTGGAATCTAACAGAGCACCCCCCCAACCCCATGCTACTCTCTGCTTGTCTCCATGTTGCTGAAACTCGCCACGACACCTCTCGCCTCGGGCACCTCACATGCTGAGCTCCCTGGAAAGCCCCGCCCTTGCTTGCCCACCAGCACCCTGCTTTCCAGACTCGGTTCCTGGCTCCCCCACATCCCAGGGCCCTGCAGAAGTGTGTACCCCAGCCTCTGTGTCCCGGCCGGATCACCACCATCAGCTGGGATCCAGCGGGCAGTGTTCTGGACGCCCGGACAGCACCAGTGTTGGTATACAGCTCTCCGATGAGTGAATGAATCCACGAGTGACCAGTTCACCGTAATGACCTTGCGATCTGCTATCTCCAGGCCCGGGCCATCATGGGCACTGCTGTGGGTGGATGGCTGTGCCCTCGCACTGGGACCATCCTGGAGCTGTCACCCCACCTGGAGACCACCAGCAGGGCCCTGAAGCCCCAGCCGCATATGCACACAGCGGCCCCAGGACCCGCTCCCTTGCTCGGGCCGAAGTCCTCCGAACTTCCAGCGCGCACCGTGTGTGCCCAGGCTGGAAGGAAGCGAAGGGTCCTGAGCTTGTCCTCAGCACTTCAGCCGCCCCCTGCCTCGCTTTGAAAGTCTTAAGACCTGGAGGCTTTCCGGGGCTCCAGGATAACATGGTGATAGGATCCTGTGTTCTAGAATCGGAGGTCCCGTTTATTTCCACTGGGCCGGATCCATCAGGTTCTACCGTGTCTGGGTTCCAGTTTCTCCATCAATAGAACAAGAGTGTTGATGGTCAGCAGCTGCTTTGCCAGGCTGCCCAGAGGATTCCGTGAAATGGCTCATGTACGTCCATGCCTAGGTGTTAAGCACTGGATGCCTGAGGGAGTGCGTGAGTGCTAAGTCACTTCAGTCGTGTCCAACTCTTTGGGACCCTGTGAACTGTAGCGCGCCAGGCTCCTCTGTCCATGGGATTGTCTCCAGGCAAGAATACTGGACTGGGTTGTCACACCCTCCTCCAGGGGATCTTCCTGATCCAGGGATTGAACCCGCATGTCTTAAGTCTCCTGTGTTGGCAAGCGGGTTCTTTAACAGTAGTGCCACCCAGGAAGCCTCAAGCGCGGATAGATGAGAATTATCGTGCGTTTTCCAGAGACCACCCATGCCAGCGCCTGTCTCCAGGAAGACCACGCTCGTGCTTGGTTCTGAGCCACCATCTGAGCCATTCTCACGCTGTGCAGGCGCTGCACCGCAGTATCTCACTGACGCGGCGCTAAATCCCCTGGAAAGTGCACGCACGCTCCCAGAGTGATGACCACGCGGAGTTCACGAGCTCCGTCTCATCCATAGTTTATAACTGTCTAAGCCGAGATCAATAGACAAAGACAGCTCCGTCACATCACTGGAGTGGAAACCATTTCCGAGGCTGCTCTTTATGCCAGCCTGAGGACTGCCAGCAAGTCCACTGAGTGGGCAGAGGGCAAGGCAGAGCTCCATGGAGGCCTTGTGAAACAGAACCGGATGGCCATCTGTCACCAGCCAAATGGAGGTGCCAGGAGCCCTGCCAGGGCCCTTCATCACTGTCACAGGGATGAGAGGCTGCAGGGGCGGGGAACATACCTCTTAACCCAAGGACCAGCTCGTGGCAGTGGAGGGGGAGGGGGTGGGCCCTGTGGCCAGGGGCAGGCTGCCCAGAGTACAGGAGGCCTTCTGTCACTCTCCCTTCCGGCTGGGGAGCTCTGCCTCCCAACTTCAGTCCTGAGTCACCCCACACAGCTGACTGCAGCGAGGCTTACTGCAGGTCTGCTTCCTGACCTGTCGGAACCAGAGCCCCAGGTTTTAAGACTCAGCTGGCCTGCAGGGTCTCTTGTGGTCAACACCAATCCTTTCGTTTTCAATGCATCAAACGCTTATATGTGCTAGGAACAGAGTTAAGCAAGATGTACATTTTCTTATTGAATGCTGATCACAGTATTATGGCTGGTAAGATGGTATTCTTATCTCCAGCTTACATATGAGGAATCTGAAGTTCAGAGAGCTTTAGTGACTGACCCCAGGCCACACAGCCAGGAAGTGGCACGGCAGGGATAAGAACCAGGGTTTTCTGACTGCAGAGGCCATGCTCTGGCCCAGGCCCCCTCTCTGCCCCTTTGGTCCAGGCCTGTTTACTGAGCACATGCTCTGTGCCAGGTACTGGGCTAGGTCGTTGTGGTGTAGTTGCTAAGTCGTGTCCAACTCTTCTGTAATCCCATGGACTGTAGCCTGCCAGGCTCCTCTGTCCCTGACTACCCAGGCAAGAATACTGGAGTGAGTTGCCACTTCCTTCTCCGGGGGATCTTCCTGATCTGGGGATCAAACCCTCATCTGCTGCCTTGGCAGGTGGATTCCTTATCATTCTGAGCCACGGGAAGCCCACTGTGCTAGGTACTGATAAACAAATACACATAAGGGCGATGTGATCCCCACTCTGATGGCGTTTCCACTGAGCCAAGATTCATGATCCATGAAATGAAACTCACGAGATGAAAAGCATGAGTCATGAGATGAGATGGAAGAATAAACCTGCAGCTCATTGATGGGGAAAGCAGGTCTCCCCAGAGGAAGAGGGTCTGCGGGTCTCCTGGCCACTGTTCTGGCTTAAAGCAGGGCCCCCCAAAAGCCTGGGCACGGAGCGGGTGACATGAGTGTGTAAGTCACCTGGAGGAAAGTGCAGGGCTGTGGGGCCAACATCAGTAACAAGATCACTTCTGCCAGCATCTCCAGCATGAAACAATTGCCTCCTGCTTGACGAGATTACTCCTGGTTATTTGAAGGGGGATCCCGCCTGGACCCAGCCACAGGGCTGATGCTTTCTGGGGCTCCCTCGAACCAGGGCCTTTCCCAGAGTGTGTTTCTTTGAGTTATCTGACCTCATCCCATTTGCCTAAGGGCACACTTGCCAGTAATTCCTCAACATCAAATTTACAACGCTTTGCTTAGGATCAGGCGATTAATAAAGGGGTAAAAATTGCTATTTTGCCTACTTGTGAGCATTTCCAGACTTTTCTAACCCATCTGCCTACAATACATCTGCTTTTCGTTCTCATTTCTAATAATATTTACCAAATTTACATACTTGATGTACAATTCAGCTCGTTTTATCGCTTTTAAATTATACTCTTCCCTTGTTGCTGTTCTCTTTTCCAATTTAGCATGCCTTGGTTATCAAATATTTTTAAAATGTGAAGCTTTCAATAAATGGGTTAGAAACATTCCTTGAACTGTTTATAGGTGAGCAGCTAGGCAAAGAGGGATGCCACGAAATGTCACTAATAGGCTGAAGTTGTCTCGTGGTCCATGAAAATGCTCTAGAATTGATCAACAGGACTGTTTGGAAAAATGTTTTAGAAAAGTAGGTCGTTAGGTGACATCAGGACCATTGTTCCTGGGCTAAGGGTCACTGGGACCCCTCAGGGCTTAGCCTCCGAGCGGGGGCAGGGGTCGCCCAGGCGACCTCCATCTCCAGGCCTCCTCTCTCTGCTGGCCTTTGAGCCCCAGTTCCAGAGGGGACTGAAGTCACTCTCTTGGCTTCTCCCAAGACTAGTCTTTGCTTCTTCCCCGAAGGGTCAGGCTTCTTTAACAACCAAGGAGGGGTGAGACGGTGCTGGAACCACCCTGCACGGCTGAGTCCAGGTTGGAAAAAAAAAAGTGGTTCTTCTTACTTTTCAGATCATGAATCAATTTGAAAACCTTCCAGAAGCTGTGGGGGCCCCAGAAACACGCAAGCAGGCACACCACACACACACACAGAACACACATGTATAGGCACACACACACAGGCCCGGACATAGTATTTTGCATATTATTTTGGCTGAGTTTTGAACCGCTTGAGTGCCTTCCAGGGGAGGAGCCTCTGGACCAGTCCCTCTGAGACAGCAACCCGGGTCCAAGCATCCCCTGCCTTTGACTTGCACTGTGACCTCGGGTTGTGTGCCTTAGGCCTGTGACAGAGAGGAGAGT
>SJXQ01004460.1:578054-595935 GCA_006408695.1 Aepyceros melampus
CGAGATCGTATCACTTCCATTTTAGAAGGGGAAATGTGAAAGCCGAGTGATTTATCCGATAGTGATCTTCGCTCTTTTATCACGGAGTTGTATATTTGAGTTCTCAGAAACAAGCAAGTCGAAAAGCATCAGGAGTCAGCGCTCTCAGCTGACCCTGCTGTGGGGAAGCCTGGCCGCTCAGACCTGGAGGTGGAGGCCACCCCGCTCCTGGGGGCGGCTCACCCAGGGGCAGGCACGGGGCCAGCGTGGACGCCTATGGCAAGGGCTGGTGGCTGTCCCGCTCCTGGAGGCCGGCCTACCTGGCTCAGACCCCAGTGTGAGTCCCCCTTAGTGTGGGTACAGGGCTCTATCCACCCCCCTTCCCAGGGCACCCATGGGTGGGGTGGGGGATGGGATACTCACGAACAGCAGCAGACACTTGTTCTCCCGGACGGCCCCGCAGCAGCCCAGGAAGCCGAGCAGAAAAAGCAGGCCCCCCATGGCCAGGAGGATGTAGGCGCCCGTGATGAGCAGGGGGTTGGCGGCCACGATCTCCCGGAAGCCGGTGGGGTCCACCATGACCCAGATCCCGGTGCCCAGCAAGCAGGCCCCGCCCAGCTGCTCCCGGGGCCAGGCAGGAGCACGGAGAAGACACGGGGAGACAGGCGGTTAGACAACCCCCCCCACACACACCAGCTCCCTGCTCGAGGCCCTGGGGCGGAGGTGCCGAGTGAGCTGGGCACAAACTCCCTCTGTGTCTTCCTCTGCTTTGAACTTCCCTCGCTAACCCTGACCTGTGGTGCATCACGCATCCTCCAGAGCCTGTCTCTGACCAGCACTCTACTTTGGGCCACGAGGAACCATGTCCTGTAGTCTAAGCGTTAGAGCCGCTGGGCACTGAGCTCGTTCAGTCCAACCCTCTGATTCCACGCGGAGCCCCAGAGGGGCCAACGAGCTGCCGAAGGTCACACAGTAGGTTCACAGCAGAGCCAGGGCTGAGCCCCAGGTCCCCCTGACTCCAGCCCCAAGATGCTCCCCAAGCTGTGAACGTCCTCTGACGCCTACGCTGGGAAACACAAACAGAAGCCATCCTCGTTGTCCTCACAGGAGCTCACAGTTGGGGCGGGCTCCCCACTCTCAAATCCGTCCCTAGAAAGCCTTCACATTCATGACTTCCTCTCCATGGTCCGGCTCTCCACGCCTTACTTATCTCTGGAGAGAGGCGGCTTAGTCCAGAGAAAGGGCTGTGCCACGCGTTCGCTGAAGTGCCTTAACCTCTCTGAGCCCTAGCTTCCTCGTGGTTAAATGAAGATACTGATTCCCACCTCCCAAGGACTTGAAGGTGCCTAGCAGGGTTCAATAGAAATCCGTTCCATTGGTCTTGGGCACAGACCAGTCTATTGGAAACAGATCGGTTGCAGGAGAAATCATTTGGCATCGTGGATTTTAAAGACTGGCAAGTGCTTAAAATCCCCATGTGGCCGAAAGACCAGAGAAATGACGTAAAACTTCTGGCTGATGGGGTCTGTGAGCTGGGGAAGAGCTGGACAGTTTGAAGCAAAAGATGGTTCTTTCGGGTTCCGTGGGGGAGGGGTGGGGCACAGACGTCCAGGGACCCGGGGACAGCCAACAACAGAAGCAGCATTTTGCCGTCTGCTGTGCCCTGCCTTTCCCCTTGGTTCCCCACAAAACCTCCAGGAAAACCCGTGTCCCCTCCTCACGGCTGCTGGAGGTTTGGGAGTTTAACAATTGCGTGCTGAGTTCTGCTTCGAGGGGGACTCAGGCACAGACTGAGCGGTCCAGGGTCACCCTGCTTGGAAGTTGGGTCTAGAATTCAAGTCTGTGGGGTTGCCTCTCTTCAGAATTAGGGGCAGGGGAGGGAAATCCAGGAAAGTTGCTGAAGTGTACACAGAATAGATGGAGACAGACAGATGGAGTCAGTCTTGATCAGAAGGGGCCTCTCCTTTCTAGTGACCCTGCCCTGGCGGACTTCAGCGGGTCTTTACTCATCCAGGTCTTGGCTGCACTAAGGTCAAAGGTTGAGGTGGGGTCACGTGATGAGTGTGCTCTGCTCTTGGGAGAGGCCATAGGTCTGAGCAGAGCAGGTGGGCTGTGGCAGGGTGCTGGGCTGGCCCCCTAACCCTTGGGGACGCTGTCCTTTCATGTATAGAATCCATAAGTTGGACGGGGATGGAGCCGATACATTCCAGGCACATCCTAATCTTGCTTAATTTGCAAAGAATTTGTTGAGGTAGAAGATTAAGGGATGACGATACCGAGGTTCAGGGAGGTGGTTTGTGCTTTAGATGACACAGCGGGTGAGGTGCAGAGTTGGGCTGTGAACCCAGGTGTCTCAGACCCAGAGAGGTTTCAGCCTGCATCAGGTGACTACGTTGGCTCCGCTCCACTGTCCACAACTGCTCAGGGAGTCCCGGCTTGGTGGCGGCTCCTGCTACCCTCTGATCAGCTCCACCTTCCCTTTCACCTCAACTCCCTAAGAGGGGTCAGACCCCAGGACAGTAGCCGGGGCTGAAGCCTCTGCCCCTTTTCTTTTAGAACAGCTGAACTATCCCGGGGCTGTGCAAAAAGTCTCTCCTGTGAAGGCAGGCTCTCCAAGTGGAGTGGGCACTACTCGGAGACTTCCCCACCACGAACTCCCAGCCAGGCAGGTAGGGCAGCTTCTGGCACTGGCCCCTGGACCTCAGCCCAATGGGACTCTTCCCAAGCGACAGTCAGTCCCCCCACCCTGCAGAGGCCTGGGGAGAGCCCCAGACACGTTCCAGGAACACTCACAAATATGAAGAAATTGAACACAAACATCAGATACTTCATGCAGCTCAGACAGTCGCCTTCCATGGTGATCCCCCTGCAAAACAGCAAGGCCCCGTCAGTCCTCTCGCTGGGGGACCCCATCCAGAAAGAACCCTTGCTCGTCCTCCATCTCCTTTCCCTAGGGGTGTCCCAGCAGCCAGTCTGCCTCTGGAGCTGACAGGGGAAGAGAACAGTGGATCAGTTTCCTCATCACAGGGCTTTGCCCTGGGGGGCTGGAGTTAGGAGTGAGGACTTGTGAGCCAGCCAGCCTGGGTTTCTACCATTCATGCACTGCGTGGTCTCAGGCAAACGGGGGCTTCCCAGGTGGCGCTAGTGGTAAATAACCCACCTGCCAATGCAGGAGACATAAGAGATGAGGGTTCAATCCCTGGGTCGGGAAGATCCCCTGGAGGAGGGCAGGGCAGCCCACTCCAGTATTCTTGCCTGGAGAATCCCATGGACAGGGGAGCCTGGCAGACTATGGTGCATAGGGTCACAAAGAGTCAGACAAGGCTGGAGCGACTTAGCACGCATGCGTGCACTCAGGCAGATGACGCCACCTCTCGCAGCCTTGCTCGCTCCAAGTTGAAAAGGGAGATTAAAAACAGAAGCTTCCTCCCCAGCGGTGTTGGGAGGATTAACTGGAATAACGCATAAACATGCTTAGCACCACGGGGCGGATGCTCAGAGGTATGACGTCATGATATTACTTGATTGCAGGCATGAGCCTTCCGTTTGATAGATGAGAAACTAAGGCTCAGAGCCGA
The DNA here is from genome assembly GCA_006408695.1 of Aepyceros melampus. Lineage (NCBI taxonomy): Eukaryota > Metazoa > Chordata > Mammalia > Artiodactyla > Bovidae > Aepyceros > Aepyceros melampus. The sequence goes on from SJXQ01004460.1 coordinate 581,612, forward strand.
GAGGGACTTGCGGAGGTCATGGAGCAGGAGCGGGACGCAGGCCTGACAAACTTCCTACCACCCCACATGCCCTCTGACCAGAAGGACCTGCCCCTGGGGGAAGCAGTGTTACAGGGAAAGAGCTGCTGGTGCCTCCTGGGGCCTCAAGCCCCTAGACACTCCCTCTACCCTGACCACCTCCATCATGAGACCTACAGCATCCCACCTCCCCCTGGAGCCTCCCTGGTCCCTGTGGACTCTTAAGCATGTCCATGGTAGCCGGACAGACCACTGAATACAATTCTATTCTGCCAGCATTTATTGTGCAATGACTTGATGCCAGGCATTGCAGCTTGAAAACAAGCCTTCCCCTGTGCCCGGGGGAAGCAGATGGCATCTGCTGTTACAAGTCAGCCTTCAAGGTGCTCATGAGTCGTGGGCATGTTCAGTACACCATATTCAGTATTCCCAGGCTTTCTTTCTGACAGCCCTGGGGAGAGGATGGCAGGCCCAGGAGGATCTTTGTTCCAGGCCCTGTCCTCCCAGCAGCCACGGAAGGCTGAGATGCAGTGGGGACCTGTGGGTACGGCAGGCCTGTGTAGCTAGCGTCTCCTGGTCCATGCCACGCCCATCAGTTGTTAAACCATCGTCCCTGGCAATTGATCATCCTTGTCTCTTGCATCATCTCCAAGCCCAGGCTCTCTGCCTCCAGAGCAGGTCCCCAGACCAAGCCCCCTCCTCCAACTCCTCCATCTCTGACCTTCTAGAAGCAGCATCTAACCTGCATGGGAACACAACAGCTCCAAGCAGGGTCTCTGAAGCCAGACACACCTGGGCTTCGATCCTGGCTCTTCACACCTCTCTACCTCTGTGTCCAGTAAATGATGTAACCTCTACAGACTCGGTTTCTTCACCCATGAAAGTGGGTATTTAGGACCTACATCGTGGCATGTTGTGAGGATTAAATGAGACATCCTACACCAGGGCTCCCCACAGAACCTGCTTCAGCTAGGGGTGGACAGCTCTTACTAGGAACACACCTAACTTGACAGTCGCAGGTGACTCTCTGGGCTGTTGTGGTCCGTGAGATCAGGACCCCAGGACAATGACCTGCCCCCCAGGCACATGCTGACCCCTTTCCCTTGGGCACTTGGCTAATGCAACTCCACACATCTGCTGAGACCCCGTGCTCCTTGGACAGGGGGAAGAAGAGAGGAAAGAGCAGTCACTGAGGACGGATTCCTTGCCAGCCACACGCCAGCTCCAGGGAGTGACTGCCCTGAATTTTTCAACAGTGTCGTAGGCTGGAAGCACCGTGTTCGTTTCAGAGGTGAGGACACTGAGGCTCAGGGCGGTGAGGTGGCCATAACCTCCGGGAGCTTGTGCGTGTGCCCCTTGGCCCACTCCACATCCTGCGCTCTCCCTGTCCTGGGGGCCAGTGATCAGGCAGACAGAAGGGCAGAAGGACCCCTGGACTGGGAGCCAGGAGCCCCAAGCTCCAGCTCTGCAAGTCACTTCTCTCCAGCCTCAGCGTCTCCATCTGCAAAATGATGGAGAAGAAGTTTGACGGCCTGGAACTCCTGCTATCAGGTTCTGACTTGGACGGGCCTTTGGAGGGCAGGAGGGACTGCCCCTGTGAGATGCTGAGAGAGTCTGCAGGAGGCACGGCTCTGGGGCCCCGTCCTCTGCCCACCCAGGCAAAGCCTAGTCCTCAGGGTTGGATCTGGCTTCAGCTGGCTCTGACTGTTTGGCAATTAAGGGATATAATAAACATAGCAGCTCATAAACGGGCTACCTGTATTTATTATGTATCACGTTCATTAGAGATTACATCTAATGGGCAGCTTGTGGAGTGCTGGGCTCCCAGACGAATGCAATAAAAGACAACGTGTCTCCTGGGAAGAGCCTCTGACCAAGGTGAGGAAGGTAGAGGGAGAGATGATGTGAGCTGGAGGGCGGATGGAGGCAGGGGGGCCTGGGCCTAGCTCCAGGGCAGGGAGCCGAGCGGACAGAGGGCTTGGGAGCCTGACCTAGGACCACGTCCCAGCTCGGCCAGGCCCAGCTGGTGGCCTCGAGCGAGTTCTTGTTCTGCGTGAGTCTGTGTTTCCTCGTCTTTACGATTAGTATAAAAATAATGCCTTCCTCATAATGCATGGAAAATACAGAGCACAGAGCTTGGTGCAAGGTAGACGGTAACAGCGCAGTGAGCAACATCCGGCTCCCCTGGGGTCTTACTGTGTGCCAAGGAGCATGCACAGCCTCGTTTAGTCTTCCTAAAGCTCCTGGAGGTAGGTAATGTCATTGCCCTTGTTTCAGGTGAGGGAATTAAGCCTCGGAGGAATCACTTATCTAAGGTCACGCAGCATGGAAATGCCTGAACCAGGATTTGAACCAGGTCTGTCTTGATCTAGAGCCTCAACTCTCTTTTCTTAAAATTAAAGTTAATTTTTATTTATTTGGCTGTGCCAGGTTCTAGTTGTAGCAGCATGTGGCATCTTTTAGTCTTGGCATGCAGACTCTCAGTCGTGGTATGTGGGATCCAGTTCCCTGACCAGGGTTTGAGCCCGGGCCCCCTGCATTGGGAACATGAAGTCCCGTTACTGGACGACCAGGAAAGTCCCTGCAACCACAGCTCTTAACCCGCGTTTTCAATGAATGCTGATCCCCTTGCCACATTTATCCATTTTTCTCCCAAATTCAGGCCTGTCTTCACACCTCCTCTGCCCTAGTACTCACTCATGTCCAACTATTTTGTGACCCCATGGATTTTGGCCTGCCAGGCTCCTCTGTCCATGGAATTTTCCAGGCAAGAATGCTGCAGTGGGTTGCTACTTCCTTCTCCAGGGGATCTTCCTGACCCAGGGATCGAGCCTGCCTCTCTCACGTCTCCCGCACTGTGTGCTTAGCTGCGCAGCCGTGTCTGACCCTTTGCCACCCCATGGACTGTAGCCCACCAGGCTTCTCTGTCCCTGGGATTCCCCAGGCAGGAAGACTGGAGTGGGTTGCCATTTCCTACTCCAGCCTCCTGCATTGGTCTCCTGTGTTGGTAGGCGGATTCTTTACCACTGCACCATTCATGAACTCAAATCTTGCAGGTGCTGGGAAGGCAGCTGAGGCGCTGTGGACCCGGCTGCCTTTCCACGAGGTGCCTGCCCCCGGGTGAGCCTGAGTGGGGCCTGTGCTCTTGCTGCCATGAGTCTCATGATCTCAAGTTTCTTGTGCCTGTCACAGCGTCCCCTGCTCCTGGACACCGAGGCTTCCTGGCTCACAGATGGGAGTTTTATGATTCAGTGTGACCCTGGATGCAACTGGCTGTTTCATGTATAACAAAGCCAAAGGTGTTTATGGATTTTAAGGGGAACTATAACGCAACACTTCTGTCTGTGTAATAACTGATTTAGAGTCTGGCCCTTGCATGACTTAGGTCACCGGGGAAATGGGAAAACAGACTGCAAAACGGAGAGGAGGTGTGGCCAAGCTACAAAACCAGCTAGTGAGGGGTCTGGGCCTGGAGGCCCGTCTCTTAAAGCCTAGGCCAGTGCCTGTGGCTGTTCTCCATGTTTCACTCATTTCCTTCGGCAGCACACACCTTCCGCTGTTAGAATGTGTGCCGAGAAAGCCCGGGCTTATTTTATTCACTGCCATGCTCCCAGCATCCAGAGCAGTGTCTGGCATGTGTAGGTCCTCAGTTTCTCAGTCTGGATGAAGGAATGAATGGAGAGTGGGAAAAGAGAAAACGGACACAGAGAACAATAGAGACTCAGTAAATCAGAGAGATCGGCAAAGCCAGAAAGAGAGAGGAAGATGGAGAAAGACAAGGTGAGGTACGGGGAACAGAGACGGCAGGAAGGGGTCTGGGAAAGGACAGACTGAGAGCTTATGGGGAGACGGGGTGGAGTCGGGGGTGCAGCAAGTGCAGGGAGGGGGCCCGGAGAGCAATTACCGACGTGTCACCTGGACAGTTCTTCCAGCGTCACCAGGACAGCCTCTCCTGGTCAGTCTCCCTTATTGGCCCAGCTTGTCCTGTAAGAGAAAATACTCAATCACTCTAGAAATAAGGAGCAGCCATTTTCGGGAAGCTGCACATGAACACCTGCCCGCCCTCCGAACACACACATTCAGGGCAAGTGCCTTGCTGGTCTGGGCCCATTAGCGCTGATGAAAAGCTCTCGGCACCTGGGGCACTCCAGCTGGGGAGGCCCACAGGCCGCGCCCGCCTTCTGCCCGCATGGCAGCTGCCAGGTGCCCTCGTTGGGGCTGCGAGGGGAACCTCGTCTCCAAGAGACTCGCGGCTTCTGGCATAGGCTTCAGCCCTGCTGACACACTGCTGCATGCGGCGGGTGAACCAGGAGGAGGTGGGGGGCCCATACCCTGGGATGCCACCTGGCTGCTCCCTGGGCGTCTGCAGTGATGCCCCAGCAGAGAGCGAGCGAGCCAGCCGGGCCCTGTAAATCAAACACCCTCCCCAGAAACCCTGACTCCCAGAGGGAGAGAAATTTGATGCTGGAAAGGGTTCCTTAGCTTTGCCTAAGAATTTTCCAGAAGGCTCCTTTAGCTTGCCAGCTCCCAGCAGTGGAAATGAGGGTGTGGTTTCAGCAGTCGCGGGGGCCCATAGGGAGACGCCTGTCCGCTCACACGTGGGGGAATTCCGCAGCTGCTGCTGCTCAAACACTGGGCTGGAGGATACTGCCAGGAAAAATCGAAGCCTGGGGTGCTTGGGCTGCGCGGGCATCCCCATGGGCAGGAAGCGGGGATTTCTGGGCTTCGGGTACTGTTCAGATTCCTTTCCAGTCTCATCAATGGTGGCGGGGGTTGAGCTGTAGACGAAAGATTCCTCTCTGTCCATCCATCCACCCATCCATATCCTAGTTGGCCATAAGATGTTATGGAAAAACCTGGATGAACTTTTTGGCCAACACAACACATCCCTTCCTGTCTCCTTCCGTTTATCCCTCCCTCCCTCCATCCACCCATCTACTCTGCTGGGTGCTGTGTTAGGGAATAGAGATGCAAATAAGCGTGAACCCACGCTTGGGTGGCGGTCGGGGTAGGAGGTTGGAAGGGACAAGGGAAGGGATGACAATAGGGCTGGGGACCACAGGAAGGAGGACAAACTCTCCCCTGGGGTAACTCCACTGGGGGCAGTTGGGGAGCTTTCAGCTGGGAAGGGGATGGTGCAGGGGAGTAGGCTGGGAGGGAGTGCAGAGGTGAGGATGGGCAGATGGGAAGGAAGGTAGGAAAAGGGGCCTCCCTCCTGCGAGCTCTCGGAGTCCCGGGGAGCTGGTACTCTGCCCTAAACATAAACACGTGGGAAGTTCTTCAGCCACATTCCTTGGTATCTGCTGTATGGCTCTGGGCTACACGCTTACATGCATAAGCTCATTAGATGCCAAGAACAAGCCTAGAAGTAGATATCATACCATCACCCTCATTTTACAGTGGAAACTGAGACCTGGAGAAGAAAGCGACTTGTCCGGCATCACACAGCTAGTAAGTTACGGACCAGGGATCCACACCCAGGAGTCAGAATCAAAACTAGCCTTCGTGGACAGGGCTGTGCACCCACCCATGTGATTATGGTGAGTCCTCATGACGGCCTTGGGAGGTGGACTATTGCCCCATTTTATAGAAGGAAGTTGAGCCTTAGAAGTTTAAGTGGCAAGCTGAGCATCCTCCTGAGATTTCTAAGCTCTTTCTCCTAGAAACTCCAGGCATGATGTTAGAAAAGCTGTGTTGGGGGCAGGAATGGGGAAGAGGCCAGAAGCCCAGCCCCATCTGAGCAGTGAGGGATCCCCTGAAATTGGCCTTTGGGGGTGTGGGGAAGGGAGGACATTGTCACTACCAGATGGGACCCTGCTACCCAGGTGGACGTCTGCAGTGAGAAACCCCCGGGTCTAGGCAGGGGCCAAGGACATTTGGGCTGGAACTCTGTCCAAGGGTGGCTTACTGGGCAAGATGAAGCCAACTTCAGTTCCCCTTAAAACTCAGGTTTCTGCAGCCTTAGGAAGGGGAGCACTAAAGTCTAGTTCAGGGGTTGCATCCCATGCCTGACCTCAGGGCTCGGGGAAGCAGGAGGGGGTCATAGTTTTCTCTTATCCCTGTCCTTCCCCTGCCCCATCCCAGCCTGTGCGCCAATATCACCGTTTTCTGCCCAGCATCTCAGGCTGGTGCTTGTCCTGGATGTGATGTGACCCACCTTCCTCTGGACACTGAGGCTGGGATGAAGGCCTGGGTGATGCAGAAGGGGCAGGGAGGAGGTGCTGAACTCTGCATGAATCTCTGACGTCTCCTGCCCTCCTCTTTGCCAGGATGCCCCCTCCCCAGCTGTTTTCTGACACAGCGGAGATCTGCACTAAGGGGAAAGGATGGCCCAGGAGAGGCCCCCCCTACTCAGCCATCACCGCAGCCTTGCACAGCCTGGGATGGCCCCTGCCTTGGCCAGCTCCCTGGAGGCCTTCAGAAAGTCACTGCCCTCCCTGACATGCTGGGTTCTCCTCTAAAAACGATTCTCAACTTTGAAGCCGGAGGTAGTTGTAAGAATTTGTGCAGTGAGGCACATGAAGTGAAGCGATATGATGTGAAAACACTTGGAAAGCTGCAAAGCACTGCTCCCAGGAGGAGGTATTATTATCAGCATCCATATATATTGACAATCGGTGGATGCCCAGACCGTGTTCACCAGTCTCCATGGAGGTGGGTGTGGGGCAGACCACGGACATCTGGCTTGGTCAGGAGGGATATATATATATATATATATATATATATATATATATATCTTTCCTCTTAGTGGCCCCAAAGTCAAATTTGTTGCTCCAATTCTGTGATAACTGAACCTCACAATAACTGGTAGTATTGAGCATTTACCATGTATCAGGTTCTGCTAAGCATTTCTCCCACATTCTTTTATTCAATCTTCACATAGAAGGTGGGTATCATTGTCAACCCATTTTACAGATGAGGAAACTGAGGCTCAGAGAATATAATTAACTGGCCTGGAATTTTAATCACATGTTTAGTAAGACTTGGCCATGAATCAAGCCTAAGTCTGCTAGACTCCAAACCAGAGCTTCCGATAAGGTCCATGGACACGGCTTGCCAGAAAGAAGGAGTGTGATGCCTCAGTCTCCAAAGCTTCTAACCCAGTGCTGTCAGCTCAGAGTCAGGCAACCAGGCGAGCGCGCCCCAGGGACCGGCTAGCATCCTCCCCCGCGCCAGCTGCAGGCCTCTGGGGGATGACCCCGTCCTGCCATCCAGTGACAGATGGGAGCCCTGAGGCCCAGGGAGGGGGCAGACGCGGGGCGAGGTCACGCAGCGCTGCTGCGAACTCCTCTGCAGGCGCCGGCCTGGGCCAGACAGCTTTGTTCATCTCCCCTCTCCCACAGCCCCCAGACGGCCGCTCAGTTCCATCTGCACGGAGCAGGCCCAGCAGCGGTTCAGTGATGAAGAAGAACAGCTCAGTTCATAAATCGCTCCTTTTATTTCACCGCCTCTAGCCCCCACCGGGTGTGCTTTCTAGAGAGAGAGAAAAGAAAGCACGGGGACAGACAGGGCAGAACGCCCACCGGAGGAAGCAAAGGCAGGTCTGCCTTGGGTGGTGGGAGCCAAGAAGTGTCTTGTATTCGCTACTGCCAGGCGAGGGCCCTGTGGTGCAGGGCGGAGCCTCTGGGAGTCCCAGGGACCAGCCTCACCTGGGTCTCAACCAGTGCCCTGCCTCCAGCAAGCTGGGAGGCCTGGGCCAGCCTCCTCATCACCCGAGCCTCCATGGATGGCTTCACCTCTGAGACGGGCATTCTCACATCTAACTCCCACAGTCAGTGCGTGGATTCAGAGATATACTGTCGGTGAAAGCACTTTAGCGTTCCTTCCTTCCTGTGTGTTTATGCCAGCCCTGGGCTGGGTCCAAGGCACGGAGGCCAGCAGCTACCCTCCCTCAAGGACTCGAATCTCCTAAGAATTGATAACCTGCTACTCAGAACTGTTAACAGCCACATGGACCACGAGCAAGCCGGGCAGGAAGGGAAACTAGCGCTGACTGCCTTAGGGGGTGACAGGGGGTGTGGCAGGGGCAGCCTGGAAACCTGGGGAGGCCTGTGTGTGGGGAGCACACACATTTTTGTTGGCAGGGACCAACACTTTTGAGCCTCAGTGATGCTGCAGGGCATTGCGTCTGGGCATTTACCTATAATGAATGACCTTACTTGATCCTCCAAAGAGATCTGCAAATTAGATGAATTGCCATTGTTCCTTTTACAGAAGAGGAAACTACGGCCCCAGGGGGCTTGAAAACCCTTAGAGCCAGAGCTGACTCAAGCCTGCCTGACTCTAAGACCCCTGTGTTCCTTCTTCCGGACATGGGACTGAGGCTTAGGGGGGAAAAAAAAAGCAAGGCAGTATTTCCCTGGTAGTCCAATGGTTAAGACTCTGCCCTTCAGGCCACGGGTTCGATCCCTGGTTTGGGAACGAGAGCCCATGTGCTGAGCGGTCTGGCCCAAAAAGAAGAAAAAAAAAAAAAAAGTAAGCACTTGGGGCTGAGAGTTGCTGGAATAAGGGTGATGCTGGTTGTCAGGTTCCACGCCGAGCGGGGAGGATCTTATTTGCTCACGGGGGGGTGCTTGCCATGCTTCATCTCAAGACAGACGGTCTCATAAACAAGCAGTTGGCCCCAAATCCCGGCGTACCTGGTGAATGGCACAGACATGGGGACATGGACACAGCTGATGGGGGAAACTCTAGTTAGGCTCCTGGAGACAGAGCCTGTGGTAGGTGTAGCAGATTCTAAGTGACAGCCCTCCCCGGCCCTTCACTCACTGAATCTTGAATGTCGTGGAGGCAGAGTGGCTGTAGTATCTAGGAGGGCACAGTCTCTGATCTGGGAGCTGAACCAGCTCTGGGCTCTGTGTGTTCCTGCCACAAGCCCTCTCCTCTGCCTTTGGAGGATCTTCAGAGAAGGAAGCCTTAGTGAGGTCTGACTCCAATTCTCTCTTTTCACACCGGGGGCATGTTGAGGCCCAGAGAAGGGCAGGGTCTGGTCCAAAGTCACACAGCAGGGCCAGAACTAGGAACTCCTGATTTTAAGCTCCCTGCTCTGCCCACCTGGGGCTAGTGGTAAAGAAGCTACCTGCTCATGCAAGAAATGTAAGAGACATGGGTTTGATCCCTGAGTTGGGAAGATCTCCTGATCTTCCCAAGGAAATGGCTACCCACTCCAGTATTCTTGCCTGGAGAATCCCTTGGACAGAGGAGCCTGGCGGGCTGCAGTCCATGGGGTCGCAAAGAGTCGGACACCGCTGTAGAGACTTAGCAGCACACACACCCTTCCCATCACTCAAGGCAGCCTCCTGAGACTAACATCTCAATTTATTTTGACTTCGGAGAGCATTTTACTCACACTGTTTCTCAGTCACCCCAGAGATAGGCACTCCTGCTTTAGAGAAGAGGAAGCTGAGGCCTGGAGAGAGGAAACCCCTGGCCTGAGGTTGGGGAAATTTCTGGGGCAAGAAAGCAGGATCCCCATCCTTCTGCCCTAGTCATCCTTCAGAGGCATGGCCCGGGGACTTTGGGCAGTCGGTCCCCAGAGTGGCCCTTGCTACAATCCTTGTCCCCTGCCCCACGGACCTGAACTGGACTCAGAACCACAGAAGGCGCTCATCTCCGATAGTTCCTGAGACGGGGCCATGGCTCCATCTTCCTGCCTTTGCACTTGGGACGACCCATGAGCAAAGGCCTCTGGGAAGGCTCTGCACCCTCCACAAAGGCTGGTAGGCAGCCTGGCTGCTTCCATGGAATTCAGCATCTACCCAGGGCCCGCCTGGATGGGCAAAGAACAAACTCCCTCCCAGACAAACATTATTCTTGTGGTAATTTACATCAGAAAGCATTTCATTCATGTAGACGTTCTTTCACTCATTCTCCCTTTAGTGAGCACTGCAGGTCTTTGGAGTAACCCACAGCCCTGTGGGACGAGGTGCTGGGAAGTGTCACTGTGTCCCCAGACTCTGACAACCATCTCCCCCATGTGGGCTCTCCCTGCCCAGCCTGGCTCAAGTGTGGCTTCTGGTAACACCTCTGCTTCCCCTAGTTGAGTCTCCTTATTCTCCAGGGCACCTCCTGGAAGCTTGTGTTAAACTTTATGCTACCCAGAGCCTGCATCCAGTTAACTCTTACTGTATATCTGGCCTTGAGCTAACAGCATACAGATCATCACAAGAGTCCTAGGAGGTGGGTCTGCTCCCCCACTGACCTGTGATTGAACTGGACTCAGAGACAGTAAGCAGCCTGCCCTAGGGATTCCCCTGGCCTGATCCTAAAGTTAAGCTTTCCCCCAACCCCTACATAAAATAAGATACACAGGATTAAACCAATTATATTAAATAACGTTATCAAAATATTTTCAAAATGTTTGTAATACGCAAATACTTCTTTATTAACTCATTAAATTCAAGAACTAGTGATAGATTTGACAGCTATTGTAATTTCAAAAGATCTGCAGCAGTTTGGGGGTGATGTGAAAATATCTGCTCCCACCTATTGATGGCAATATTACGAGTACAGCTAATAATACGGCAGCTTGTTGCCTGAGCTCACAGAGGATGAGATGGTCGGATGGCGTCACTGACTCAATGGACTTGAGTTTGAGCAAACTCCGGGAGGTGGTGAAGGACAGGGAAGCCTGGTGTGCTGCAGTCCACGGGGTCGAGAAGAGCTGGACACGACTGAGTGATTGGACGGCAGCATAGCAAGAGGATATGCTCAATGTCAGGTAAATGTCAGTGAAGAAAAGAGAGAAGTTTTTCCCGGAAACGCGCCAGTTTCTCGAGTTCCCTGTGATCCGTGGACCCTGGGATGGGAACTCCTGCCTTAGACGTAGGCCATCCCCGACGGTGACGCCCTCCCTGTCTGTAGCTCATTAATCCAGTTTGTTGCTTCTGATCTCCATCCTCCCTGTGCCCCTTCCCCCCCAGACAGAGGCTGCCCGCTCCCCTCAGCCCCTGCCCCCAGCAGAGGGGCAGCGAGTTTACAGCAGGAGCAGATGGGACCGCAAGGGCAGGGGAGAGGCGGGGGGTGGGATGGAAGGATCAGGATCCTAAACTGACCGTAGCTGAATGTGGCCGCCTTCCTGCTGGGAGCAGACCCAGCCAGCTGGGGTGGAAGGGGCGGCCAGGGAGCCAGCCTGTCTGAGAAGCCCCTGGGGAATTTGTTAATAAGCCCTCAAACTTCCAGGCTCCAGCCCTGAGATTTGGATTCTTTGGGATCCCGGAGGGGTCTGCCCATAGGCCTTTCCTTTGGACCCATCCCTGGGGGCGTCTACACTGTCAGGTTCAAAGACCTCAAGGTGAGATTCCCTCCTCCCCACTAGGTCTATCCAGGAGGCTGGGACCCCAGGCCAGCTGAAAATCATGCTCCCCAAATCTAGAAGGATATCGGTACAACCAGCCAATGGCCGTCTGCCGGTTCGATGCCCAGCATCCCTCCTCCGTCACTGTGGGCAGCCGCAGCCCAGGTTCCCTGACATAGCCCAGCTTCCAGCACGTGGCTCCTGGCCTCCTCTGGGCCTCCCACTTGCCCCCTCCCCTTCACGGAGAAGCGGACAATGATTCCACACCACTGGCCTCTGACTGGGACCAGCCAGCATGTGTCTGGAGCGTCTGGAGCAGAGATGTTAATTCTCTGGAAATCCTCCTGCCTTTGGAGAGACCTGGGGCTGGGGTGGGAGGCAGCAGTGGGGTTTAAGAGGGGAGAAAATACAAGAAAGGAGGCGCTTTGAGGACTAGAGAGCAGAGTCCATGTGGAGGTCCAAGGAGCTTGCAGGGCTGGCCTCATCCTCTCGGGCTCACTTCCTAAAGGGGCATCACAGGATGAGGTGCGGTGGGGAATGGGCCATCTTTACGGGTGGCTGGTGCCTCCATGCCAGCTGGAAAGGGGGGCTGCCCTGGAAAGTGACTCAGAGTCACCCTGATCCCACAGCCAAGGAGACTGGCATCCAGAGGGCGAGGGACTTGCCCAAGGACACACAGCAGAGTCACGGCTGAGCGGCACAGCCCAGGCTTCCAGTCTGGGTGCTCCCTGCCGTATGCTGGGGGCCCGGTCTCAAAACGCATGCCAGGCAACTTCCAGGTAGACTCACACTGGGATTGGAGGGGACAGGGAACACTGGACACGTCCTCAGAATTCACCATCGCTGACAGAACTTCCCATCACATATAACCCTTTGGTGGCCAGGGCTGTGTCTCCCACTTCCTTGGCATCCCCTTAGCGCAAACAAGGGTGGTTGATGTTCAGTTGCTAAGTCGTATCTGATTCTTTGCGACCCCAGGGACTGTACCTTGCCAGGCTCCTGTCCATAAGATTTCCTAGGTAAGAATACTGGAGTGGGTTGCCATTTCCTCCTCCAGGGGATCTTCCCGACCTAGGGATTGAACCTGCTTCTCCTGCACTGGCAGGCAGATCTTTACTGCTGAGCCACCAGGGAAGCCCTGGGATGGAATATCATCAATATAATAACTGCTCCTGCTTCACGTGGGCCAGGAGCCATGCTGAACAATGTTTCAACATCATGTGAAATGAGTGAATTATCCCCAGGGGCACATGGAGACACAGAGAAGGTAAGCTTCCTGCAGGGGGCCAGCGTGAGGAACTCCGCCCATGGCAAAGGTCATGAGGAAGGAGGCTTGGCATACGCAAAGGCGTGATCAAGCCTCAGGAAACCCCCTGTTCCTGAGCATCTACCCCCAAAACCAAGAGTCTGTTTTATGCTCTCACCTACACCTCTGACTTTATGGGGGGCTCTCCCCCATAACCATTTCTCTCAGAGAAGGATTAATTTGCAGCTCCAGTTGATAAAAGTCCTGGGCGTGACAAGAGTGTTTCAGCTTACGGACTCCTCTGAAGGTTATCTAGCCTGCCTGTATAGGTCCGTCTGGCCAAATGTGATTATCTACAGCCTCCCAACAGTGAGAGGCACGAGATGTTTTAGACTTACTAAAGGCAGATTCTTTTGGGAAGTTAGAATTTATTAGTATAGTGGGTTGATTAGGAATTGTATTGGTGAAGGGTTTTTCATTTGTTGTGCCAATAATTGCTTCTAATTCCCTGCCCTTATAATGAATATAACTAGCATGTAAGAGAAATAAGTATTAACCTTTAAGATGAATCATGTTAACCTTGGCTTAGATAAATTCCTTTCTTGATTGTAACTCATTACACCCTTACCCTATAGGAATGTACCTTTATCTGGAGGGTGGTGCCTGGTTTAAGAAAAAACATCCTTGGAAAAATGAGTTTTTTGGTTATCAGAAAGAGAGGGTCATGAAGTGTTAGCAGGCCTCATGGCCAGAAGATGATGTGAAATCCCTAAGACCTCTTTTTTATGTAAAGCACCTGATTTTGATAAAGGTCAGGACTGCTGACCCCCACGTGACTTTGTATTCATCCCTATGTGTAACAAAAAGGTATATAAGCAAACCTGAAAATAAAGAAAACGGATCAGTTTCCGGAAAGACTGATTCCCCCATGTCGTTCTTTCTTGTCCTCCGTATTTCTGGCTGAATTCCCATCTGGAGCGCGGGTGCCCGCCACGTCTACTTACTTGCCCCGGCTTTCAAGTCCATGTGAAAAGGTGCCCAAGGAGGGGCACCTTTCGATGTTCAAGTGGCGCCGGTGGCCCAACGTAGATGGTGCAAATTCCTTGTCTTGGAATTTTATTGGTATCCCGTGTAAACCAATTTATTCAGCCTCTTTCTCTCCTCTAATACCTCTCACTATTTTCTGGCTGAATTCCCATCTGGCACTTGGGTCCTCACCAAGCCTACTAATTCTGCCTGGGCTTCTAATATCGGACCGGGGGGCCTCAGTGCCTCCTCTCCTTCGGGAGAACGGAAAGACGCCTGTGGCCTACATAGGTGGTGATTGGCATCCCATGTAAGCCAAGTTATTCAGCCCCTTTTATCAGCTAATTTCCTAATCTCTCTCTATCTGTAATTGAATAAGTTCTTTCCTAGTACGCCGACTCCGTCTCCACCTTCGAATCACCCTGGATCCACCGGGGCTGGACCCTGGCAGCTTCCCATGGCAGTCTAGCTGGAGAGGGCAGAACTGGTGTGCAGACCCCAATCCAGACAACACGCCCACAAGGTGGAGACAAGTAAAGAGAACAAGCTGGCAGGCGTGAGGCCTGGATTCAAGTCCAGACTCTGGAAAACCGGGGAGAATCCTGCCCTGTCTCTGACCCTCCAGTCCTCTGGCTGATTCCCACGCTGACGGTCTCTGTAAGTCTCAGTGGGGCTCCGGAGCCCCCAGCCCGCCCTCCCTCCGACAGTTCTCTCTTCCCACATTTCATCCCCCTTTGG
>SJXQ01004460.1:605115-617028 GCA_006408695.1 Aepyceros melampus
GGGCTCGGGTTCTGGCTCCAGTTCCAGAGGACAGATCTTTGTTCTTTCCTTGTCTGCCCAGACTCAGATTCTCCATTTATTAGTGAGTTTAAAGGCCCTTTACTTAACCATAATAAAAAGCGCTGAAACAGTATCAAACATAAACTGCCTCTTAGTGACTTTTTCTTTTATTCTTTATATTCAGTGATTTTCTTTTTTCTTACTAGGAGCATGTATTATTCATCTAATTAAAACAAATCACTGCAAAGGGGCAATTTCCTCCACACTCTGAAGCTGCTGGGTCTTTGTAAGTATTGCAACCTGGGCCTGGAATAGCTTTTCTTTCCTTGTCCACCTAGAGAACTTCTTCTCACCCTTCAATGCCCTGCTTGATGGCTCCTCAGCCATGAAGCCTTCCTTGATTTCTCCAGCATTGGCAGAGTTCTCTTCATTTTTTTTGTTTTTAATTTTATTGACCTATAGATCATTTACAATGTTGTGTTAATTTCTGCTATACACCAAAGTCATCCAGTTATGCATACAAATTTGCTGTTCAGCCGCTCAGGTTTATCACAGGGCATTGAATGTTGTTCCCTGTGTCATACAGTAGGGCCTTGTTGTTGGCCCATCCTGTAGACATTAGTTTGGCTTTGCTGGTGGTTCAGCTGGTATAGAATCCGCCTGCAATGTGGGAGACCTGGGTTCGATCCCTTGGCTAGGAAGATCCCCTGGAGGAGAGAACAGCCACCTTCTCCAGTATTCTGGCCTGGAGAACTCCATGGACTATATAGTCCTTGGGGTCGCATAGAGTCAGACACGGCTGAGTGACTTTCACTTTCACACGTTAGTCTGCATCTGCTAACCTTCTGTTTATTTCTGAGACCCTCGTTTTGGAGATGAGAAGATGAGGCCCAGAGAGGGGCAGGGGTCTCCCCACCAGGCTCACAGCTAGGCCACGGGCGCTGAGGTCACAGGACCCAGAAGGGCTCCTCTTACAGCAGGGGTTGGGGAGCGGGGGAAGGAGGTCCGTGCAGACCCTGCTTATTCTCAGTCCCCCGTCCTTCCCCCGGAGCCAGAGCTTGCCCTGTCTGAGCTGGCCTTGACCTCCGGCTTTGTTCTCCCCGGGAATGAGCCAGGGTGCTCTTCTCCCTGCCTCCAGGGACACAAATCAGGGAAGCCCGGGATGAGGAGCAGAGAATGGGCTGGTTGTTGTTCCACAAAAGGGACGGGGGACAGGAAGCACTGGGGCCTCGCCTCCTGCTCTGGAGCCTGAGGCTGTGTCTGAAAGGCCACCTCTCCCAGGGCCCCCCTGCCCACCCGGCTCCTGCCCTGGGCCCCTCCCTGGCTCAGTGGCTAGAGGCCAGGCTCACACAGGCCATGCCTTCATAGCCTTAAGTGTGCATCTCAGCTTTACCACTGAAAAAAAGCTGGGAGTTCACCTATCTGAGGTTTCTTGTACCAGTGCTAATGCTAAGGTACTTAAGTCACGTCTGACTGGGATGCTATGGACTGTAGCCTGTCAGGCTCCCATGTCCATGGGATTCTCCAAGCAAGAACACTGGAGTGGGTTGCCATTTCCTCCTCCAGGGGATATTCCTGACCCAGGGATCAAGCCTGAGTCTTTTGCATCTCTTGCATAGGTGGCTGCTGCTGCTGTTAAGTCACTTCAGTCGTGTCCGACTCTGTGCGACCCCATAGATGGCAACCCACCAGGCTCCCCCATCCCTGGGATTCTCAAGGCAAGAACACTGGTGTGGGTTGCCATTTCCTTCTCCAATGCATGAAAGTGAAGAGTGAAAGTGAAGTCGCTCAGTTGTGTCCGACTCTTAGCGACCCCATGGACTGCAGTCCACCAGACTCCTCTGTCCATGGGACTTTCCAGGCAAGAGTACTGGAGTGGGGTGCCATAGGCAGGCGGGTTCTTTACCAGTAGCACCATCTTATTTCTGAAAGCAACCTACCGTTTATTAAGCCACCAGGATCGGGGGTCTTGGTGAGGTGTTTCATAGACACTGTGCCTCATCCTGACCACACTCTGAAGAAGCTATTAGCACTCCCATTGTACGGTGAAAAACTGAGGTTCACGGGAGATGAAGTCACTCCCCTCGGGTCAAGAGTTAGAAAGTAACTGAGCTGGGACTTGAGTCTGGATCTATTCGGGGGTCAGTAAGCCCAACTCCCAAGGTAGTTTCACGGATTGGAGGAGATAATTACACAGGCCAACTGCTCTGCAGATAATAACACACTGAACATTATAGCTTCTTCTCATTTTCTTTTCATAATGAGCTCAAACACTGCAGGGAACTGGCTTGTGGAACCCGCCCAGCGGATGGTGGGTGGGGAGGCGAGACATCTGGGGACCTGGCAGGGGCTGGCAGACCTCCTGGCGACCCCAATCCCTCGAAGCCCCAGGGCCCAGACTCGCCCCGAGACAGAGTACTATTTGAGAGTAAATATTATTTTACCCTCCAGCTTAATCCAGACCAAGCTTATCTTTCCCACTCAAAAGCCCGCAGCCCAGAGAAAGTTAAGCCCTTTGCTGCTCTCCTAATTGCAGGCTTGCAGCTCTGCTTGGGGACACTGGTTCCCTGGAAAAGCCCGATAAGTGGTCTGGTATTTGGCTGTGGCATCAGAGAGGCTGGCTCTGGGCTGGGCTGTTTGGCTTTCAGGCCCACACTGGGCTGGGGGAGCCCTACGGGGGAG
Organism: Aepyceros melampus; assembly: GCA_006408695.1. Taxonomy (NCBI): domain Eukaryota; kingdom Metazoa; phylum Chordata; class Mammalia; order Artiodactyla; family Bovidae; genus Aepyceros; species Aepyceros melampus. The sequence goes on from SJXQ01004460.1 coordinate 607,798, forward strand.
AACGTAGGCTGCAGCACAGGGGCTGGTTCCTGGGGTCCCCCTTTCCCATGGATCCCAGAACCACCACAGATCTGGCTACAGTGGGGATGAGGAAGTGAATCCTGCCCTTCTGTTTGATGCCAAGTCTCAATTGGCTGGAAAAGCAAAATAGGTCAGTGGGCCACCAGACCCCCTTCTCTTTCTGTTACCATGTCTGTTTCCCTTCTGCCAAGAGGAAGACCTCTGAAATGTGGATAGAAATGGTTCTTGTTGAGACCAGAAGCTCTGACAACCTCCACCAGCAGTTTCTCTAAAAACAGGCCACTAGAGGGGAGGGGTCCAGTCTACTGAAGGAAGGGAATCTTCAAGGGGTTCAAGGAGCCAGCCTGGGTCCAACCCAGCCAGTCAACCCACCCAGGTACCAAATGTCAAATTAGTTCTCCAGCTGCTTCTTATCTCACTGTTTTCCCTTCTCCCCTGGCTGTTTCTAGAAAGATACCTGGGAAGAGAAGTGATTAGTGTCCAGGCTTTGCAGTCAAGATAGACTTGGATACAAAGGTTTGCCCTGTTTCCATCAGGTGACCTGGGGCAACTTGGCTGCTTTCTCTGTGCCTCTGTTTGCTTGTCTGCATAATGGGATTACCACTCTACCATCCACAGTGTTGTAGGGAGGACTACACGAGGTCCTGAGTGTCCAGCTCTTAGCCCAGGACCTGGCGAAGGCAGCTCTCAGTTGACTCTGCCCAGGATGAAAAAAAGGCAAAGGTACCAAGACGGTTGACTTTCCTGGGGCCAGATGGGTTCTTCCACTCGAAAAACCACCCTCTTCCCCACACCCGGGGTACCTGGCTCCCATCTCTGCTCAGAGGTGGAGGAGTGGGGGATGGAACTGGCATTGGTTGAGGAACCACTATGTGTCCTGCACCGAGCTCCTCTCATCCGCTTTCTACAGATGAGGAAACCAAGGAAATCCCATGGTACGAAGGAGTTTTCCCCAGAGCTCACGGCGCCTGTGGGGAAGCAGGACCGTGTTCTCGCGCTTTTATACAGGGCTCTCCCCTACCCACTCAGCTCCTCAAGCCCCCCGTGAAATAGTGGGGAGTGTCATTCCTATTCCACAGGCACGAACCGAGGCCCAGGCAAGTCTCCCAGCTGGCCGGTAGCAGTGAGTGGGGCTGGCATGGACCCAGTGGTGCCAGTCTGGCAAGGTTCAGCTCATAGGAGCCCCTGGAGGGGCAAGTGCTGGTGTCCATAAGTGCAGTGTGCAGCCCCCGCTCCCCGACAGAGGGCCTGGAGGAGCAGCACCTGCGTATCCAGGCAACAGGTGCATCCTTGGTCCTCTCCAAGCCACAGGTCTGCACATCAGGACAGTGCTCCCTCAGACCTCCCAGAGGGCTCATTTTCAGCTTTCCGGAAGGAAATAGGCCTAAAGAGTCCAGACTCCTTGAATCTCCCAGGCTTCTGGAGGCAGAGGGCTTCTAGTCACATCTCCTTAGATGTTCTACCTGTTCAAGTCTTGTAAAGGGCTTCATAGGTGGCAGTAGTGTTAAAGAATCCACTTGCCAATATAGCAGACATAAGAGATACGGGTTCTATCCCTGGGTTGGGAAGATTCCCACTCTAGTATTCTTGCCTGGAGAGTACCATGGACAGAGAAGCCTGGTGGGCTTCCATAGGGTCGCACAGAGTTGGACACGTCTGAAGTGACTTGACACAAGTCTTGTAAATGCATATCCAGGTATAGATCTTTCCATGTTTCCTTTTCCCTCCATCAAAAAGTTTGCCTGCTCTGAGTCTGCATATTCTTCTTTCTGGAAATATAAAGAGTAGGGCTAGGGGACGCCAGAGATGACACACAGTCCTCAGGGTTGTCACAGAATCCTCAGGCTTCAAAACATCTGGAACCCTCAGAAGCTGCCACAGTGATCTTGGGAGTGTCCAGATCCCTGGGCTATGGCACTGCGCTGACCACACAGGTCCCTTGAGTGCCAGAAAAAATTGAGGGGCTACCATATAATTCCCTGAACCAGTATGGAACCTCCAGGTATCAGTGGGTTGAGGGGATGCACCTGGGCTGCTCCAGGATGCTAGGCGATATCAGAGACCCTGGGCTAGAAAAGAACCACTGGAATATCTTAGAATGGAAATGATCAGCTTATGGATCTTCCAACAACCCACAGCTGCACACTCTCATTCCCAGCTCTGTATTCAGGATATGTTCTTTCTGATCTCAGTTTAAATGTTTCTTCTTCCAGGAAGCCCTCGCTGGTATCTCCCTGGGCCTTGCTAGGTTCCACAGCACAAATGTGATGTTATGAGCTCCATGACAGCTCCCTGGGTTTGGCCCATTAGAGCACTTGGCACACAGTACTGCCACTACCCGCCCTCGGGTCTGTCTCCTCCACCAGCCTGTGAATTCCTGGAGTTCAGCGACTGAGTTCTCGGCATGTCAGATTACCCTTAACGAATCTGTTATTATTGCTTAGTCGCTGAGTCATGCCCGACTCTTTTGCGACCCCATGAACTCTAGCCCACCAGGCTCCTCTGTCCATGGAGTTTCCCAGGCAAGAATACTGGAGTGGGTTGCCATTTCCTTCTCCAGGGGATCTTCCCAACCCAGGGATGAAACCTGGGTCTCCTGCATTGGCAGGCAGATTCTTTACCACTGAGCCACCAAGGAAGCTTAATAAATACTATTCAGATGAATAATGGCATCAGTGCTATTCACCTACTGGGCACTTGATGGCTGTGTGACCTAGGGCCAGTCACCTCAACTCTCTGTGGCTCCGTCTCTTCACTGCACAATTGGGATACTAAGAATATCTGTCTCACAAGGCTGACATGAAGTTTATATCCGCTCTATAAATCAGTTTGATGGAGCCTGGTATAGAAGCGTGATATAAATAGATGCTGCTTTTTTTTTCTCTTTTAAACCTTTTTTATGGTGATAACCACCTACTCCAGTATTCTTGCCTGGAGAATTCCCATGGACAGAGGAGCCTGGCAAGCTACAGTCCATAGAGTCGCAAAGAGTCAGACACGACTGAGTGACTAAGCATAGCACACACAGCACATGGTGATAACATTTGAGATGTACTCTCTTAAAAACTTCCAAGTATACAATAGAGTATGGTTACCTACAGTCACCATTTGCTCATTACATCTGTTGAGTTCAATAATCTCACAGGAAGCTTGTATCCTTTAACCAAGACCTCCTCATTTTCCCGAACCCCCACCACCAATCTGATCTCTAGTTCCAGGAGCTCAGCTAGATTCCCCATATCAGTGAGATCACACAGTATTTGTCTTTCTGACTTATTTCTCTTAGCATAATGCCTTAAAGGTTCATCCATGTTGTTTCAATGTTGAGATTTCCTTCTTTTTATGGCCGAATATAGATACCTATTATTATTGTGTCTCCTTACTAGGTTTTCACGGAGTCTAGACTCGCAGCAAGGATAGCAGATTCTCCATTCCCTGTGTTTAACGCTAACAGCATCAATAGTAGTGTCCACAAACATATCTCTTCCCACATGCCAGGTACTGATCTTAACGCTTTACACACATTTGCCCAAATGATCTCATAGCAACCCTCTGAGGTTGGTGCTTGTTATGGACTGAACTGTGTTCTTACAAATTCATGTGTTGCAGTCTTAATTCCCCCAGTGTGACTCTATTTAGAGATATAGCCCTTAGGGAGGTGATTAAGGTTAAATGAGGTCATAAGGGTGGGGCCCTCATCCAACAGAATTAGTGTCTCCATAAGAAGAGGAAGAGACCCCAGAGACCTCTCTCTCTCTCTCTCTCTGGGCACACACAGAGCAAAGGCCACGTGAGGGCACAGTGAGAAAGTGGCTGTCTATAAGCCAGGAGGAGAGGCCTCAGCATAAATTGAACTTCCTGGCACCTTGATCTTGGACCCTTGATCACAGACCCTCTGGGACTGTGAGGAAACAAATGTCTTCTGTTTAAGCCCCCAGACTGCTCTGTTCTGTTATGGCAGCTCTAGCTGCCACATGTAATGTAATGTTATTCTTAATCTCATTTGATGCATGGACAGTGAGGCTTGGTGAATTTAAGGGGCTTGCCCCAAGGTCATATCTGGTGAGTGGCAAAGCTGGGCTGTGAACCAGGCATTGGCTACCAAGTCCACACTCTACCTGAACCTGCCTCCAAGTTCAAGGGCGGGGCTGGGCATCCCAGAAGTAGGTGGCGAGGCCCGAGCAGCATGGAAGTCTATATCAAGGAGCAGGGGTGGAGGAGCGGGGCACTTTTCGGCCAAGACTTTCAAGCTGTTTCCAAGACCTGCCTGCTCTGCCCAGCATCTGAAGGCTGGTGGCAGGCAGAGGGGCTGACCACATCCTGTGTGACTGCAAGCTGGCTGTGGCCACAGGGAGTCATCTTCAGCCTGGCCTAGAGCCACAGCAGTTCTACAGTGGAAAAGGTTCCCAGGTCGGGTGTTAAGCTCCCTGTCCCTGAAGGTATTCAAGCACGCTGTTGGACCTCTACTTACTAGTGATGTTTGGGGAAGAATGAACAGCAAGAAGGTATTTTCATACAATATGAACAGCAAGAGTAGATATTTTCAATCGTTCTCTCCAGCCTCAAGCAGCTATGAAATATTAGAAGGGACAGCAGTTAGAAGAGTTCCTGGAAAAAAGACTTCCTGACCAGCTCTGCCTGTTAATTCTTGCTCATTTTCCAAGTCCCAACTCAGATATCACCTCCTCCAAGAAGTCTTCTTAACTCTTTCTCCCTCCGACCTCCTCCTGTCCAGGTTGGTGGCATGGGAGGGTCCTACTGGGGCTTCATAGCTGGCGCGAGTGGTAAAGAACCTGCCTCCCAATGAAGGAGATGAAAGAAACTTGGCTTCGATCCCAGGGTCGGGAAAACTTCCTCGAGGAGCGCATGGCAACCCACTCCAGTATTCTTGCCTGAAGACTCTCATGGACAAAATAGCCTGGCAGGTTACAGTCCATGGGGTTGCCAAGAATCAGACACAGCTGAAGCGACTTAGCACGCCCGCATGCATGAGTCTAACTGGCAAGACTAGAAATGACATGTGACGGTTATAGGGAGACACGGTTCATCTGGATACAGTAAAACGTATCTCCCATCTCTATGAAGCCAGAGAGGCCTCGGGTCTAAGTCCTGGTATCTGCCACTTCCTGCTTTTGGAGGAGTGCCTCAATCTCTCTGAACTACAATTTCCTCAGCTGTAAAATGATTTCATCTCAGAGGATGAAACCAAAGATGAAAGATATCAATAATATCTGGCAATACGATATGGTGTATGGGCCACGGGCACTTTGCCTGTGATCAGGACATGCAAATTTCCTTCAGTCTCTGGGAAGGCAGTAAGGTGGCGGAGGTTGTAAGCTGTCTGACACTGGGTGTATTCAAGCAGATGTCAGAGTCTGCATGTAGGATCGGGGTCGGAGGATTTCTTGTTTGCACTGAAATAAAGATTGTACTCAGCAGTGTCCTTATGAGTTCTTACAACTCTCTAAAATCAACTTACGACTTGGCCTTGGCCGGCTATGGAAAGAGTGGACATGGTCTCCACCCACCTCCACCAGGCTGTGAAAAACAGGAGTCCACACACAATGCATAATTCCCTTTATAAAAAATGTCCAGAAAAGGCAAAATTTACAGACAGAGGGTAGATTGGTTGTTGCCTGGGGCGGGGGGCGGGAACAGGGACTGACAGAAAATAGGAACCAGGTTTCTTTCGGAGGGTGATGGAAATATTCTAAAATTAGATTGTAGTGATGGTTATACAACTTCATAAATTTACTACAAATCATTGAATCATACCCTTAAAGTGAGAGAATTTTATGGTGCATAAATTTTGCCTCTATAAAGCTGTTAAAAACAAAACCAAAACAGTCACCAATAAAACAGGATTCCAGAGGAACCAGTGGTGTGGTGGAGGGTGATGTCCACGCCCCACAGGAAGCATGGTGGTAGCAGGTTGAGGTCAGAGCTCAGGAGGCCTAAGGTCACCTCCCGTCTCCTCCACCTGTGGCTTTTCCTGGGTACTTCCTTGTCATCTTTTGTTGTGTAAGATGCAAGGAAATGGAACAGACCCACCGGCCAACCTCATTAAAAGCCTGCAGAGAACCTCAGGCGACGTGAGGAGGTGGGTCTGCAGAAGGTTGAAGAATCCAGAGTCCTGTAGGAGCCTGGCCTCCCGGAAGACTTCAGTGACCAGTGCTGGGTGGCAGCTCAGAGCATCTTGTGGTTCTGGGTCTCTGAGTTAGGACAAAAGCCAAGGACTTGGCCTGGCCTTGTCTTAAGGCACTGCTGGGTCCACTTGAGGGAGGAGAAGACACAACCCATTATCTGCTGAGCACCTACTATGTGCTGGGGAGGGTGGGTCTTCACCCTGGTGATGTGACTGGCTGGGGACCTGCAGACCCACAGCGAAGTCTCATCTGGGCACCAGACCTATGCACTGCAGACAGATCTGACTTGCTCATGGTTGTAAAGCTCTCTAGTTTAAATAAATGAGAAGTCGGTATTTATCAAACCTTACTTCCCGGGTGGCTAGTGGTAAAGAATCCACCTGCCAATGCAGGAGACACAGGTTCGATCCCTGGGTTGGGAAGATCCCTTGGAGGAGGAAATGGCAACCCACTCCAGTGTCCTTGCCCGGGAAATCCCCTGGACAGAGGAGCCTGGCGGGCTACAGTCCATGGGGCTACAAAAGAGTTGGACACAACTGAGCAACTCCACAGCAATATTTATCAGACCTATTTAACATGAAAGAAAACCAGAGCTATGGAAGCTACGTCACTTGCCTGAGACGGCACAGGAAGTGGCAGAAGTAAGATTTGAACCCAAGGTCTTTGTCAAGCAGGAGAATAACTTTCAAAGCAATCTGAATAAAGTGGATTCTTGGTTATTACTGAGCTCCCCATCACTAGAGGTATGTAAGCAAAGGCTTAATCTCAAGAAGTCAAAACAGATGACCTTGGAAGCCCTCCTACTCCACTTAGCCTGCAAGTCCACAAATCCATGCTGGTCATTTTCCTTGAGAGTTAAAACTGGACTGAGAGGAAAGTAGAAAAGCCGGAGCCATTTCTGAACCCCTGAGGGAGGGGAGGGGATGTAGAGGGCAGGGCCTGGGTAGTGTGTCCTCGGCTGGAACCATAGCTCCTCTGAGCTCCTGCCGCACACCGCCGTTGACTGCTGTTTGGGGCTAACATGATACTCGAATGCACTGGCTGGACTGGGGCGAGCATCACCAGGTCCCAGGCACCTGCACTTCATCCTAAACTAGCCTGGAAGGGAGGGCAGAGAGAGCAGGGGCTGCCGCCCCAAAGCTGCTGCCCCGCTGGGCAGCAGGGCCCTGTCTGGCCCTCTAGCCAGAGGCCTGTTTCACACCTGCCCCACCTCTGCCCTGCAGGGGCACTAGGATCTGGCCTCCCTGAGGACTCAGCATCCTCCCAGCTCTAGACTCACCACGGATGAGCTCAGCAGAGGCCCTTCCCAATCAAGAGCCCCAGGCCTGGGAGAGGCCCTGGCTCCCTTTCAAGTGCCGGCCTGGCCCTGGAGACAGCGAGGGAGGCTGGGCCTCAGAGGAGGGGGCTGGGCTGGGGGCTTCCTCTGCCTCCTCCCCTTCAGGGGTCTCCCCAAGTCAGCACTGAGGTTGGGAAGGCCAAGGGCCCTCCGGACACACACCGTCACCCATTTCGGGGCCCTCAGGCCTCCTCAGCCTCTACCCTGCTCCACCTTCGGAGGGGATCTCCGTTTGCTCTTCCCTCTCTTGGAGCCTCCCTCTGGACCTAGATCCCAGATGTACAGAAGGCACTTTAGTCTTTTCTGCTCAGTGGTTAAGGAATCCACCTGCAATGTAGGTTCAACTCCTGGGTCGGGAAGATCCCCTGGAGAAGGGATAGGCTACCCACTCCAGTATTCTTGGGCTTCCCTTGTGGCTCAGCTGGTGAAGAATCTGCCTGCAGTGTGGGAGACCTGGGTTTGATCCCTGGCTTGGGAAGATCCCTTGGAGGAAGGAAAGGCTACCCACTCCAGTATTCTGGCCTGGAGGATTCCATGGACTGTATAGCCCATGGGGTCGCAAAGAGTCAGACAAAACTGAGTGTCTTTCACTTTCACCCCAGAAACAGTGACTGGAGACTGGGGATGGAAGGCATGAACACACAGACTAATCGCAGTACAAGACAGTTACAACATCCTTTCAATGTCCTAAGTCAGACAGGGACAAAGATGGTTACCTGGGAGAGCCAAAGATGGGCTCTCGTACTCTCCTGAGAGAATGTTCTAGCAACAGAGCCGGGCTCCTCCACGACTCAGGGCGGCCCAGCCCCACACTGGCTCCTTCTCTTCATCCGCTGCAGGCTCAGCATGCCCTCCAGAAGACAGCCTGCCCCCTGCTGTGATCCAGGAGCCCCACGCAACCATCCATCTTCCTCACCACCCTTCCTCTGCATAAACCCTTCCATGGCTCCCCGGCACTCCTGGGGAAAAGCCCAAACTCAGAGCACAAGACGCCTATTGACAGTGCCCTCCCCTCCCCCACGCCCAGCAGCACCCCTTGTAGCTCCTTGAATGCTGGCCTCTATCACGCCCCAGGGACTTTGCATGGGCTGATCCTTCTGCCGGGAATCCACTCCCCTCCCTGAAGTCACACACAGATGTCTTTGTCCACCTTTAACTCATTCATAATCCAAGCCTTCCCCAAGACCTGCCCCTTCCCCAGCATGGGCTCCTTCACCCCCTCTAAGTGTGACTGCACCATAGTGTATTAGAGCCTGGCTGCCGGCCTATTGTGCTCAGACTTGATCTTGCATCAGAATCCCCTGGAAGGCAGCAGAGAACACACACTGGGAAAAGCAGACTGTCAGAAGGTGGACAGGAACGAGCAATTGTCTTGCTAGGAATGTGGAAGCGTGGGCTGGACTGAGCCCTGGGGCCTGGTGACAAAAGAGGGCCTGGCCACCTGGCCAGACTTGTGTCTATGAGCCTCCCGCCTCAAGCTTGGTAGCAATGTGACCCCTCAGGCTACCGCCCCAGGACTCCAGGACACAACACTGGAGACCCTCAAGGCTCAGAGCAAACTGGAGCCAAGGACACGCAGGCTGCCCTGGCTCCAACAGGCCAACTGGCACTGACCGCAGCACTTTGGGCCCTGATGGCCATTTGATGCAACGGCCAACTGCCCACTGTCCCCTTCTGACTGTCTATCTGCCCTTAAGGCAGAAAAAAAGGAGAAGATTCCCAGGCTTG
>SJXQ01004460.1:617246-645471 GCA_006408695.1 Aepyceros melampus
GGAGGGCAGTAGTGGGAGGAGAGGGTGGCGGGGGGGGGGGTGGGGGGAAGAGCTGGAAGGGGGCAGAGAGTGGGTGGGGGGTACTGGCTTTTATATTCATATTCTTCCACTTGAATTTTTAAGGAGCATGTATTACTTCTATAACAATAACCTTCAAAAATAATTTTTGTCTGAAAAATGCAAAGCGCTCTGCAAAAATGTGTTCAGAAGGGAGAAGTCTATGCCACAATAGCTTAGGGATGAAGCTTACATCATCACCCTCTCTTGAGCATCTACCGTGAGCCCAGAGCGCTACTCCACGTTGTAACACCCATTATTTAATCTAATGCTCATCACAGCACTACGAGTTGGAAGCTATTAGCATTATCATTTTCTAGATGAGAAACAGAACTTGATTCAGGCTAAATAACATGCCCAAGATTACCCTCCCCTGGAGCAGGGGTCTGAACTCTCGCGTGTCTCACAGACAGATGTAAGGTCTGACAGCTCAGGTTTCGTCCTTAGGTCAGCGGACACTGCACGCTGTTCGCTGCCTCCTGCAACCGAAGCTGAAAGACTGACAGGCCCCAAAGCCGTTTGTTTTGTGTTTACTCCACTACTTGAAAACCACCGGTTTTGCACAGGAACCCAAATCAAATTGTCAAAGAAAAACAAACCCAGGACCTGGTGTCACTAAATCACCTTGGACATTTGGGCCAAGGTGAGGAAAGTGTGGGTGACAGTGAATCCACTGTGATCCACCCATCCGTCCAACCACTCCCCAACCCCTGACTGAAGCCTGGCGTGCCTGGCTCTGTGCTAGACGCTGGGGACCAGAGAGTGTGAGATGCCCTCAGCTACCAGGAGAGGATCGGCTGAGCACAAGACAGACAGGAGCCTTTAGCACCCTCCAACTTGCCAGGTTTGTGTCCTCCAGAAGGACCCCAAACCCTGCAATCTGGGGCCCAAACAAGCATTACAGGCAGTGAGAGGAGAACACAGCCCTGTAACCCAGGCCGCTACCGGCCTTTCTCTCCCAAATGCTTCCTGTGCCTAATGCCAAGCTTGGTCTTGGCAATCCAGTCCATGCATACACTAGGCCAGCTAGGTGTGGCAGATTCTGTGGCATTTCATCCATTAGCCCCAAGACGGAAAGGAAGGGGTTATGCAAAGCTCCAGGAACTGCAGGAGGCAGGATGGGATTTCTCCCCGCGTTCCAACCTGCAGACTTGAGTGCATTTACACTGCAATGAGCGCCTCTGGCCAGTGGTATCCACGGGGCCAGCTGGAGGGCAGAGACTGTCCCAAGCACAGTCTGAAGCTGCTGAGAGCAGGCAGCGTGGGTGCCCCATTCAGCAAGATCAGCAGGATCCCATGCGCCTCTCAGAGACCCCGGAACACAGCATGTTTGATGGATGAATGAATGAATGTGATTTTGAGGAAGGCAGCTATGTCCCCATTTGGAGAAAGGAGGGGTGTGACTCTTGACCTCATCACCCAATTTTTGGGGACATGGACATAGGCTGCCTTTCAGGCATCTATACAAAGAGTCTGTTGAGGATTCCTCCCACAGAGTTATACAACTGAAAATACAAATAATGTTAACACCAATAGCATCAGTGTTATATCATGAGTACTGAGCTCCAGCAGGTGTGCTATCAAGCATATTATCTCACTTAGTTATTTCATTGCATTCAGTTATTTCATTGCACTTAGTTATTTCATTGCACCAGTCCTGTGAGATACAGAGTATTATTAGCCCCAATTTGTAGATGAGAAAACTGAGGCTAAGAGGGCCAAGCCTGTACAAGTAGCAGAGTTGGGGTCTGCACCCAGGTCTGACTCAGAATAAAAATTTAAAGTTGGAAGGGGCCTCACCCCTCATGTTACAAAGCACAAACTACAGCACAGGGAGGCTGAGGTCCCCAGTAGCAAAGCTGGGCCAAGAACTTGAGAGTGCCCCTACTTCAGCAGCCACTAACCGGCTGCTTGCAACACTGTCCCTGATCATGGTTCCGAAGTTCTACAGAGAACCTTGAGATGGGAAGATTAATTATTCTTGGTTGTGTGTGCACTGTCTCTTCTAAAGGGCCCCTCCAAAACTCCCTCTCCTGGGCATGGAAGGAAAAAGGTGGAAACAGAAAGAGCCACTCAGCTCCAAACCCAGCCTGTGGTTTAAGGTGGCCTTGCACGGCCAAGCCTGGAGGACTGCACAGAAGAAGCTGACTGCCCTCATCTCACTTCCTGCCTGGTACAGTCTTCCCAGCTGGAGAGCTCCTGCCTCCAGGCTTCAGCTCTCACTGTTCTTTCTCCTAGAAAGTCCTCCCCCGGGCATCTTCGCCTGTCCCATGTCCTACCCAGTTTTCAAAGCCCAGATCAAATACACTGCTTTCCCCTGATTTCCCACCTCTATCACCACCCAGCAGAGTCCGCCTGAACTGGTCTTTGAACCTCCTAGTCTTCCTTCATATTTCGGCTCCAAACCCTCCCATTCTCCACCTCAAATGACAGGCCTTACTTTCATGTCTATCTCCCTTATAACCAGGTGGCTGGGAGCAGGGCCCCCAGCGCTGGCTGGGAGTGGAGAGGCTGGCCTACTCTTGACTCATGCACACCCCTGACTGTGTTTGCATACAGATCTCTAACCTTCCTTCCTCTTCAGGGCCCATCGTCAGCTTCATCTTAAACTCTCAGTCCTAGAGGGTGATGACCAAATCATTCCAGTGTCTCTGTAGCATCAGTCATAAGTGGGGGCTTTAAAAAATAATGTGGAAAATAATTGTGACAAATATCCACCAAGTCCAACTACAGTTTGGCATTGAATGAGACACTATCTGAGAGGCTGGGGGCAAAAAACCCAGAGGAAAGATCCTGCCCTCAGTGGATCTCACAGAGGAGATGGGAGGGATCATTGAGGGCAGGGACCTTTCGACTTTGCCCACTCCTAATCCCCAGTAAATAAACAGTGTCTGGAACCCAGTAGGAGCTCAAAAGAGAACGGCTGTAGAAATGAATTAATACATATTGACCCAAGAGCAGTGAGCATCCCATATAAGGCAGGGTGGTGCTGAACGCTGAGTTGGTCTGGCGGTGAGTCAGAGCTGCAGAATTCACAGGGGAAAGAGATGGAGAGAGAGAGAGAGAGAGAGAGAGAGAGAGAGAGAGAGAGAGAGAGAGAGAGAGACACGGGTACAGGGCCAGGAGGTTTGTGGTTGACCGAAATCAACGAAGGGCAGATCTTAAAAAGCACTTGGCCACAGTTGCCTGGGAGGCAGCACCAAACACTGTGGTTTTCCTTCTTTTTTCTGCAGAGCAATCTTTTTTCAAATGGAATCATACACCGTACCATAAATGCACAGCAGAGCTTCCTCGGTGGACGTCAGCTGGGGCTACGAGGCTGGCTGCAAACCCAGGGACTCCTGGGGCCCCTCCCGCTCAACCAGGGACCTCCTCCTCTCCTCTCCCATCCCTCCAAGAGGCCCCAGGAAGGAGGTGGCTGAAGGGAGGGCTGTGGGCCCTCTCTGGGCTGTCATAGGCCAGGTCTTCTGAGAGGCCATTTAGGGCAAATAAATGCTAAAGTGGGCTTTCTGGTGGCTCAGCCATAAAGAATCTGCCTGCAATGCAGGAGATGCGGGTTCGATCCCTGGGTTGGGAAGATCCCCTGGAGGAGGGCACGGCAACCCAGTCCAATATTCTGGCTGGAGAATCCCATGGACACAGGAGCCTGGTGGGCTACAGTCCATAGGGTCACACAGAGTCAGACACGACAGAAGCGACTTAGCACGCACACACACAAATGCTAAAGTGGCTCAAGAAACTTCCCCCAGCGATGAGGGAGTGGAGGTGGCGAAAAGAAAGCAAAAGGCCCTCCCAGCAAGGGAAGGGCAGCCCAAAGCCTCCGGGTAAGTGGTAGCTGTTGTGACTCAGCTGGTCAAGAATCCACCTGCAATGCAGGAGACCTGGGTTCTATCCCTGGGTTGGGAAGATGCCCTGGAGAAGGGAAAGGCTACCCACTCCAGTATTCTGGCCTGGAGAATCCATGGACTGTATATAGTTTATGGTGTCACAAAGAGTCGAATAGGACTGAGCGACTTTCACTTTCAAGTGGTAGGTGAAATAGTGTGGTGGTTACTAGGGAACACAGGACTCAATTTAGGACACCTTTGCTTTCTGGACTATGCTTTTGGAAAGGGAAGTGCCACCTGCAGTGTGTGTGTGTATGTGTGTGTGTGTGTGTGTGTGTGTGTTTGTGTGGTGTGTGAGGCTTTCAGATACCAGATCCACTGAAACCGAATGCATCTGTCACAGAGAAGCTACCTGAGTGCTGTAAGCCACAGGAAGAGTCCATTGAGGACAAACCAGCCCCCACTCCCTGCCACGGCACCAGGAGGGAGCACCTGTTGCTGTATCTGCTCAGCATCCCTTCCTCCTGAAAATAGCACCCGGGTTTCCCCTTTGGAGTACTAGCCCTCTCACACTTTCAGGCTGAATCGTTCCACTCACAACACACACACACAGACACACACAGACACACACAGACACACACACACACACCCCTCCCCCAAACACAGACCACTCAACACTGGCCTAGTCTGGTCAACGAGCACATTCTCTCCTTCAGTGATTGGTCAGCGGTGGTCACGTGACCCAAGACCAGCCAATAAGCTTCGACTCTGGGACTTGCCGTATTCCCTGCAGCCGACCTTCTCTTCTGGCGCATCCTGGTGCTTTCTGACCTGCGCGGCAGCTCTAGCCTTCCCCTCAGACCCAAGGACCAGGCACAGGCCAGTAGCCTGTGGGGCTTACCCGTACCCCAGCGTTCCCAGCTGTCTGGCCCCACCTAGGGTTGTGTTTGGCTGATCTAATGAGATCCCTCCGACCTGGGCTCTAATTCACTCTTGGGAAATAAGCTCTCCTTTCATTGGGTTTGCAATGAACAGGATGTCAGCCTGGAGCTGCTGGCCGCTGCCCTGTGCCACGTGGGGAGCGCTTACTAGGGACTGAATCCCACAAGGAAGGAAGCAGAAGGCACAGACCTGGGCATCTCTTGAAACTTGGTGCCAATAAACAGGCCCCAGATTGCCACGATATTGGAAAACAAAACAAACAAAAATGAATGCGTTGCGTATCTTCTTGCTTCATCAGGTTTGAATGAGTGTTGGCTCCAAATGTTGCAGCGTCTGACCTCAGTTCAGGCTTTGCCTGGCTTCCTTGGTGGCTCAGACAGTAAAGAATCTGTCTGATAACGCAGGACACCCGGATTCAATCTCTGGGTTGGGAAAGTCCCCTGGAGAAGGAAATGGCAACCCACTCCAGTATTCTTGTCTGGAGAGTTCCATGGACAGAGGAGCCTGGGTGGGCTCTAGTCCATGGAGCTGCAAGGAGTCAGACACGACTGAGAAACTAATACTTCGCTCATCACCCCACCCCACCCCACCCCCCAGTGTCTGCTGCCTCACCTAGGGGTCTCGTTTGGCTGATCTAATGAGACCCCTCCAACCTGGACTCAGATTCATTCACTCCGCCCCCACCCCTCCTTGTTCTGTTCACTGAACTTCAGTTCTGCTGCAAAAAACAGACACCGCACAGTGAATGAGGGCCCTCCTGAGCTCGGGGTGGGAGGAGTCACCCCGTGGCTTTGGTCTGTGCCTCAAAGAGACCCGCTGAGGGCAGAGGCAGTGGGGTACGACTGGGCTCAGTTGGTGGGGACAGTTCCTCGATCTTTTACCCGCTGTATCATCTTGGGCAAGCTGCTCTCTCTGTCGCAGGATCTTAAGCTTTAAGTGGGGATCATAGCACTGCAACCCTGACAGAAGGACAAAAATCTACAATCTGACAGCACCAGTTGGCGGTGATGAGACGGTGCAAAAGGAACTCTCACTCGTTGCTGGTGGGCAAGCAAAGTGAAACGGCCACTTTGGAAGACAGCTTGGCAGTTCCTTAAACAGCTAGATATACTCTTACCAAATAATTCAGCAAGCATGCTCCTACATATCCACCCAACTGACTGCAAAGTTATGTCCACACAAAAACCTGCACGTGAATGTTTATAATAGCTTTATTCATAATCACCCCAAACTGAAATAACCAAAATTTCTTTGAACAGATGAATGGATAATCAAATTATGGTGCCTTCTGTGGAATATTATTTAGAGACAAAAACGAATGAGCCATCAAGTCATGAAAAGCCATGGAGGAATGCATATTGCAAAGTGAAAGAAGCCAGCCTGATAATGGTACCTACTGTATGATTCCATTATCTGATGTTCTGGAAATGGCACAAAGAAGGCAGTAAAAGGACCACTGGTTTCGGGGGGTGAGGAAGAAGGCATGGAGGGTGAAAAAGTGGGGATCATGTCATCTGGCAAGGCAGAGGGTCCCTCAGTACCCATTGCCCCTCCTTTCTTTTTAATAGAATTATAATTGGGCAGATAATCCGCCAGAACAAAGACTCTAACTCCCAGTCTCTCTTGCTGCTAATTGTGCCACAGGACTCCATTCCAGCCAATGGGACCTGAGAGGAAGTGATGAGCCCACCCTGTTAAAGGAAGGGGCACCATCTCCTTTCCCGATCTCTTCCTTCTTGCCAACCAGAATGGAGAGGCTGTCACAGGCCCTCATGGGTCATGCAGACAAGTGACAGATACAACCACAGGACAAAAGGAATTTGAGTCCCTAATGTTTTTGTGTCAAAGGATCCCTTTAGCTTAGAAATTTCCTTAGAGAAAAATCAACCTATCTCTTGCTTAAGGAACTTTAGTTTGCATTTTTATCACATACAAGGCAAGTGATTATCCTTATAAATGCAAGGACCCTCAAGAATTGTCCTGAGGATTCTGCATAATATAGGTAAAACAGCTTCACTCACTCAATCATTCATTCAGCAAATAACAGCCAGTTTACTCTGCTGGCTTCCCTCACGGCTCAGGCGGTAAAGTGTCTGCCGAAAGTGCAGCAGACCTGGGTTCAGTCCCTGGGTTGAGAAGATCCCCTGGAGAAGGAAATGGCAACCCATCTAGTACTCTTGCCTGGGAAATCCCAGGGATGGAGGAGCCTGGTAGGCTGCAGTCCATGGGGTCACAAAGAGTTGGACATGACTAAAGACTTCACTTTCACTTTCTTACTCTGCTGAGATCTGGGGGTTCAACTAGGAATGAGACAGACAAACCCCTGTCCTCTGGAGTTTGTATTCTATTGCAGGACACAGACAAGGACTCAACATGATGATGAGTTAATTACAGATTGTCACAAGTACAGTGATGCTATTAGTAACAGCTAATGCTTACTGTGTTCTAAGCTTGCTACCTGTCCTGTTCTAAGGGCTTTTCATATATTACTTCATTTTATCTTCACCAGAAACCCAAGAGAGGGGTGCTGTTGTTTTCTCATTCGACTGAGGAGGAAGCAGAGTCACAGAAAGGTTGAGAAACCTGCCCAAGGTCACACAGCTAGTAACTGGTGATTCAGGATTGGAACTCAACTCTGTTCGATTTTAAAGCCTTAACCACTGGGCTCTCCTGCTAACGAAGGGAATACAACAAGACACAGTGATAAAGAATGATTAGGGTGTCCTCCAACGGCTGCTGTTAGCAGCAACAAAACCAGCAAAAGCTGCTGAACACCCTGAGCTCCCTCACCTGGGTAGCCGGTGTTGAGAAGTCTGGAAAAAGATTGTGCCCACGTTTTTAGGAGTTCAAATGCAAAGGGTTCACGTTGCTTTGATGACAGTGTCAGAAGTTCTGGTCCCTGCAAGTCCCGGCTGCCAAGGAGATGCCCACCTATGAGAGACAAGCAGAACCAGTCATGACTGCTAGTGGCGGACCCCATCAGCTCACACTGTGCAAGGTCTGTTTGTTTAAAATGCACTCCAGGCCCTAAGGAGAGAGTGAGAAGGGTGGCTGGCAGGTGGGAGCCTGGGCTCGGGCCTCAGGGCTGGGGAGTCACCCTCTAGGTCCCAGCTGAACTTGCCTGCAAACAATTCCAAGACACAAAGATATGCATATGCCTGTGTGTGTACGTCCTGAATAGAAATATGCAAGCGTCACGCCCACGGTGTCTAGCACGGCGCCCTTTGCAGAGCGGGAGGCTTGATGAATGTCTCCCGATTTGCTTTGATGTGAAACACATTTTATATGTCTGAGTGAGTGGGAGGAAACTGAGAGTTCACGCACATTGGTGGAGAGAGTTTTTCCCTCGTGTGAAAATACACTCCTGGGATGCTCAATCCAGGCCGACCAATGGCCTCGTTTTACCAATGAGGAGACCCCCCCACCCAGAGAGGGGCAGCAACTTGCAGAAAGTCACAGAGCAAGTTGGTGGCAGAGAGAAGCCGAAACTGCAGGTTTCACCTAACCCATGGCTGGGTGCTCTCTCCCAGGCCACGCCCTCCCTTGTGGTTGTCAGACAGGCACCCCCTGGAGCAGCGTGGGCTCTGCTCCCGGCCTGACAGATGAATGCTGCTCACAGGCCTGACAGATGAGTGCTGCTCACAGGCCTGAACGGAGAGTGGTTCTCTGGCTGCGTCCAAGCCTGGACAGGCTGTGGGAGGGACTGCTCACGGTGGCTGGGAGCATGGGCTTGCAGGCAAATGGACCTCCATCACATGTCGGGGCAACCTCTTTCCAGGAGTGAGAGACCCTGGGGGAAGCAGGCGTCCTCCCAGAGCATCAGCCTCCTAGTCTGCAGAACGAGAAAACAAGTAGCATCTCTCTTGAAGGATTGCAGGGAGTAAAAATGACTCTCCTAAGTCTGCGGGGCCATGGCAGAGCATTTGGCTCATAGCCATCACCCCAAGAAGCTAGGGAGGCGACCCAGAGCAGGGTCTGCGAGAGGCGGAGCATTGGACTTGGGAGGTGCCTTGCGCCCTTGGCAAGTCTTTAGACAAAAAATCTCTCGATGTTGCCAGTGATTCATATTCTCAGCTCCCACTGTCCATCCCCATCTCCCCCTTCACAGCCCAGCATGGGGCCTGAGCCCAGGGTACCTGCCTCTCCCTGCTGGCTGCAACTCCCCACCTACCCACAGGCTCCCCACACCCCAGCCCACATTTCACCAGCCAGCAAAATGCAAATGTCATTAGCACGCTGCAAGCTGGCGAGCTAATGTCACCAGACGGCACATGAGAACTGGGGTGGGCTGGAGGGTGGGGGCGAATTCCCCAGGAGGGGCGGCGTTCTCAGCTTTTCCCAATAAGGGTATGATGGAGAGCTAAATGAATGGCTGCAGGAAAGAGGTGACCGTGGAGACCGTTCTGGCAGCCTTTCTGCAGCTGTGGCTTTTTCCAGGTTCACCATGGCTGCCTGTGGCCTCTGCTTCAACCCCCATCTGGATGATGGATGTGTCTCAGCCTCTCTGGGCCTCCACCTCCTCCCCCAATTGATGAAGAAGCTCATAGGCGGGACACTCACCTCCACCCTCTCATTTCCATCCCAGCCCGCGCTCCCTAAAACCTGATGAGAGAAGTAGGCCACCCCCTCAATTAACATGCAGTGGGGGGGCGCGTCCTCTCTCCCAGGAGGAGGTGGCGGCACTGGACCCCTGGATCCGCAGGCAGGACTTCTGGGATCCAGCCCTGAGCACTCAGGCACATCCTCCCCTTCGTGGGATTCTTAGCTTCTCTAGTTGTGAAAGGGGGTGTCAGACTCACCACCAGTCCCAACAATCTCTCCAACTCAGCCCTAACCACCACCACCCAGCCCACCTCAAGCAACTCACAGGCAGAGATGCCAATGTAAGTTTCCTTCTCTCTTTTTTTGTTTTGGCTGTGCTGCACGCTTGCGGAATCTTAATTCCTTGACCAGGGATCAAACCTGTGCCCCCTGTAGGGGAAGTTCAGAGTCTCAAACCCTGGAGCACCGTGGAAGCCTGAGGCTCCTCCTCCTCTAATGCCCTTATGATGTTGGCACTGATGACACCAGCAGGCACATTAAGGCTTCCTGGAGGCGAGGATAGGGGTGTGTGTGTGTGTGTGTGTGTGTGTGTGTGTGTGTGGATATGAGGGCAGGGCACTGTGGGCAGGGTGCCCAGGTGAGCGAAGGCATGGGGAGACCCAGTAGGGGGAAAGGACTTGGAGCCAAAGCTGCCCATGAGGTGGTTGGAAAATGAGATGGAAGAATCCTGTGGTCAGTGCTTTCCACACATGTTCCCCTTTAATCCTAACATTGCTAGCTTCCCAATTTATTGATGAGAAACTGAGGCTCAGAGAGGTTAAATAATGGGCAGAGTCACAACACCAATTGCATTTGAACTTCAGAGCTGATTTAAGAGCAGAAGCTCTTGACTGCTGTGGGATGCTGCTGTCTAGACTGTTTAAAATAGAAGAACCACTGGAGAAATTCAGAGCCTTTGTGTCATATAACACATGCAAGGTGTTGGGGAGTTGCGTGTGTGAACGTGTGGACATTGTAAGTGTGGGTGGGTCACTGCTGAATGAAGTTGCTGCCCGAAGCCGGGGTCCAGAAATGCCAAATGGAGAGGACATGGCCGAGTGGCCAACGGGGCTGGGGAGTGGGCAGGCAGAGGCCCTGGGCCAGTCCACGGTGTCCCCCGAAGCCTTGCTCTGCTGGCTACGCGTTGGGCCTGTGCTCACAGGTCCTGCCATGCGGCCTGGCCCGCATCACTTATCCCCGGATCCCATGCTCCCGACTGCTGCCCAGGAGGGTGGCATGTCCGGCCCTTGGCCTCTTTCTTGCTCACTCTCCTCCATGGTCCCTGGGGTTGCCTGCGCCAGCTGGGGACAGATCCTGCAGACAGAGCCTGGTGGACACCTGGGGCTGCTGCCAGCGAGTGGGGAAGCCAGCAGGTGAGTGGCACCGTGCACCCACCGGGGACCAGCTGACCTGGACTCCAGCCTCCAGCCACTGGCTGTGTGATCGCGGCTGCAGCCCACCTCTCTGACCTCAGGGACCCCCTCCTGAGCTGCTAAGATGACCGCCTTGCAAACCGTAACGTTCCGAGCCCACAGAGAGGGCTGTGGTGGCCAAGGCAACCCGGGAAGTAGTAGAGCGTTCCCGAGGGAGCAGTGACTGGGAATCCAGCCAAGGCCTTTATGTTAAGTCCCCCTGCTCCCCTGGGCCTCAGTCTCCCCATCCAAAAGGCAGAGGGTCTTCAGGCTTGGATACAGAGTGGTGCTCGGCCTCTCCGTGTTGACTGTTCTTCACCCTGATTCGCTGTTAAGGTCACGGCAGGATTCACTTGTCAGAAACCAGAGGGCTCTTCATGCAGCGGTAAGCTGAGTAACTGCGGCCCAAGATGGGGAAGTTTCGACGGGTGGAGAGAGGTTACACGGCAGACAGAAGGAAGCATGCCGGAACAGAGGGAAGCAGAGCTGCTGGAAGCAGATAGAACTTGGACAAACTCTCTTGCCAAGTTTGGACTGGGCTGGCCCTGAATGAGAAGGCGTTCTATTTCCTGGAGACCTCAAGGGACAGGAGCACTAATGGCGAGCATTAATGGAGCACCTGCTGTGTACTGGGACTCGGGGGGTGCCAGGTGAGGTACCAACTCTGCCTTAAAAAGAGCTCCTGTTACAGGGAAGAGTGAGCATGCCCAGGTCTCCATACTTCAAAGTGGCTTCAGGGGGCTCATCACTTTGCTTTCAGTTCAGAAGAAGGAGGGGCCCCTTCCTGCTTGGGCCCCAGGGACGCCTTCCTGGAGGAGGAGGCAGATTTGAATGCATGGAGATGAGGGCACAGTGGGCAAAGGGACCGGGGTGAGCAAAGGCAGGGAGGCGCTCAAGTGTGCAGTGGGTATTCAGGACTAGAGGCAAGGCTGTCCACAGGGGTGGAATGAGAAATGAGACAGGAAGGGGCTGGATGATTCAGGTCCTTGAATGCAGGACCAAGGACGATGAACTCTATTCAAAGGCAGTGGGGAGCCACTGAAGGTCATAGAACAGGAACATGTTTTAGGAGATTGAAAACAGCAAGGAGACCAGGCAAGTGGACACAGATAATGAGAGGTGGGAGGAGGAAGGGCAGGGCCTGATGGCGGGGATGGAGGTGGATGAAGGGTTGATGGAGGGGAGGGGAGGGTGAGGGGGATACTGAAACTGGCGGTTGTGGGGAGGCCACACAGGTGTGTGCAGGGAGATGATGGTTGGATTAGGACCTGTTGGGTGCTGCACCCCAGCTCTGGCGCTGTCCTCATGCACTCTCTCAGGCAAGTCAGTTTAACTCTCTGAGCCTCAGGTGCCTCCCCTCTAAAGTGAAAAAATAGAGAGATGTGCAGTTCAACCAAACAATCTATGAGGGGTATTCTGAACAAACTAAGTGACTGTTGTAGGCTGGCTTTCTAAAAGGTAAGCATTTATTGCTTTTGTTAATTAGTGGTGACTGTCCCCTATTACAAATGAAGACACTGCAGTTCAAGGTCAAAGGAGTGGCTGGAACTGGGAGTGCTGGGTCTCAAATCACAGGAGAAGCAAATTATGAGCAAATAAATGTGGGATGACTCAGAGAAGAGTCTTGATTTTAAAATATTGCTAAAGAAAAGGGCTGTTTTATGACTTTTGTGCCGTGTGCTTATTAAACCCAAGCTATAAATGTGAACTAATAAGTAAAATGAGTTAAGTTAATGAAAAAAATCAACCTTCAGGACGGATCCATATTACCTAATGGCAGTCCATAAACATAAACATAAAATTTTTAAATACAAGAATGAATTGCAATGCCCAGCAGCTCAAGGAATCTGCAATTTCTCTGCCTTGAAAATAAAAGCTATTGATTTTAGCTTGGGTTCTCATTGCTCATGAGTAAGCCTTTGAGAAGTCATAAAGGAAGGAATTATTTCCAATTGTTTACCCACTAAGGATCATATGTATTGAATTTAAATTGTCTCTGATTCCTAATTAGTACAAACCAAATTAGAATCCGAGTATAGCAGATCTGGAAAGGCCCCTGGAGACATGTAAGTTCAATGTTCTTTGTGTTATAGGCCTGGAACCAGAGGGACAGAGAAGAACTAGTTGCCCAAGATCACACAGCAGGTCGGGGTAGGAGGATCCAGGCTAGAACCCCGGGCTCCAGGCACCCGGGTCAGCACCCCTTTCTGGTCTCTGCATCGTCTGGGATCAGATTATTAAATCCAGGGTGTGCAAGGCTGTTACCTGGGCCTTAGTCCTGGTGATCCTGTAATAAGAACTTTCTCCTAGCTCTGGGGAAAAGTAATCTGCTCAAGAAAGGACCCTCAAAGCCCAACTCATCCAATACTGATAGCAAAGGGTGTTCTAAGACCCCTAGCACATTGCTATGTATGGAACCCTCGAGTCCCTGTGCCCACCCTGCTAGCCAGGCAGCTCAGTCACGAAAGAGATACACGGGGGGCCTGGGGCTCTGTTCTGAGAGTGGTTGCAGGTTGGCACAGCCCAGGCCCAGGTCAGCTCCTCCCCGTGTTCCAGTGAGCAGGGGGCACAAAGGCCTATTGTATGGTGAGGAGGGGAGGGGTCGCTTAACTCTGCCAGGCTCTCCCTCCCTTTCTCTCTCTCTCTCTCACACACACACACACACACACACACACACACACACACACCCACAGGGACGAAGGAGCTTTGCATGTGGCCCAGGCACGCATGCGTGCACGCATGTATGTTAAGCTTCAGCCCACACTCGATTATGAAGCAGATGTTTAATTACTACCTGAGTGTTATTAATCAACACGATTAATACACAACCCATACCACGTAATTACTTTGCAATTACACCGAAACGAAATATTTTATTGCCGAGGGTTTGATAATTAGCCGGCCTCGCCAAAGGACAGGTATGACGGGCAGCGATTTTTCTTCTCTCCTTCCTTTTCCTTCCTCCCCTGCCCTCTCATTAATATTCTGGGTGATGTCCCCACCAGGCAGAGCGAGGAGCCCGGGCAGGCTACCGGCCTCCTCCCTGCAGTGCTGTTTCTGCACTGACACTGGTTTTAATGTGATCCTCATTCGTCCTGTGGAGAAGGAAATGGCAACCCACTCCAGTACTCTTGCCTAGAGAATCCCGTGGGCAGAGGAGCCTGGTGGGCTGCTGTACATGGGGTCACACAGAGTCAGACACGACTGAAGCGACTTAGCAGCAGCAGCAGCATTCATCCTGGTCCTCTCTGCTCAGCTCTCCAGCTTGGAAATCCACGTCCTTTGCAGAAACGAAGCTGGCCTCCCACCGGCCTGTAGATCGAGAGGCAGCGGCCGGCAGGGGTTACCTGGGGGTGCTCTGCAGGCAGCTGCCTAGAGCCGAGTCTCAGCTCTACCAGTTACTCACTGTGACACCTTGTCAGGTCAACCATGCCTCAGTTTCCCCAGGTGCAAGATGGAAACGGAACAGTCATTACTTCAGAGGGGTCTTGTATTGCACATGATAGAAAACAAAGCATTTAGTACAGAGCCTGGCACGGAGTCACACTCCAGCAATATCTAATGTAACTACTGCTGTTATTATTTGGGCTTCCCTGCTGACTCAGACGGTAAACCATCCACTTGCAATGCAGGAGATAAGGGTTCAAGCCCTGGGTCGGGAAGATCCCCTGGAGAAGGGACTGGCTAACCATTCCAGTATTCTTGCCTGGAGAATTCCATGGACAGGGGAACTTGGCGGGCTATAATCCATGGGGTCACAAAGAGTCGGACACAATTGAATTACTAACACCTAGCTGTTATTTACCCAGAAATGGCCTCTCCAGGATTCCTCCCAATCAGAGAGTCTCCTAAACATTCAGGTTTTTGGATTCCACTCTCAATCCCTCACTTAGACCTCGGTCCCGTCTATTAGGAAACATCTTCCCACCTTGCCCTCTCCCTCTACCGGCCATCTCCATGGGCCCCACTTCCCAGATCCAAGCTTTCATCCTTTCCCTCCTGGTCCATGGCCATTAACCTCCACGCCATCTCCCTGCTGCCCTCCCCCTGTTCCATCCTCCACTGGGCAGGGAGACAGGGCCTCAGGGAGCAGAGCTTGGACCATGCCACTCTCCTGCTCAACAACCGTCTGTAACTCACTATTGCCTAAGCCACCTGCCCTCGCTGGATGGTCACCAATGCTCCAAATCCCATCATTGCTTGGTTGCATGAGCACCTAAGCTTTTGAGGATGAATGAAGGCATGAATGTCTTGCAAGATTTGACAGGCATTCATACCCACCAAGCTGGGATGCCCCAGAATGTTTTATGAGCCTACATATCTCCATGGACTTAGGTTTATCTTGGAATTTGGGGTTTATTCCTCACTAGTTATTTCCCCTCCCCTCTCTCCCCACAAAAATCTTCAAACCAGTTGCGTTTAAGAAGGATTCAGGACTCTCTGAAGATCCAGCGGTTAAGACTCTGGGCTTCCACCACAGAGGGCACGGGTTCAATCCTTGGTTGGGAAACTAAGATCCTGCATACCACGCAATGT
Source organism: Aepyceros melampus (assembly GCA_006408695.1). Taxonomy (NCBI): domain Eukaryota; kingdom Metazoa; phylum Chordata; class Mammalia; order Artiodactyla; family Bovidae; genus Aepyceros; species Aepyceros melampus. The sequence goes on from SJXQ01004460.1 coordinate 632,602, forward strand.
GGAAAAAGGAAAAACAAGCAAACAAAAACCCTGAAACAAATAAAACCAACCACATCCATAAAGAAAAAATAAAAATAAAAATCCATATTTTCAGACACAGAAACCACAGGTCCGTCTAAGCAAAGAGGCTATATCAGGAACCTCCGATGCAGGGTCCAGTGTGTGGTCTGCTCAAGAGGTGAGTGCAAGGGACATGGTAGCAAACCCAGCACAGACGGCACAAGGGAGAGCCAAGGGGTGGTGGCGGCATGCTTGTGCGTGCAGCTGTGCCAGTGTGCATCAGGCTCACCTTGCTTTGCACAGGCAGGGCCAACGGAGCTACTCCTCATGTGACTTAACTCCTTCAGTTACAAAAATATCAAGAACTGTGAGTCATTCACTTACTTGAAGTGAGAAGTGAAGTCGCTCAGTCGTGTCCGACTCTTTGCGACCCCGTGGAGAGTGTAGGCTACCAGATTCCTCCATCCATGGGATTTTCCAGGCAAGAATACTGAGTGGGTTGCCATTTCTTTCTCCAGGAGATCTTCCTGACCCAGGGATTGAACCTAGGTCTCCCACATTGTAGGCAGACTTTACCGTCTAAGCCACCAGGGAGTCAAGAATTCATTTACTTGGTAAACATAAAACTCTGGGCTCCGGAGTCAGCCCACTGGTGGAATTCTGTCTCCACCTCTGACTAGCTATGTGACTTTGGGGAAATTCCTGAACTTCTCTGAGTTATTAGCCTCAGTTGTTCAGTTGCTAAATCGTGTCCAACTATTTGCGACCCCATGGGCTGCAGCATGCCAGGCTTCCTTGTCCTTCACTATCTCCCAGAGTTTGCTCAAACTCTTTCCATTGAGTCAGTGACACCATCCAACCATCTCATTCTCTGTTGACCCTTTCTCTTCTGCCCTCAATCTTTCCCAGCATCAGGGTCTTTTCAAAGAGTCAGCTCGTCATATCAGGTGGCCAAATTATTGGAGCTTCAGCATCAGTCCTTCCAATGAATATTCAGAATTGATTTCCTTTAGGATTGGCTGGTTTGATCTCCTTGCTGTCCAAGGGTTAGCCTCAGTTATTAGCTGCAAAGTGAGGCTAATAATTGCTCCTACCAATAGCATTCTTGTGAGAAGGTCATGCACACTCTGATCACAATGTTTGGCATATGGGACGAGCCAGACAGTGTTAGCTATTTTGTTATTATTAGTAAGAATAATGGGGCTTCCCTGGTAGTTCAGATGGTAAAGAATCTGCCTGCAATGCAGGAGATCTGAGTTCGATCTCTGGATTGGGAAGATCCCCTGGAGAAGGAAATGGCAATACGCTCCAGTATTCTTGACTGGAAAATTCCATGGAAAGAGGAGCCTGGTGGGCTACAGTATTCCATGGGGTCACAAGGGTCAGACATGACTTAGTGATTAAACCACAGTAAGAATAGTAAACCCTGAGAACACATAGAAACTCAGTGTCTAAAGCAGAACGCAGCATGTAGTTCTAGACCTATGGGTGAAGAAGTTCCTGTAGAAGCATTACAACAGAAGGCAGAAAAGTGATATTTGTCATTCATTTATTCATTCAGCAAACACTCCCGGAGTGCCGACTGTATAAGTCTCCGTGTTAGGTGCTGTGGGAGGATAGAGGTCACGTGGCAGATGTAGTTTACAGGGAGCTGGGGGAGGGCAGAGGCTGGAAAGCCCTTCAAACCTTCATTTTAAGGTTACTCACTGCTGTACGTCCAAAGGCTCAAATTGCTGGCCATCCCCAGGCGCTGGATGGGACGGATGGCAGCACGGATGAAGGTGTGGGAGATAGCTCCTAGATGAGTGGGCTCCGGTCCAAGGAGAAGGCGAAGAGGAGGAAAGGAAGAGGGCACAGGCCAGGCAGTGGCTCAGGGGCCTTTCCTTGCATGACAGGTGGACGGAGCAGCCAGCAGGCTGTGCTCTGGCGGAGACGTGAAAGGGGAGGGAGAGGGAGCCGGTGGTCACGGCTGCGGCGGCAAAGCCTGGGCTAGCGGGGAGCCAAAGGGAATTCATGGAGCGGTTGATGGGGGCCACTTCAGGCCCAGGGTTTTCCTTCTTTGTCTGAAGTTCAAGCCTGTTCTTTGGAGCTCTGAAGCCTCCCTCCCGGGAAGCTGATGGGAACCCTTCCAGGGCACGTCAGATCGAATATTTCTCTTGCCTGGAATTTACATAAAGCTCCCTGCTCAGCCACAGGGCAAGGCCACAGGGCCAGTGCCCTGGCCACCAGCCTCCACGGATGCAGTCCTAACCCAGAAGACACACAAGGAGCGTGGCCCTCCAGGCAGATGTTAGGAGGGGCGTGCAAAGCCAGGGTGCAGTTGTCCTTGCTTAGAGCCAGCCGGGCTCGCTGCTGGCACTCGCTCAGCTATACATGATAAAGGTGGCAGAGCACGGAGGCTTCCTTCCTCGCCCCGGGGGCCTCCTGGGCCCCCTCCCTCCCCCGACCCATTCTGGCTCTTTACTGACACATACACATACAGACATGCACACACGCATACATGTAAGCACACGCACACACGCAAGCACAAGCACGCACCAACACCCAAGGCAAACTCTGGCATTGGATTAAAGTAATAAGGTCAAAAACATCAAGAATGCTGACCACTAGGCAGAAGCCTTTGCTCTAGTCTCAGCTCTGGGGCAGCTTTGCCGTGTGCCCTGGGCTTCTGTTTTCTCCTCCAGAGACGTGCGTGCTAAGTCACTTCAGTCGTGTCCGTCTCTTTTCAACCTCAGGGACTGTGGTCCGCCAGGCTCCTCCGTCCGTGGGATTCTCAAGGCACGAATACTGGAGTGGGTTGCCATTTCCTCCTCCAGGGATCTTCCCAACCCAGGAACTGAATCAGTGTCTCCTAAGTTTCCTGCACTGGCAAGGCAGGCTCTTAACCACTAGCACAAGGATCCTCAATGCTCAAGTGAATGGAAGGGGGCCAAGTCCCCGCAGATGGGCAAAAGTGAGATGAGGAAGATCTGAAGAGCCTGAGTCCCTGGGGTGACATGTCCTGTACCTGGGAGAAAGCCAGCCAGGTGCTGACAGATTCAACAATCTTACAGCACTGGGGAGGAGAGTGAGGCAAAATTCAAAGGTTGAGCCCATGGTTCATTATGAGACTGGAAACCTTACGTGAACCCCTCTAAGCCTCAGTTTCCTCACCTGTACAATGGGTTTAATGACATTTCTCATTCGCAAAGTTAAACAAGAAGACACAAGGAGATTGCCCAGCACGGTGTCTGGGCCCACTTAGCCTCAGTAAGTGGGAGCTTTTGTTAGTATTTCAGTTACAGCTCCAGCCGCATCACATCCGGGGGAAACCCTGGCTGCAGCTCCCTCGCTGCTCTGTGCCGCCCTCAGGCCAGCAGGGACTCTGGGAAGTGGCCGGTCCTCACAGGATGGAGCACAGCCCTCCCAAACCCCTGCTAGCCCACTCTGAAGGGGCGCTTGCCCTACAACACCTTGGCCACATGCAAACACGGCTCTGGACTTCACATCAGTTTTCTGGACAAACAGTGGCCACTTCTCCGAGCTCTGGAGAAAGGAACCCCCATTAAGGCTTCTAACCTCCCCTGAAATGTGTCCTTTTTATTCTTGAGGAGAATGTCTCCAAGTATTGTTAAATACCAATGAGAATACCTCAGTCATCTGGGGACAAACATCTCTGGGGAAATCCCAGCCTTGGTTGACCCCGATACTGAAAGCTCAGCTGTGTTTCTCATTCCTGGAGGAAGGGAGCTAAGAACAATGGCCTTCCCCACTCCTGGCCCTGGGGACAGGGGTTACTAGAGATCACTAGTCCACCTCCAGTCTGGAGGAGGGAAGGAGCTCCTGCAGGCGGGGCCAGGCAGGAGAGACTGGTCCTGGGACGGCCTCCACGCAGATGGTGAGAGCAGGAAGCCTGACGCCACCCACCCAAGAGGTGCCCGGGGGCTACAATGGAGCCGCCGTCCACATGGCATCTGATGTGTCCTCCTGTGAACCCTATGGGGTATTGTGTCAGATGCTCAGTTGTGTCTGACTCTGCGACCCCATGGACTGAAGCCCACCAGGCTCCTCTGTCCATGGGATTTTCCAGGCAAGAATACAGGAGTGGGTTGCCATTCCCTCCTCCAGGGGATCTTCCTGACCCAGGAATCAAACTTGCATCTCTTGCATCTGCTACTTTGGCTGGTGAATTCTTTACCACGAGCACCGCCCGGGAAGCCCGTGGAGGGATCTCTAAATGGAGACCCAGAGACGGGGGTGATTCCAGTAAGTGGTAGAAAGGGGCTTCACACCTAAGTCTGCCAGGCACCACAGTTAGTGTTTTCTAATTCCAGAGGAAGGGATTGTAGGTGTGGGCGTCCTTCCCTGGAGGGTGTGTGAGTGCGTGCCTACTCAGTTGCTTCAGTCGTGTCCAGTTCTTTGCGACCCCATGGACTGTAGCCTGCCAGGCTCCTCTGTCCATGGGATTCTCCAGGCAAGAACACTGGAGTGGGCTTCATTGCTCTCCTCCAGGGGAGCTTCTCGACACAGAGATCAAGCCTCGATCTCCTTCACTGCATGCAGATTCTTTGCGGCTGAGCCACTGGGGAAGCCCCTCGAGGACGCACCCCTCCCTTGACCACAGCCACGATGGATGCAAAAGTCTCCACGGGCCCCTTCTCTGGGGGCACTGCTGGCTCTGGCTGTTTGGGTCCACATCACCCAGTGATGCCTGGGGAGCTACAGCCCTGTCCCCATCCCCAGTCATAGCCCATTGCCCCCGACAGAGTGTGCTGGCCACAAACTCAATGTCATTCACACCCTGGAGCTCCTCTGGGGTCCAGCTGAGGCTAGAAAGCTCTTGAACCCCATGCCTGCTCAGCTTCTTCTCTGCCTTGTCCTGCTCCTCTCCCTGGTCCTGAGTATCCTCCTGCGATAATTCACTTGCACAACCGTCCCTGTTCACGTTCTGCTTTTAGACAACCCAGCCTAAGTCACCAGGAAGACAGACACAGCTCCTGTCTTCTTAGGAGTCTGCAACCAGCAGGAGTCAACCCGAGACACAGCCTGACCTCGACATAGGCCCTTCAACCATGACCACCGCTCCCCACGACCACCGCTCCCCACGACCACCGCTCCCCTACCGGACTGAGCATCAGGCGCTTCGGACATGCTGGGTGACCCCATTCCCTTCTGACATCACCGAACACCAACAACAGCCCAGCCAAGAAGTTTCGTTAGCTCCTACTGGATAGATGGCGCTGAGGCTCGGAGAGGTTATCATTTGCCCAGGGTCACTGGCAACTCCTACGTGGCTGCACTTGGATTTGACCTTAGTCCTGCCTGATTGCTGGACCTCAGGGCTTGCCTCCCACTCACAGAGGGGAGCTGAATACATCTGAGATGGAGGGCAGGGATTCCCGGTGGTTAGGGTCACCCCTGGGGCATGACCCAGGGATGCACGAATAGCCAGCTTTCCCCGCTGCCGCCTCCGGCTCAAGGACAGCAGCCAGTGGGAGGCAACTCACCAGCGGAGAGGGAGTGTGGGCCCCGGTGACTGCTTCCCTGGTGCTGTCCTGGCCCCTTCCCACATCACAAGCCTGGGGGTCTCTCCCTCTCAAACGATTCCCACCCATCAGGCTCCTCTCCACCCCTCCCCAATTCTTGTTATGCCACAGATCTTGCAGCTCAGCCAGGCAGATAACAGGCAGAGAATGGGAATTTTTACCTGTTAATTCAGTTTCTGAGCCCCTGCTGCTGGCCAAGCCTGAACAGCTCCATGTCAGGCTTTGGAAGGAGTAGAGGGGGGAGGGAGCAGTAGGCAAATGGGGGAAAATTACCCTTGCAGGCAGTGGCGGCTCCCCTGCCCCCAGACCCCAGGCATGAATCTGACAGCCAGGCCCCTGAGTGAGGGCAGTTCAGTGGGGCCAGGGGAGGCTAGCCTCCTTGGATCCAAGAGCAGGATGGGATTCTGGTTCCCAGAGCACCAGCCACCTGCTCACTCTGCCCCATCTTTGAGAGGAAAGGGCAGAATGCCGCAGTCAGCCCACCGCCTGGGGATGCAGCTGAGCCCAGCCCTCATCCTTCCCGCCCACACCCTTCAGCCCTCTGCAACAGGAGCTCTCCCAACGCACCCTGAGCCCTGGCTACCCTGGGCGTTGGGCTTCGTTTAATCCTCAAAAACCGTGTTCCATCGACCTCATATGGGAAAGTATCATTTTCATCCCCATTCTACAGATGCAGAAACTGAGGTTCAAAATAATGCAGTATCCCAACAAGTTCAACAGAAAATAACCATGTGTGTGCATGCAAGCTCCGTTGCTCAGTTGTATCCGACTCTTTAAGATCCCATGGACTTGGGCTGGCCAGGCTCCTCTGGCTGTGGAATTCTCCAGGCAAGAATACTGGAGTGGGTTGCCGTTCCCTCCTCCAGGGGCTCTTCCTGACCCAGGGGTCGAACCTGTATCTCTTGCATTGGCAAGAGGATTCTTTACCATTGTGCCACCTTATGACCCAGCAATGCCACTCCTGGGTCTGTGCCCCAGAGAACTGAAGACAGGACTAGACAGACAGTTGGACCCAAATGCTGACGGCGGCACTGTTCACAGTAGTCAAAAGGTGGAGACACCCCAAATGTTCACCAATGTTTACATGGATAAACATAGGAGCGTAATAGATCCAGTCGATGGAATATTACTCTCTCAGAAAAAGGAAGTGCCAGTACAGGCAACAGTATGGATAGACCTCCAAAACATCATGCTAAGTGAAAGAAGTCAGGTACAGAAGGCCATGGGCTGCATGATTCATTTCTATAAAATTTCTAGGATAGGTCAGTCCATGTACACAGAAAGCAAATTCATGGTTGCCAGAGGCTGCAGGGAGGCACCCTTAATGTGTCTGGGGTTTTCTTTGGGTGAAGGAAAGGTTCTGGAACTAGATAAAAGCAGTGATTGCACAACACTGTGGACTAAATGCCACTGGGCTGTCACTTTAAAATGGTTAATTTCATGTCATGTGAATTTCACCTCAATTTTCTTTAATGAAATGAAGTTGTAATTATTATTATTATTTTTGGCCGTGCTGTGTGGCTTGCAGGATTTAATTCCCCAGCCAGAGATTAAACCTGGGCACCCGCAGTGAAAGCGCTGAGTCCTAATCACAGGACTGCCAGGGAATTCTTTCACTTCAAATTTTTTTAAAAGCTGAGGGAGACTGACAAGGGGGAAGGTGATACAATTCACTGAAGATCAAAGAACAGGTGGTGGGGAGCCAAGGGTCCCTCTTGCGTCTTGCAGACTGCAGGGCATGCCCTTGGCCACCATCCTCAGCTGCCTGACCTTGCTCTCCCATCTCTGGCCTTTGCCTCTGTTGTTGCCTCGGCCAACACGGCCTCCTTGTTGATTTGTGCCCTCAAAATCCTACCCATTCTTCAAGGGCCTTGGTTAAAAGCCACCACCTCCATGAAGCCTTCCTGATTTCTCTCCTTGGAGGCCCTGGCCCTGTGCCCTGTCTGGGTCAGCCCTGCCTCCTGCCTCCTGCAAGGTTCTCAGTGCGCAGGCCTCTCCCTGGCTCCCCCACAGCCTGAGGGGTCATCACACTCACAGGTCCTGGTGAAGGTTAAAGGACATGAATGCCAATGGAGTTCTCCACTCTGGGCTTGGCAGGCAGAGAGCGCTCAATCAGTGGTGCTTGTTAACAGGGCCGGGTTCACTGCGAAAGGACTCGAACCTGCTGGCTCATCTCTGCTTCCCTGGCACAGGCCCTGCTCCCAGCGGAACTCCTCAAACAATTGTGGAATGCAAGGGGAGAGACAGAAAACTCCCGGACAAGCAGGCACTTCCCTACCTGTCCTCCCGCTGGGCAGGAAGCCTGTTTTGGTTCACAGTTTATAATAAATGCAACTCCATTTCCTCCCGGCCGCACTGGCCCAGCACGCACACACCGGAGTTGGCAGTTTCTGCTGAATGCCTGGGGCTCCTGGGACCAGCCAGGCCCCGACTGAGTCCTGAGGTTTTGTTTCCTGAGGTATCTCCAGCCCCAGCTTCTGCAGATCAGGACAAATCAGTTCTGGCCTCTGAACGTGAGCTCGCTAATGACTGCTGCCCTGCTTATTTCACTGGTTAACTAATGAATATGCAATAAGACATTCATCATCATGGAAGCACTTTCTAAACTAAACGAATTATATACATTTAAGGTATTGGCATTAAGAATAATCCCAAACACCAGGCCGTGCCAACCTTTTCAAGATGCTTTTGGAAGCTCTTTTGAATCTGCAATGGAATGTGAATTAGTTAAAGATGCCAAGAAACTCACTTCAAATAAAACAAGGCGGCCAAATTAGAAAGTCCTCACTCCAGGAAAGGCAAAGAGACATGCACCTCCTTGATCTTTCTCTCCACTTGGTTGTTGATGGCAAGACAGGCTAAGGATGGGGGTGGGGGATGGGAGGTAGAGGGGACAACTACCTCTCCAATTGACACTCAAAAGAGAAAGAGGCAGCTTGGGACCAACTCTGAGATGGTGGGCCAGTTGTCAGGTGGTGTGGGGGCCTGGAGAGATGGGGTGATGACATTCACCTCCCTGAGTGGTGATGAGCATCAGCAAAGGTGAGACAGACGTGCAGAGCACCTGGATGGGCACAACAGAAGCTCTCCATAGTATTCCCTTCCTTCTCAAACTATCCCCAGACACCATTTAGAGACTAAGAAAAAAAAAGCCACAGCCTGAAAGCTCTGTTTATTATACATATGTATGACAGAGGACTTGTATCCAGAATATGTAAAGAATGCCTACAAATCAATAAGAAAATAACCCAGTTGAAATTGGGTGAAAGACTTGAAAAGATCCACCCTAAAGAAGATATCCACATAGCTGATAAGTATATGAAAAGGTGCTCAGCATCACTACTCACCAGGTAAATGCAAACAAAAATCACAGTATCTCATTGTGGTACTGGATACTGACCCATGAGATGCTGGCCAATGAGATACCGACAAACTGGTTGACTAAAATTGAACAGAGGGATGACATCAAGCATGAGTGAGGAGACAGAGAGACTAGAGCATTCACACACAGGAGGCAGGACCTTCACATGGCACAACCATCCTCTTGGGTACTGTCTATTGAAGTCAAACCCATGCAATTCAGCATTTCCACTCCCAGTTACACACCCAAGAGAAAAGCCTGCACGTGCCCACAAAATGACCTGGATCACAAAATACTTGTTGCAGTTCTATCTATAAGCATCCCAAATGGGACGCAACCTGATGCCCCCACAGAAAAACAGATGAATCAGTTGTAATACATACACAGCCTGTACGTGTGCTGCGCTAAGTGGCTTCATATGTATGGTGCTGGTGGCTTAGTCGCTAAGTTGTGTCCGACTCTTTGCAACCCCATGGACTGTAGCCCACCAGGCTCCTCTGTTCATGGGATTTCCCAGGCAAGAACACTGGAATGGGTTGTCATTTCCTTCTCCAGAGGATCTTCCAAACCCAGGGATTGAACCCTCATCTCCCACATTGCAGGTGGATTCTTTTACTGATGAGCCACCGAGGAAGCATGTGTGTGTGTGTGTGTGTGTGTGTGTGTGTGTCTCTGTATGTATGTGTGTGTCTGTGTGTGTGTATCTGTGTGTGTGTGTGTCTATGTGTTTGTGTGTGTGTGTGTGTCTCTGTGTTTGTGTGTGTGTGTGTCTGTGTGTGTGTGTCTCTGTGTGTGTGTGTCTGTGTGTGTGTCTGTGTGTGTATCTCTGTGTGTGTCTCTGTGTATGTGTGTGTCTCTGTGTATGTGTGTCTCTGTGTGTGAGTCTGTGTGTGTGTGTCTGTACATATGTGTGTCTCTGTGTGTGTGTGTCTGTGTGTGTCTCTGTATGTGTGTGTCTGTGTGTGCATCTGTGTGTGTGTGTGTGTGATGGGATATTACACAGCAGTTAAAAACAAGAACTACTGTCCCGCACAGCAGCATGGAAGGAGCATGTTCACTGTGTTGAACAAAAGAAGCCAGGCCTGGAGGAACTCAAGCTGTATGATTCCATTTATATGAAGTTCAAGAACAACAGCTTGATTGTGCCTGAAGCCAGAACAGTAGGTGCCCGGGGGTATGTGGGGCTGAGGAAAGGAGAGTGTCAACTGGGATGGGACACAGGAGCGCCTCTGGGCTCTGGGATGGGTGCCTGCCCACCTCCCTGGCCTTGGCGTGAGCCTCGCCCTCATCTGTCACGAGGCCATATGGTACTCTTCGCTCCTTCCTTCCCCACTCAAATCCATCCCTGCCCCCGGGCCACTGCACATCTTGCCATCTCAAGCCGGAACCCTCATCTCCCCAGTTCTGCACGGCCAGGCTTCACCTCCAGTTTGGTCTGCATGGTGGTCCATAAAAGAATCACTGAGCTGTGTACTGGAGATGGATATATTTTACTATATATGTATTATCCCTGTAAGGATTTTTTTTTAATTCCCAGAAGATTGAACTTCCTTGGTGAACCAGTGGCTTAGACTCCACACTCCCAATGCAGGGAGCCTAACGCGGGGTTTGATTCCTGGTCAGGAAACTAGATCTCTCTTGCTGTAACTAAAGACCCTGCATACCACAGCAAAGGTAGAAGGTCCCACATGCCACAGGGAAGACCCAGTTCAGTTCAGTCGCTCAGTCGTGTCCGATTCTTTGCAACCCCATGAATCGCAGCACGCCAGGCCTCCCTGTCCATCACCATCTCCCGGAGTTCACTCAGACTCACGTCCATTGAGTCAGTGATGCCAGTGCAGCCAAATAAATAAATAACCAGAGGATCCACTGGACCCAGCCATCTCCAAGGCACATCAGCTCTATCATTTTATGATTCCCAGAGCCCGGAGAATGACTCATAGAGTCTGATGCTAGAATCTGAAGGTGGTATGTTCATTTTATTCTTTCCCTTCCCTTTCACTTGCCGAGAGAGGCCCCTGCTCTGGCTCGCTCTCCTTCCCTGACTCTGTGTAAGTCAGTCGGCCACTCCTGGCCTCATCACCCTATCTACAAAAAAGAGAGGGTCGTGCTGCCAGGACTCCCCTCCAAGAGGGAGAAACATGGTCATGCATGGGAAATGCTCTGAGCATCACAGAGCAAAAATGCTAACTGCATTCCCAGAATTGCTAGCAGATGTCTCTTTGCATGGGGTCAAGTATATTCAGGCAGAATTGCAATACTACAGCGAGGGTGTGGTTTAAAACTCAAACTTGGCCCATGTGTGTTTCTTCGGTGTCGTGGGATCTAGAGACAGTGGCCACGGAACAAAAGTCATCATGGGAAATGGACAGCCACCAGTTTGACCTGGGAAAGCACCGGTGCTAGTGTGATCCACAGGCTCTCCGGCCAGGACCGAGCTGGGCTCATCCTTGAAGGAGACAGAGGCAGTTCCTGGGCTGGGGCTTCTGCTCACCTTTCAAGGGAAAGAGAACTGAAGCTGGAGTCTGGGGTCCTGCGTCCCAGGGTTGCTTCTGCCTCCAAATGCTGCATGACACTGCCCACCAATTTCTGACCTCCAGAGCCTCAGTTTCCCCACTGTACTATAAACGATGGACTAGATCCTATTTAGAGATCCTTTCAGCTAGAATTGTTTGTGCTTAATCGCTCAGTCGTGTCCGACTCTTTGCGACCCCATAAACTACAGCCCACCAGGCTCCTCTGTCCATGGGATTTTTCAGGCAAGAATACTGGAATTTCTTCCTTCTCCAGGGAGAAATGTTTATGAGCTTGTAAACTGCTTGCTTCTTAAAGTCAAATTATACCATGTCCCTCCTTGCTTAAAACCTTATCTACTGCTTCTGATTCAACTTGAAAGTCAAACCCATGACCAGATCCTTCCCTGCCAACGTCCCCAGCCTTGGCTTGAACCTCTCTCTCATCTGTCACTAGATCCCAGCCGTAATGCTCTTCCCTCCAGCCTACAACACTCAGATCCATTCCTGCCCCAGGGCCTTTGCACATCCTGCCCTATTACCTCGGAACCGTCCTCTCCCTAGCTCTGCATGGCCAACCCTTGCCTGTTTCAGGACCCTGACTCAGAGCTTTGCTCCTCAAAGACCTTCCCTGAGCAGAGAAGCAGTCCTTCCTTGTGTTTTCTTTTTCTACTTTCATTCCACTGATTAAAACATGGAGGAACTCGTGGTTTTCTTGTTTTCTGTCTTCTGCACTGTGGTGTAAGTTCCGTGTGGTCAGCCACGGTTCCGTCACCATTAAACCCTCTGACATAAGACACTCTGTGTATATCTGCATTTTTTATTTCATCCTCTCAGGCAGCACTCCAGAGCTCCTGCTGCCTTCAGAAGCTCATGTCAGAATTTCCCAAAGAAAGAAAATGTTCAGGTATAGAGGACCCAGCAGGTACTGTCACGATGCCAGTCTCTCTGTATCCTTGTGTCATTTAATTCTCACTAGAGCCTTCAGAGACAGGATTAGCTGGGTAACTGAGGCTCAGAGCAGTGAAGAGATGTGCCCACAGTCACATACCTGAAGCCCTGAGCTTGGACACAGATGGCTCTGTGCCATCTGTGGGCGGGTGATTCCATCTCTCCAGGCTGTGCTTTTCTTGTCTGTAAAGTGGGGCTAAGGCCTCCTGCCTGTGCTGCAAGCTGTGTCATGATCAAGCAGGATAATTAAGGAGGGATGCTTTGCACACTAGCAACCGCGGGCAGCTGCACTGATGTTGAAACGGAGGCTTGCTTTGCCCGTCAGAGTCTGTGCCTGCCCCTCCCAGAGGCAGCCAGTGAGGGGAAAGAGAACCTTCTGGAGTCAGACTGCCCTGGATTGGAGTCCTGCTGCATCCCAACTCAGAGCTGAGTGCCCTCAGGCGCATGATACATGTCTTTGAACTTGAGTCTTCTCTGCAAAATGAGAAGAATAATTCCCTCCCCCCCCCCTGTCTCTTAT
>SJXQ01004460.1:645757-727651 GCA_006408695.1 Aepyceros melampus
CTACGAAAAGGGCTTTATTCCTTCCAAAGCACTGTGCAAATGTTGCTTTTGATGTCCTGTGTCTTCCAGCTCTGAGAGCTTCCAGCTCTCCGCTAAAGAGAGAGAGAGGCCCCTGTAGGTGAAACAGGCAAGGATACTCACTCCACCCCCAGGTGACAAGGCTGGCTGGGCTTTATGGGCCTTACGGCATGCCCGGCACTGCGGGACACCCTCTCAAGCAGTCTCCTGTGTGCTTAGCAGTGCCCTCTGCTTCACCTTCAGCCCCATTTAATAGATGGGTAAACTGAACCAGTCAATCCTAAAGGAAATTAACCCTAAATATTCATTGGAAAGACTGATACTGAAGCTGAAGGTCCAATACCTTGGCCACCTGATGCCAAGAGCTGACTCACTGAAAAAGACCCTGATGCTGGGAACGATTAAGGGCAGGAGGAGAAGGGGGCGACAGAGGATGAGATAGTAAGATAGCATCATTGACTCAACGGACATGAGTTTGAGCAAACTCCAGGAGATAGTGAAGGACAGGGAAGTCTGACTTGCTGCAGTCCATGGGGTCACAAGGAGTCAGACACGACTGAGGGACTGAAGAACAGCAATGATAAACTGAGCCCCAAGTAACCTTGCTCAAGCTTCCCTGGCTGTCGTGGGGAAGTTTTATCCCCGTGGAGGACTTGGCCAAGCCGGCACCTTCGTTTCTTGTAGAGTGAGGTCCAGGGTGACCTGGGACACTGCTCATTCCTGAGATGGCCCTGTATGCGGGGAGGTGCTGGCCGTGGGCTCCACTCTGCAAGGGGCCAAGCACAGTAACCCACCCTGAGTGTGGCACCTAGGAATGTGCACACAGAAAGGGGAGTGTGCCTGGGGTGGGCAGGACCCAGCTCTGGGTCCCAGGAAGACCTTCCTGCGTGAGGATCCCTGGGGACTCAACACATCAGGTTCACCTCGGCCTCCTTAGATAATCACTGGCCCAACCCCCTGGCTCCTCCCCACCCTGACTCCTAAACGGCCCTTGAGCATCTGGGGCATCACTCTGTCACCCTTCCCCCCATCACATGCTTACTTCTGATGGTGCCAGTCTTGGCTTCCGTAAGCCATTAGACAAGATTCGTGAAGCAGAGAGAAGGCAGGTGGTGGGGGGAAGAGTTGGCAGAAAGGGACCTTGGGGCAGACAAGACTCCAGGGGAAGAGGAGACAGGGAGACAGAGGAGGCAGGCTGGAGGAGAGAGGGAGAGAGGCAGCGGGATCTGGACTCGAGAGAGGATGTGCAGGGCAGACAGAGGTGCCAGGACACCCAGGGAGCCCATGGGAGGGAGAAAGGCGGACCAGAGGCCCCAGGAAAAGGGGACGGAGAGCCCGAGGGAGAACCTCAGCAGGCTCATGCAGCTGGCCTTGTCCCAGAGGGTGTCTGGGAAGTGGTTTCCCCTTGCAGGAGGCCAGGGAGGCAGCTTTCATGGAGGGAGGGCAGGGTGGGAGCCGAGAGACCCGAGTCCAGGACACCAATGCTCTGAGCCACGGGGCCACTTGCCCTGGAGGTAAAAAGAGCAGAAATGCGTTTGCGTGGCCACCACAACGCTCACGGCAGCACGGTCCACAACAGCCAAACACAATGGAAGCCACCTATACCTGCCAGTTCTCCAGAGACCCAGGACCAAGAGCAGTCTTATATATATACATGTGTATATCTATGCATCTCACAGATGATATCACACATATCATATATGCACAATATCATGTATGTGTAATATGTCTGTGTGCGTATACACTGAGAGATTTCTCTGAAGGAACTGCTTCATGTTGTTGTCAGGCTGGCAAGTCCCAAATCTAAAAGGTGGGTTGGAAGCTCAGATGGGAGTTGATGCATTCTCGAGGCAGAATTCCTTCTTTCCTGGGAAACCTCAGCTTTTTCTCTTAAGGCCTTTTAATTGATTGGATAAGGCCCTTCTACACACCTAAAGTCAACAGATTGCAGATGGTCCAGCCACGTCTACAAAAGACCTTCAGGGCAACGCCTCGATTGGTGTTAGCTCCGGTCACTGGGACTGACGCCCGCCAAGCTGATACATCACACCACCTCGTGTGGTTTCCTCCGGCTGCTCTGATGAATTGCCACAAATGTAGGGGCTTATAGCAAGACACGGTTATTCTCTCACAGTTTGGCAAGTCAGAAGTCCTTTGAAATGGGACTCAGCAAAAATCAAGCTGTTAGCAGGGCTGTGTTCCTTCTGGAAACACGAGGGAGAAGCCTCTTCCAGACTCGAGATGCTGCCTGTGTTTCTTGCCTTATGGTCCCTCTGTCTTCAACGTCAGCCAAGGCCAGCCTGCATCCTCCAACACTCCCCTCTGTAGTCAAACTCCCCTTTGCCTCTTTTAAGGATCCATGTGATTAGATTGACCCCACCCAGATCATCCAGGATAATCTCCCATCTCAAGACCCTTCACTTGTCTACAAAGTCCCTTTAGCCACGTAAGAAAATAAATTCAGAGGTTCCAGGAGGCATTAGGACGTGGGCATCTTTGAGGGCTCATTACTCTGCCTACTACTCCACTCGGAAGCTCACCACCAGTGGAGGGGACACATCTTGGTGCCACCACCCACCCAGGGAAATGGATGCAGTGTGATCACAGTTGGGCTGTAGATGGCTTTCCCAGCAAAACAGGGCCCCTGCCAGCCGTCCAGACCCCATGGAAGGCCCAGAAGAGCTCTTGGGAAATAAGAGTAAGACAAGCTTAGAACTGCAAAGGACTGTGATGTCTGACAAAGGATTTACTGGCTCCCTGCACGAGTGTGCTGTGCGTCTCCAGGTCAAGGTACAAGCCCCTCTGTGACCATTTCGGTGGTCGTGGTGTTGTCCAGCTGCTAAGTCGTATCCGACTCTTTCACGGCCCCATGGACTATGGCCCGCCTGGCCCCTGTGTCCATGGGATTTCCCAGGCAAGAATGCTGGAGGGGGTTGCCATTTCCTTCTCCAGGGGATCTTCCCAGCCCAGGGCTTGAACTCCTTGCACTGGCACGTGGATTTACCCTTACCTTCATTACTCGTCCAGGGATTCTGATCCCTGGTACCAAGTCTGCACCCTAAGCGCTAGCTAAGAGCTTCACATATGGTAGAAGCTTTGTCAGGGCTCCTCCAAGGTCCCCTTTTTTGTGTGTTTCTTCTCCCAAGGCCTGCACCTGCCACCCTCATGAGAAGACTGCGCTTGGGCTGCCAAAGCCCTTTGTCCCCGTGTTTAGGGAACCAGAAGCGTCTGGGAGCTTACATCCTCCCCCATATGCTTGGGTGGCCCTCAGCCAGTGTCTGAGGGCATGGGCAGATATGAGCCCAGCTTTCTTATCTCAGGTTGAGACAGACTCAGAGATACAATCTACACCCCAGAGTTGCCGGAGGGGTCGGGCAGCAGTCTCTGCAGGACTCAGCCTGACTTTGCTCCCTTTCTTGGCTTCTTTTCCTTCCCCATTCTGCTCCCATTTCTTACTGGCTTCTTCCTGAATAAATCCCTTATTCACAAATGCTTATCTCGGAGTCTACTTCTGGGGCATCCAGACAAGGATACATATGCCATCTCATTTAACACCAATCCTTCAAGGTGAACGCTGTGATGATTCCGTTTCAGATGAGGAAACTGGGGCCAAAGAAGTTTAACAATATGCCCAAGAGCGGGATGACAGAGGATGAGATGGTTGGATAGCATCACTGACTCAATGGACATGGGTTTAAATAAGCTCCCAGGAGATGGTGAAGGACAGGGAACTCTGGCATGCTGCAGTCTCTGGGGCCAAAAAGAGTCGGACACGACTGAGCAACTGAACAGCAACCAGGTTACAAAGTAAGAAAGTGGCCGAGTGGGATTTGAACAGCTGTCAGTCTGAGACCAAGCATTCCGGCCTCCCCTCTTCTCTGTGCGATGGCTTCCCCAACCCCTTGGAGATGTGAGAACGTGGAGGAAGAGAGCTGGGGAGAGACATCTAGTAAAGAACGACAGGTGAAAAGCCCTTGTGGGTCTTGGGCTTCATCATAGTAAAAAGCAAACACAAACAAACCAGACTCGTCATTCGCCAGCTCAGGCACGCAGTGAGATCTGAAGCCCATTGTCAGGCCTTCTCTGGGGCTGCTTCTCTCGCTTCCCGAGAAGGAACCCTCTGGACTCTCCCCCTCCTGGCCAATGCAAGGCCCAGCTCAGGCAGCGGTTTGCTTTCTCAGCAGAGAAGGGGGGCTCTAAGGGGCCGTGGGGGCTCTCAGGTCCTTGCTTGTGTCCGAGGGGCTGAGGTACAAGGCTAGGAAGGGGCTAATGACTTGCTCTTCGGTGCCTTGGTCCCCTCACCTCCCCATGGGGTCCTTTTGAAAGAAAGAAAAAAAAATCATAGACAGGTCCCTCTTTGCTCCTAGTCTTGAAGACCCGCCGGGGTTTAAACCTTGGAAATAAAGGCTAATCCCTGGGCTGCACGAGGCCGGGCAGAGGTGGGCAGCAGTAATTAATGATCTCCCAGCTGCCGTCATAAATTCCTTTTCTGTGTGTTATTTACTTGCCCAGCAGGTCCCATCTGGGCAGGTGATGGGCAAATCAGCCTCCGCTTTAAATGGGAGAGAGCACTCAACTACAGATGATCATAAAAGGGGGAGTCTTTATTCTCCTGCAAGTCCCCGCATCCCAGAGACCCAGGTGACTTTTAAAGAAGGAAAAATCAAGGCAGAAGTAAGGTGTGGATTGGGGCCGATGTCTGCACATGGCACCTTCTCTGATGCTTCCAGTTCCTCTTCCCTGCTGGCCACCCTTCTGGGTTTACCAGGATCCACAGCAAATTTAGCCACCATAGAAGAACACCGTGATTCTAGGAATATGTCACGCACCCTCATAAGATGAATCTAGCATGAAAGATAAGATTGTTTAACAACTGTTCTAAGGGGGAAAATCTGTCATTAATGAAGTGCTGGGGGGTGTAAGAGGAAAGAAGTACTAAGCCTGGGAGGCCAGGGAGGGCGTCCTGGAGAAGGTGGATGGTAACACCCTTGGGGTCAGGGCAGGTAAAGGCAAAGGAGGAGTAATTATCACGCAGCTACCACCTGTGGCATGCCAGGATGGAGGTGGGGGCTTCACTTAGCCTCTAATCATTAATGAACCCAGCAAGGTAATCTTGGTTAATGATGAATGATTTGGCCCAGTTCACAAAGGCGGTGATGGTGGTGGTTTAGTTGTTCAGTCACGTTCAACTCTTTGTGATTCTACGGATTGTAGCCTGCAAGGCTCCTCTGTCCATGGGATTTTCTAGGCACAAATACTGAAGTGGGTTGCCCTTTCCTTCTCCAGAGGATCTTCCCAACCCAGGGATCGAATCTGGGTCTCCTGCATTGCAGGTGGATTCTTACATTGTGGATTCTTCACCAACTGAGCCACCAGGGAAGCCCCAAGGTAATCTTACTAATCCACTTTATAGATGAAAGAATGGGATGAGAGAGGTTTAGCTACTTGCCCAAGGTCACCAAGCCAACAGGAAAGAAAGCTAGGATTTAAGCCCAGGTCCACATGTCCTGCCCAGTGCCCTAAGTCATGAACAGCTGGGCACAGAAGTCAACAGTAAGGGACCTACCATGCTGTGGAGCTCCGAGCTGAGAGAGAGTGCTTCTGTTGGAGCAGCATAGGCAGACTTCCTGGAGGAGGTGTCTTCCAAATGTGGAAGCTTTGGGCCGTCAGAGAAGGGAGGAAGGGCTTTCCTGATGGACAGCATTATGCGGGGCAAAGGCATAGGGTGGAAGTGCAGAGAGGTGTTAGTGAACAGCCTCGCTTAGTAGATGTCAAAGGGGCACTGCTGGAAAATAAAAGTCGCCAAGATGTTCCACTCAGGTAGTCTGGCTATCTGGGTACTGGCACTCACTCCCTCTAGTAAGAATCTCTTATCCTGGATCTTTGCTCGGTTCATTCCTTTATTTCGCCCAGGTCTCTACTCAGATGTTGCCTCCTCCAGGAGGCCTTCCTGGACCACTCTGTCTCAGGCAGCTCCCTGCTCCACCGGTTACTCCCTGAAGGAAAGTTCTGGGGGATGCAGACTTTGTTCACTGTTTTCCCAGCATGGAGAATATTGCCCAGCACTGAGTGGACATCAACATACGTTTGTGTAGTAGCCAAGATATGGAAGCACCTAAATGTCCATCAACCGATGAACGGATAAAGATGTGGTATACATCTATAGTGGAATATTACTCAGCCACAAAAAGGGTAAGACATTGCCATTTGCATCAACATGGATGGACCTAGAGATGATCACACTAAGTCAGACAGAGAAAGACAAATGTACGATACAACTTGCATGTAGAATCTAAACAAAAAATACAAATCAACTTGTTTACAAAACAGAAACAGACTCACAGACATAGAAAAGACATTTACGGTTACTACAAAGGAAAGTGGGGAGAGGGATAGATTAGGAGGATGGGATTAACAGATACAGAGTACTGTATATATAAAATGGGACTTCCCAAGTAGGTCAAATGGTAAAGAATCTGCCTGAAATGCCAGAGACCTGGGTGCAATTCCTGGGTCAGGAAGATCCCCTGGAGAAGTGCATAGCAACCCACTCCAGTATTCTTGCCTGGAGAATCCCATGGACAGAGGAGCCTGGTGGGCTACAGTCCATGGGGTCACAAAGAGCGGACACAACTGAGCGACCAAGACACAGACATAAAATAGGTAAACAAGGATTTACTGTGGAGCACAGGGAAGTGTATTCAATATCTTATGATAACATATCACGAAAGCGAATCTGAAGCTGTGCCCTGAAACTAACACGACACTGTAAATCAACTCTGATTAAACTGAAAAAAAAAAAATACAGTTGTGACTGACTGAATGAATGAGTAAATGGATGGCCCCTACCGACACTCTGATTACCGACTTCCCCAGCAGGACCAGGGAGTGGGGAATGGGCTATGTGAATAAGCACAGCGATGGTCAGGTCTGGATTTGTGGGTTGGCTTGTCCCAAAGCCAAGTTCTCGAGTCCCTGGGGCTGGCAAAGGCAAAGGCCTGGGTGAAGGACCTTGAGAGCAATGAACCAGAAAATGTAACTCCACTCGTCAGCGCTAGTGTGCCATGGAGTCCTGACTTTTTTTTTCTTTTTTTTTGAGCCACATCTTCAGAGTCCAGAGCCCTGAGAGCACACATATCTTTTCATCTGTTTCTGAGGCAGGAGAGAGCCTCTCAAGGGTCTGACGGGGCTGGACAGACTGAGATTCCCGAGGAGCCTGGCTGTTCTATTTCCTGTGCTCTAAACCAGAGTGGAAACCCAGTGTCTGGGAAGCCAGAGCTCCATTGGCCTAGCACAGCGGTAGCACATGGGCATTTAAAAATAAAAACAAAACTATGAATGAGTCAGCAATATTTAACAGTTGGAAAATATCTCTTTAAAAATCCAAGTTTTGAACTTCTTTGTTTTTTTTTTATTTGCAGAAGATTTTTAAAATATTGGAACTAAAATGTAGCTTCTCTCCTCAGAGGGAGTGTGTGTTGAAGCTCACCGCAGTCACTCCCAGACAATCAAGTCATGGATTAAATGCCCATTATCACTGAGCTTGGGCTCCTGGTTTGTTTGTTCGTTTGTCACTCAACCTACTCACTTATTTTCATTAGCTGCTTGGTCCATGTCAGAATTCGAGTGATCCCTGGTCTAAGCACCCTTTGCCTCAGTTTCCTCACTTATAGAGTACAAATGATCTTTCCTCCTAAAATCAAGATCATGGAGGAAAGATCCTCCTAAAATCAAGTCCCCCTGGTGGCTCAGAGGTTAAAGCGTTTGCCTCCAATGCGGGAGACCCGGGTTCGATCCCTGGGTTGGGAAGATCCTCTGGAGAAGGAAATGGCAATCCACTCCAGTATTCTTGCCTGGAGAATCCCATGGACGGAGAAGCCTAGTAGGTTACAGTCCATGGGGTCGCAAAGAGTCGGACACGACTGAGCGACTACACCTCACCTCACCTCACCTAAAATCAAAGAAGAGGAATGAAGGTGGTCAGACTATGGCTGGTACCTACTTGATGCTCCATAAATATTTCTCCATCCCCTTTCTGTCTGGCTAAACCAGCCCAGCCCTTCATCCTCCAATCAGCAAATAAATGCTGAGCAACACCTTTATGCCAAGAGCCGGGCATGACCCTGGGATGCGTCTAAACAACAAACGGACACTTCACGCCTCCGTGGCACTTCCAGACCATTGTTAAATCAAATCACTATTATTAATCCAAATCAGTCTGTAAATCTGGTTTGAGACATGTGCCACCACGGCAATAAATAGAGTGGAATGCGAGAGAAGACGAGGGAGGGCCTCCCGGGCAGGCTGAACACTGAAGAAAGAGAAGGGCCTGCTACATGCAGAGGCTGGACAAGTGCTCTAAACAGGGAACAGCCTCTGTGGGGCCCCTGAGGCAAGAAAAGGGCTTGCCCGGTTCTAGGAACTGGAATGGGGCTGAGGGGGCAGGGATGGCAGGGGACAGGCAAAGGGAAGGGTGTGGGTGAAGGGACCTGGGGAGGAGGGCAGGGCCAGACTGTCACAGGAGCAGGGGTTTGACTGTAAGTGCAGCAGGGGCACAGAATGCTGGGAGGGGCATGTGGACCCAGACCGCCTCATTGAAAAAGGAGACAGGAGAAATGACCTACGCAGAGAGTAAAGCCATGCCCTTCACCTGGACTCGCAGAGAGACGCTGCCCCCACCCTGCCACGGCTGACTCACGCTCCACTTAGAACACAAGCACCTGTGTGTGTCCAGCCACAGGCCACCCGGGCGTGAAGAGGCAGACCCACGGGATGAGGGGCTCTGGCTTCAGAGACGGATTTCCAGTTTTAGCTCTGCCTCTATCACCTGCCAGCTGTGTGACCTGGGGCAAGTGACTTAACCACTCTGTACATCTGTTTCCTCCTCTCTAAACCTGGGGAGAAGTGAGGCAGCTAAAGCCCTGTGCACAGAAGCTGAGGTGGTAATGTTGCTGACATTTGCAGGCAGCAGACATGGGGACAATCCAAAACGCCTGCACTCCATGTACTGGTGGACGTAGACTTTTGTTTAGCTTTCCGTTCCAGGAAAGCTTGCTTTCTGCTGTATCCCTCTAACTCTGGAATGTAAAGAGTGATTTATAGCCCCTATCTCCTGCCGTCTTTCGTCCAGCCGTTAAGGGAGCTTTTACCATTGTTCCATTTTACTGATGGGAAACAGAGAGGAAGGTGTCGAACCTCCAGGCCCAAGGCCCCACAACCAGCAGGGGAACAGGATGAGAGCGCAGAGCCTAATTTCCAAGGCCAGCTCGCCCTGCACGCACTGCAAGACATGCTGAGAAATCACTCACCTCGAAACATATTAAAGGAAAAACAAGTCCAGCAGGGGCTCCATGTACAAATGGGGAAGCTGAGAATCCATGAAATGGCCTTGTAAAAGAATACAGGCCCCAGGTGACACAGAAAGCCACAGACAGTCCGCCCTGACGCATTTCTATCAGGCTCAAGGGTTGATCCAGAGACCTGCCAGAATCCTTAAACAAGTCAGCCAGACCCTGACTCCTGTTCCCAGCTCATGTCCATCAGGAGACCCCCCACAGAAGAGGATTCCTCTTGGGTGCATCAGGTCAGGCAAGGTTAGCCTTCTCCGAGGTGGGGCTCCACCTCTGCAGGAACCTGAGAACCCTGCAGAGAGCACCCAGAGAGGGAGAGGTTTGCAACAGGCAGCGAGACCCAGAGAGAAGCGTGAAGGCCCTGGAGTCCACAGACCTGGGTTACCACTCAGCTGCCCACTTCCTCAGTGATGTGAACAGGCCCAGTGACCTCAGTCCTCTCATCTGTGAAATGGGGACAAAAGTCAGCCCTATCTCAGAGGGTGTCCTGAAGATTAAACGATCACTGGGGTAATAATCTGTACAAGCTCCCACAGTAGTTTCTGACACATGGAAGGTGCTGGATAAACCTCTGCCTCCTAATTGGTTGCATTCTAAGAGTCCTTTTGTTTGGAGTTGGAAAGAGATAAAAAAGTGAACTCTTTGACCATTTTTGGTACTCAGCAGGCATCTAGGGTGCTCAGATCAGAACATCCCTGACCTCCCAGCTGGGCCCTGACCAGTGCATACCCCTCAAAAGGCAGTGTATTGCTTCATTCTCAGCGTCACTTCTAAACCTTGGGTTTGTTCTGATTATTCAGCTGGCCACACAGAACCACAAGGATCTGCTTGGTGTCTTTCTCCAGGACCAGAAAGGGCTTGCTAAGGACAGGGATGAGTGGACGTTGATTCTACATTCCCAGCCCCAAGCAAAGCCTCTGGTACCAGCTGGTGCCAAATAAATGTCTGTGGCATGAATGGATGAATGAGTGATGGCAGTGTCGTGTGGAAGCATCAGACAGGCAGTCTGTCCTTGCTTAGGCTTCTCCTGAAATGAAACGATGATCTCCACGATCACTGCATAATAAAGAGGGCGCTGGCCCTGTAAGCACAGGAAACCCAGCCGTGTTTACACCGCAGCCTCCTCTGAGACAAGCCGGCCTCCGGAATCACAGGCACAGACTCCAGGGCCCTGGGCTTTATCTCCCTGCTTTCTCCTTCCTCCCATTGTCCCCGCCTGGCTTCCCACAGCCCCAGGCCAAGGGCCCGGCTTTGTATGGAGGTCACTCAGTGGCCCGGGTGGCCTGAGGTTCTGGGCAGAGCAGAGTGGCCAGTTCCCTTTCTGCCGCATTCCTTTCCCAGGGACCCTCCCTGTCACAGCTTGGTTTTCTCAGAAACTGGGAGGCCTCCGCTTGCCCTGATCCTGCCTGCAACCCCAGCTGGTTGGTAGTCCACTCCGGAGGCCCCCAGGAAGCCAACTGATTAGCTGAAGTGGAGATTATGCCACAAAGCTCCAGGCCAAATAAGTAACCAGGGCTGGTAACTTCAAATGCTAAATAAGGACTGCTGGGAAGGGCATGGAATGGGGGGTTGGGGCAAGGGGCACACCCAGCCCTCCCCACGCCCCCAGCAGAGAGGAAAGTCCGTGGAGGAAGAAGGCATGTGAAAGCACCAGGAGGCTATGACTTTCTTGGTACTCAGGCTGCTCAGAGAAACGCAGAGGCCTTAACTCCACACCCTGGACTGGAGGCGGTGAGGCAGGTTTTCCACTGGGGGAAGACCCAGAAGACAGGAGGCAGGGGGTGGCAGGTGGGGCTCAGCACCAAGCCTCATCTTCTAATTGATTTATAGCCGCTGCCACAGAGCAGAGCTCCCGTGCCTGTCAGAGACAGGCAGAAACACGCCTCATCGATCCTGGTCTTCCAGTGCGAGTGGGATGGGGACCCAGCCCCCAGGAGCTGACTTCTTTCCCCCCTACCCATCTTGCCCAGCTCCAGCTCCTTTGACTCCAAAGACCCTCTCTAATTGTCACAGAGAGGGATGGAAAATGCAGAAGACAAGATCTCCAGTCAGTTCAGTTCAGTCACTCAGTCGTGTCCGATTCTTTGCAATCCCATGAACGGCAGCATACCAGGCCTCCCTGTCCACCACCAACTCCCAGAGTTTATTCAAACTCATGTCCATTGAGTCGGTGATGCCATCCAACCATCTCATCCTCTGTCATCCCCTTCTCCTCCCACCTTCAATCTTTCCCAGCATTAGGGTCTTTTCAAATGAGTCATTTCTTCGCATGAGGTGGCCAAAGGATTGGAGCTTCAGCTTCAGCATTAGTCCTGCCAATGAACACTCAGGACTGATCTCCTTTAGGATGGACTGGTTGGATCTCCTTGCAGTCCAAGGGACTCTCAAGAGTCTTTTCCAACACCACAGTTCAAAAGCATCAATTCTTCAGCACTCAGCTTCCTTTATGGTCCAAATCTCACATCCATACGTGACTACTGAAAAAACCACAACTTTGACTAGACAGACCTTTGCTGGCAAAGTAATATCTCTGCTTTTTAATATGCTGATTTCCAGGCAATATCAATTCTATTCATTTTGCCCTTAAACCTGAGTCAGGACTGTTCACTTCTGCTGAGGTAATGAAGGAGAGAGGACCTGGGTACCAACAGCAGCTCACATTTTACTGAGCATGACTATATGCCAGGAGTGTCTTGCTAATAATCCTCATGGAAACTCGGGGAGGATTTGACAGTAACTCAGAAAGTTTAGAAACCTGTCCAGTGCCGTCCAGCTAGTAGGTGAAAGACCAAGTGCTCAAAGTAATATCTCTGCTTTTTAATATGCTGATTTCCAGGCAATATCAATTCTATTCATTTTGCCCTTAAACCTGAGTCAGGACTGTTCACTTCTGCTGAGGTAATGAAGGAGAGAGGACCTGGGTACCAACAGCAGCTCACATTTTACTGAGCATGACTATATGCCAGGAGTGTCTTGCTAATAATCCTCATGGAAACTCGGGGAGGATTTGACAGTAACTCAGAAAGTTTAGAAACCTGTCCAGTGCCGTCCAGCTAGTAGGTGAAAGACCAAGTGCTCAAACGCAACCTGTCAATCCTTAGCTCCTTTCAGTTCAGTTCAGTTCAGTTCAGTCGCTCAGTCGTGTCCGACTCTTTGCAACCCCATGGACTGCAGCACGCCAGGCCTCCCTGTTCATCACCCACTCCTGGAGTCCACCCAAACCCATGTGCATTTAGTCAGTGATGCCATCCAACCATCTCATCCTCTGTCGTCCCCTTCTCCTCCTGCCTTCAATCTTTCCCAGTATCAGGGTCTTTCAAATGAGTCAGCTCTTCACATCAAGTGGCCAAAGTATTGGAGTTTCAGCTTCAACATCAGTCCTTCCAATGAACACCCAGGACTGATCTCCTTTAGAATGGACTGGTTGGATCTCCTTGCAGTCCAAGGGACTCTCAAGAGTCTTCTCCAACACCACAGTTCAAAAGCATCAATTCTTCAGCACTCAGCTTTCTTTATAGTCCAACTCTCACATCCATACATGACCACTGGAAAAACCATAGCCTTGACTAGATGGACCTTTGTTGACAAAATAATGTCTCTGCTTTTTAATATGCTGTCTAGGTTGGTCATAACTTTCCTTCCAAGGAATAAGCATATTTTAATTTCATGGCTTCAATCACCATCTGCAGTGATTTTGGAGCCCAGAAAAATAAAGTCAGCCACTGTTTCCCCATCTATTTGCCATGAACATGCCATGATCTTAGTTTTCTGAATGTTGAGCTTTAGGCCAACTTTTTCACTCTCCTCTTTCACTTTCATCAAGAGGCTCTTATCTTCTCCAACACCACAGTTCAAAAGCTTCAATTCATTGGCGCTCAGCTTTCTTCACAGTCCAACTCTCAGTAGTCATCCATACATGACCACAGGAAAAACCATAGCCTTGACTAGTCGGACCTTTGTTGACAAAGTAGTGTCTCTGCTCTTTAATATGCTATCTAGGTTGGTCATAACTTTCCTTCCAAGGAGTAAGCATCTTTTAGTTTCATGGCTGCAATCACCATATGCAGTGATTTTGGGGCCCCGAAAAATAAACTCTGACACTGTTTCCACTGTTTCCCCATCTATTTCCCATAAAGTGATGGGACCGGATGCCAGGATCTTCGTTTTCTGAATGTTGACCTTTAAGCCAACTTTTTCACACTCCTCTTTCACTTTCATCAAGAGGCTCTTCAGTTCCTCTTTACTTTCTGCCATAAGGGTGCTGTCATCTGCATATCTGAGGTTATTGAGATTTCTCCCAGAAATCTTGATTCCAGCTTGTGTTTCCTCCAGCTCAGCATTTCTCATGATCTACTCTACATATAAGTTAAATAAGCAGGGTGACAGTATACAGCCTTGATGTACTCCATTTCCTATTTGGAACCAGTCTGTTGTTCCATGTCCAGTTCTGTTGCTTCCTGACCTGCATACAGGTTTCTCAAGAGGCAGGTCAGGTGGTCTGGTATTCCCATCTCTTTCAGAATTTTCCATAGTTTTTTGTGATCCACACAGTCAAAGGCTTTGGCATAGTCAATCAAGCAGAAATAGATGTGTTTTCTGGAACTCTCTTGCTTTTTTGATGGTCCAGCAGATGTTAGCAATTTGATCTCTGGTTCCTCTGTCTTTTGTAAAACCAGCTTGAACATCTGGAATTTCACAGTTCATGTATTGCTGAAGCCTGGCTTGGAGAATTTTGAGCTTGTCTATATTTCATCCTTGAGAAGAGTAACCAACATTACCCAGTTATCTTTATTAATTTCCCAAGAAAAATGTATAAAAAATATCTAACTACTTTATGTCTTTAAGTTTGGTTTAATTTTATTACAGCTTATTTTGATGCTTTGTCTAATTTCATAATCAATCCCAGATTCTTTCTAACTTCTGCTACTGCTATACCCTTCCTAATTAATTGACCTTGAGAAAGTACTTACTTTCTTTCTGTTTTCTTCTCTCTACGTTCATACTATATTTTTTTCTGAAAGACTAAATCATTAAGAATTTAATTAAAATGATACTCAATAATTAGAAGTTGTGGGGAATTCAATACGTATATGAATTTTCTCTAGTTGTATGCAGCGTCAATTAGTTTGACCTTACTTGATAATAATTATTCCCCCAAAAGCTTCAAAAACTATAGAGAGATAGTGAGGGCAGGACTCTTCATAAAGGGATAAGACAAGTGAAAAATCTGCATTAGTCAAAGTGGCTAAAATAACAAATTATATAACAGTGGTTTTTTTTACAGTTAGTACCAGAGTTTGCTGTTCTGTGCAATTTATAGAAGAGAAATTATGGAGATCTAAGTCATAGTAGTGAAAGTCAGGGAAAGTAACTGAACTCAAGTTTTATGACATCTTCCAAGTCCCATACCTAAAATTAGAGTACCTGTCAAGGATGTAAGAAGCACAAGCTTTCTTTCAAGAAAATGTCTCAGTTAAATTATTATAAGAACAATTTCTAAAGAATTCTCCCTAAGAAAATTAATCTCAGAAGAAAAATAAATTACTTATACATTGCAAAACTTACATAAAACATGTTTCTCTTAATATGTGGACAAGAAACTAAAATTTTCAATGACAATAAATAAACTTATAAGAAATATGATCAGGATTATTATCATAAGTAAGGAAGTTAGTACTATGTTAATCAGCCACAATTAGGACAAAAATCAGTCCTTTATGTAGAAGCTAGTTTCAAGGTAAGTGGTTTTTACTTTTTGTGGTCAAAGATGGGCTCCAAATAAAATAGTTAAAATTTTTGTTTTTGTTCAGTTGCTAAGTCATATCTGACTCTTGGTGACCTCATACTGTAGCATGTCAGGCTCCCCTGTCCTTCACATCTCCCAGAGTTTGCTCAAACTCATATCCACTGGGTCAGTGATGCTGTCTAACCATCTCATTTGGTAGAAAAAATAATTTTGTGCTAATTATATAAAAGATTTGGTCTTCTTAATATAAGTTTTTTAGTAGAATAGAAGGGACAAATATCTTTCATAGAAAAAAGGACAGTGGAAGCTGAAGCCATATCCGTGATGGCTATTAATACATGGTTAGGGGCAGAGACAGAGACAGGGCTCGGGCTCCTATAGGGGCGATTTTTACTGCCACCACCAGCACAGTTTTTCCTATTCTTTCATGAGTAAGAGTAGCCAATCCCATATTCAGAAATTCTTGTTTAATTGGAATAAGGTCAGAGCATGAATATTTTAAAAGCTCCCAGAAGATTCCAGAATATAATGAGTTAAGAACTAACAACTAAGTGATATGCCAGAGATCCCAATTGGATTCCATCAGTTTTCCAATAAATATTTAGAGTTCTCTTTATGCCAGTTTTCTATGTTCAGAGGCAAAGCTGAAAATAAAAAATAAAATGCCTGACCTCATTAGGATTCATTCCAGGGAGATGACAATAAATACATGATGTAATAAATATATGATGCAATAAATACATGATGTAATACATGATGTAATGTGTTTGAAGAAAGGAATTACATACAGAAGGCATATGCCACTAACATAAAATGATCAAGAAAAGTCAGTTTGGATAGATATTTGAACACAAGGATGAAGTAAAGGAGATACATTTGTTAAGTGTTTAAGCCAAAGAACAAGCTGTGTGTACGTTCTAAGTCGCTTCAGTCGTGTCTGACTCTTTGTGATCCTATGGACCATAGCCCATCAGGTTCTTCTGTCCAAGGAATTCTCCAGGCAAGAATACTGCAGTGGGTTCTCATGCCCTTCTCCAGGGGATCTTCCCCATCCAGGGATGGAGCTTGCCTCTCTTACGTCTCCTGCATTGGCAGGCAAGTTCTTTACCACTAGCACCACTTGAGAAGCCCCAAAGGAAATTCTCATCGAAATGTTCTAAGGTGGGAATTATTTTGCATGATGAAGTAGTGAGAAAGTTACTGTGACTAGATTAGGCTATCAGCTAAGCTAAAACAGTAAAGGAAAGGCTGTTGAGAGATAAATTCAGACAGTTAAGGCAGTGGTGAGATTATGCAGGCAGGGCCTTCTGCGACTTGTTTTCAGCCTTTTGGCTAAGATCAAGGATAGTATGGGAGCTTTCCAGGTGATATTGGGATAAAAAAAATGTTCTAAGGTGGGAATTATTTTGCATGATGAAGTAGTGAGAAAGTTACTGTGACTAGATTAGGCTATCAGCTAAGCTAAAACAGTAAAGGAAAGGCTGTTGAGAGATAAATTCAGACAGTTAAGGCAGTGGTGAGATTATGCAGGCAGGGCCTTCTGCGACTTGTTTTCAGCCTTTTGGCTAAGATCAAGGATAGTATGGGAGCTTTCCAGGTGATATTGGGATAAAAAATCCACCTTCCAATGAAGAGATGCACGAGGCATAAACTCAATCCCTGGATTGGGAAGATTCCCTGGAGTAGAAAACCAATTCAGTGTTCTTGCCTGAAAATTTCTATGGACAGAGGAGCCTAGCACGCTGCAGCCCATAGGGTCACAAAGAGTCAGACATAGTATAGCACAGCACAATGATTTTTAGTGAAATTTTAGATGTAATGGAGGAGTTTCCCTGGTGGCTCAGACAGAAAATAAACTGCCTGCAATGTCACAGGGGTTAAATTCCTAGGTCAGGAAGATCCCCTGGAGCAGCGAATGGCTTCCCAAAGCTATTGAAAATGTTTAAGACAAGGAGGTGATCTGATTGACTTCTTGTTGCTGTTTGATGCATGAATTGTAAGTGCTCAAGAATGGAGCCTGAGAGTGCAAGGTTGTTGCAGTAATTTAGGCAGGAAAAACAAGCAGATTCTAACAAGGACTTGCTGCTGGATAGAACACAGAAGATAGATATAAGGAAACAAAGGATCAAATCTTGTTTTGAGGCTTAGGAAGTTTGTTGAATGCCTTTGGCATTATATTTAAAAGGAAGCCTAAATGGAGGGCAGAATGTAAAAACATCAAGAGTTATGATATACTATAACCCAATGTTCATTGCAGCACTATTTACAGTAGCCAGGACATGGAAGTAACCAAAATGTCCAATGACAGATGAGTGGATAAAGATGTGGTCACATTCTGTACATATGTATGGAATATGTTTATTATCCCATACAATGCAGTGGAATATTACTCTGCCATAAAAAGAATGAAATTTAGTCATTTGTAAAGATGTGGATGAACCTAGAGTCTGTCCCACAGAGTTAAGTCAGGGAAACAAATATCAGATAGCAACACACATATGTGGAATCTAGAAAAATGGTATAGATGAACCCATTTGCAGAGCAGAAAGAGAAATGCAGACATAGAGAATGGACTTGTGGATGGATAAGCGTTCAGCCCTGGGAACTTCTGTCACGTAAAGGTAGGAAACAGAAAAAGAATCCAGCAAAGGAGCCTGAGATAAGGTGAATAATGTAGGAGGTAAATATGGGGAGTGGTGATCAGGAGATAAATGAAGATCTTTCAACAAGGAGTAATGAGGGCAAAGAGAGATGGGACAAATTGGAAGGTAGGTTTGACGCGTATACACTACAATGTGTAAAATAGACAGCTATTGGAAAACTTCTCTATAGCACATGGAGCTTAGCCCGGTGCTCTGAGATGACCTAGGTGGATTGATGTTGGTGATGGTGGTGGGGGGTGGTCAGAGGTCCAAGAGGGGGAGGCTATATGCATATAGCTGATTCATTCTCTTATACAGCAGAAACTAACACAAACATGGTAAAGCAATTATACTCCAAATAAAAAAATGTTATGGTGTGCATATATGAGATATCTATTTAAAATGTTGAACAGATAGTAGGATATGCCACATTGAACTGGAAGGAAGAGGTTAGGAGACAATTATTAAAATGATGTTTACAACGTGATATTGCATGCGGTAATTGGAGAGAAAGTAGATGGATAAGAGTTCAGCCCTGGGGACTTCTGGCACGTAAAGGTAGAAACAGGAAAAGAATCCAGCAAAGGAGCCTGAGATAAGGTGAATAATGCAGTAGGAGGTAAATATGGGGAGTGGTGATCAGGAGATAAATGAAGGTCTTTCAACAAGGAGTAATGAGCAAGCTTACTGTATATGGTGTTGAAGAATGGTTGAAAAATAAGAGGCTTAATTAGAGTAGAGGGGCTGGCATCCATTGCACACATGGAAGGACAGCTTTAGACAGGTTAGGGCTGTAGTATGTAGAAGGTAGATTCTTTAAAAATGATTGAGGTAGACAGAATTATAAAGACAGATCATCAGTGATTTTTATCTCTTGACTGTTTAATTGAAGATGAATCTAGGGACTTCCATGAAAGGACTTTGCAGACATAAGTGAAAGTGAAGTTGCTCAGTAGTTTCCGACTCTTTGCAACCCCATGGACTGTAGCCCACCAGGCTCCTCCGTCCATGGAAATTTCCAGGTAAGAATACTGGAGTGGGTTGCCATATCTTTCTCCAGGGGATCTTCCTGACCCAGGGATCGAACCCCAGTCTCCTGCGTTGCAGGCAGATGCTTTACCATCTAAGCCACCAGGGGAAGCCCTTGCAGACATAATTAGAGGGTAAAAGAATCCACCTGCAATGTGAGAGACCTGTGTGTGATCCCTGGGTTAGGAAGATCCCCTGGAGAAGGAAATGGCAACCCACTCCAGTACTCTTGCCTGGAGAATCCCATGGAACTGCCAGTGCAGGAAACATAAGAGATACAGGTTCAATCCCTGGGTCAGGAAGACCCTCTGGAGGAAGATATGGCAACCCACTCCAGTATTCTTGCCTGGAGAATCCCATGGACAGATGAGCCTGGTGGGCTACAGTCCATGGGGTCACAAAGAGTCGGACACCACTGAAACAACTGAGCGTGACTTTAGCAAGATCACAGGATACATGCTCAATATAAAATAAACAACTGTATTTTATATAATAGCAACAAACAACCAAAAATGAAACTTCAAAACACTATTTAAAATAGTACTATGGAGAAGGAAATGGCAACCCACTCCAGTACTCTTGCCTGGAGACTCCCATGGACAGAGGAGCCTAGTGGGCTATAGTCCATGGGATCACGAAGAGTTGACACAATTGAGCGACTAAGCACAGCAAAATGACTGAGTAAAGTCATCTCTCTCATATTTAAGAGGATATTTAAACATGTTTTTAAAGCATTCTATTAGTTTTAATTCTATTTAGTCTTCAAAGCAAACCTGCGGCTATGGTGCAAAATGATAGTTATATATTCAAAGAGGACTTTATACATTTAATGTTTAAAACAGGTTTTATGACATCAAGTAGAATCACTATCTTGCTAAATACTTTTAAATCTCATATAACATTTATTTATATTAAATAAATCACATAAAATCTACTCATAGAAAATGATGCAAAATCATGAAAACTCTTTATAAAACTGATGCAAATGTATCAATATTCTAATTTCCTTTAATGGTCAATTAGCAGTTTCTAGAGCATAATTTCATATTGTCAATTTTTTTCAAATATAGAAAGTGGATATGTAAATGACAAAGCATGCAAACCAAGAGGTTTTTAGTAAAAGAAAAAATGCAAATGACTTAAAAACAAGTTTGCAAAACAAAGGATCCATGCATGACATTCACATTTATTAGGCAGGGTCAAATAGCCTTAATAATGGGAACATTTATGAAATTGTTTATTCCTTTGCCTTTAGCTTTCTCAAATGAACAGTAAAAGAATTTAAAAGAAAAAAAATAGTACTAAAAAACACAAAAACTTAGGAACATATCTAATGAAAAATGTGCTGGACCTCTATGATAAAAACTACAAAAGATTGCTGAGAAACAGTAAAAGAAGATCTAAATAAATGGAGAGATGTACACATTCACAGACTGAAGAGCTTAATGTTGTCAAGTCTCCTCAAGTTTATCTGCAGATCAAATAAAGATCCCAGTTGGCCTTTTTGGAGAAACTGGAAAACTGGTCCTAAAATCGATATGGAAATGCAAAGTACTCAGAATAGCCAAAACAATCATATAAAAGAAAAATAAAGGCAGTTGTTTTACACTATCTTATTTCAAGTTTTACTATAAAACTATAGAAATCAATGTGGTACTGGTGTGAGGAGATAACCAGATGAACTGAACAGAGTGTAGAAACAGACCTACACACACATGG
Organism: Aepyceros melampus; assembly: GCA_006408695.1. Classification (NCBI taxonomy): domain Eukaryota; kingdom Metazoa; phylum Chordata; class Mammalia; order Artiodactyla; family Bovidae; genus Aepyceros; species Aepyceros melampus. The sequence goes on from SJXQ01004460.1 coordinate 666,262, forward strand.
TTAACTGACTTCTGATCACAAGGTATCAAGATAAATCAATGGAAAAATCAAAAAGTATTTTTCAATAAATGGTGCTAGACCAACTGGATATATACGAGAAAAAAAAAATCTTTCTATTCCTATCCCATACTAGTACAAAAAATTAATTCAAAATAAACTATCTAAATATAAAAGTTGGAGAAGGAAATGGCAACCCACTCCAGTATTCTTGCCCGGAGAATCCCATGGATGGAGGAGCCTGGTGGGCTACAGTCCATGGGGTCGCAGAGTTGGACACGACTGAGCGACTTCACTTTCACTATAAAAGTTAAAACTAACGCTACTGAGGGGGAAAAAAAAAACCAGAACATCTAAGTGACCTTAGAGGAGAGAAAGATTTCTTAGACAAAACAGAAATATGTAGTACTAATCACAAAAGAAAAGAATCTGATGAATTAGATTTCAACAAAATTTAAAAGTCCTGCTCATCGAAAATCATCATTAAAGAATACAAATTGGAAGAGGTGTCAAAAAAAAAAAAAGATGCTGGGAGGCAACTAGAGCAGTCTATTTAAGAGACAGTGGTAAGCTGGAATAGGTAGAAGCAATGGAGAAGGGAAAAAGTTGAGATTCAAGACCAAGACTGATATAGGTGATGGCCTAAATTTGGTAATGATTTAATATAGTAATAGGTAACAGAAAGGGGTGGGGGGAAATCACCCTTAAGAAAATAAAAGGTGAATGGAACACATGTAATCCCACAACCTTTACATACATACCATCATATGGTGTAACAATAGCAGCAGCTAGTATTTATTGCGCCTTTACTATGTCTCAGGACTGAAAGAGGAGAGTGGAAAAGTTGGCTTAAAGCTCAACATTCAGAAAACGAAGATCATGGCATCTGGCCCCATCACTTCATGGGAAATAGATGGGGAAACAGTAGAAACAGTGTCAGACTTTGTTTTTTTGGGCTCCAAAATCACTGCAGATGGTGACTGCAGCCATGAAATTAAAAGGCGCTTACTCCTTGGAAGAAAAGTTATGACCAACCTAGATAGTATATTCAAAAGCAGAGACATTACTTTGCCGACTAAGGTCCATCTAGTCAAGGCTATGGTTTTTCCTGTGGTCATGTATGGATGTGAGAGTTGGACTGTGAAGAAGGCTGAGCACCGAAGAATTGATGCTTTTGAACTGTGGTGTTGGAGAAGACTCTTGAGAGTCCCTTGGACTGCAAGGAGATCCAACCAGTCCATTCTGAAGGAGATCAACCCTGGGATTTCTTTGGAAGGAGTGATGCTAAAACTGAAGCTCCAGTACTTTGGGCACCTTATGCGAAGAGTTGACTCATTGGAAAAGACCCTGATGCTGGGAGGGATTGGGGGCAGGAGGAGAAAGGGACGACCGAGGATGAGATGGCTGGATCGCATCACAGACTCAATGGACGTGAGTCTGAGTGAACTCCGGGAGTTGGTGATGGACAGGGAGGCCTGGCGTACTGTGATTCATGGGGTCGCAAAGAGTCGGACACGACTGCGCGACTGAACTGAACTGAGGACTGAGTTAAACTTTAGGGGCCTTCTTTAGGGGCCTTCAATCTTCATGACAACCCTATGAGACAGCTACTTTACTAACCCATTTTACAGATGGGGAATTTACAACAGAGAGATTATAATTGATATTTACACACTTATAATCAGAGCATAAAGGCAGCTTCTTAGTAAAATAGCATATTCTCTATGCGTATGTGTTATTCCACTGCATTCACATAGCGGTTTTTTTCTCAGTGGACATTCAGATAATTCAACTTTTCACAATTATAGTTAATGCAGCAATGACCAATTTCATTCAGTGCTTATCTTGAATAATTTTCTCAGGATAAAGCCTCAATCAGTCAAAAGGTAAACCACCTAGATTTGATTACAATACACCATAGTAGAAAACTATCTTTTCGCCAAAACAAATCATTTTCAATTTTTTTTCAAACCAAATCATGCTCTGGATGGGTTAAGATAATCATACATTTAAAACAAAGGTACTGTAAAAAAAAATATTTAGGGAGGTATCCCATACAATCCAGCCCCATTTCAACATCATCCCAATGAAGGCTACCTCCAAAGATCAAGAATTTCAAGAAAACTCCCAGATTTATGATGGCAAAAAGATGTTTCTTGCCCTCTATTATAACCACACCAAAACAAGAAAAGAAAAAAAGAAAAGGAAAGCCACAGTTAAGGAGAAAATATTCCCAACAGATAGGATCCAGACTATATAAGGAATACTTACAAATAAAAAGAAAACATCAGTTTTTTAAAGCAGGCAAAAGAAGTTATATGAATAGTTAATAAACATATGAAAAGCTGTTCAATATCATTAATTATCAGGGAAATGTGAATTGAAACACAAAAATGTCCAAGATGGATGAATGCATAAACACTCCATAAAAATGGAGTATCGTTCAGTCTTTAAAAAGGAAGGTTTTGATATATGTTACAACATAGATGAACCTTCAAGACATTAAGTGAAAATGAGATAAGACACAGAAGGCCACATCTTGTATGATTCCACTCACATGAGGTCTCTAGAATAGTCAACTTCACAGGGGCAGAAAGTAGGTTTCCAGGGCCTGGGAGAGCAGGAAATGAAGCGTTGCTATTTCAAAGGTACAAAGTTTCAGTTTGATATGATAAAACAGTTCATGATGGTGTTGGTTGCATGACAATGTGAGCGCACTCAATGCCACTGAACTCAAGGCTTAAAAACTGTTAAAATGATACATTTTATCATTTTGTATACTTTATCATACAAAATGATAAAATGTATACTTTACCACAATTTTAAAAAGTATTAGATTGGGAAAAGACCACCATAGATACTATATCAACTACTACAGATCAAAAATGACAGCACCAAATGTCTGTGATAATCAAAGCACTGGAACAACTCTTAACTGCTGATAGTATAAAATGATACAAGCACTCTGGAAGAGAGGTTAGCAGTTTCTTATAATATTAAATATATATCTGTGACCCAAAATTTCCTATCTAGGATTTACCCAGGAGAAATAAAAACATATATTAACAGAAAAGACGTATACAAGTGTACAAAGTACCTTTATGACAGTCAAAAATTGGAAACGAGGAGAGAGGAAAAAATCATGGTATTAATTATAACACAGAACACCACTTAACAATAAAAAAGAACTACTTATGCTACTAATACAAGGTTGATGATACTTAAAAACTGAAAGTCACACAGATACCTTTATATGAGTCTATTTATAAGAATTTCTACAAGAGTAACTATAGTAAGAAAGATCTGAAGTCTTCCACCTTTAGGGGGGAAAATTGACTAGAAAGAGGCAGAGGGATTTGTGGAGTAATGAAAATGTTCTTTGTTTTTACTGATGCAGTAGTTACAAGGATATACACATCTAGCAAAATTTACTGAATTGGGCATTTAACATCTGTGCATTATTACTGTATGCAAGCTATATCTTAATTTTTTTTAATAAAGGAAGAAAACTACATGCAGCCAACATAACCAGTATAGTATGACACAGAATATTTAGTCATTCCTTCAGTAAGAAGAGATTAATTTCCCAGAAAGGTTTTCTATAAAACATAAAGATGAAAACTCACACACTGGACAATGCCCGCAAAGATTTCTATTATCTCATAATGTCCAAAATAGAATTCTTAATTTCTTTAGCCTAACACTCAATATCCCCCAATTTGTTCCTTCCCAAGCTTTTCTCACGGCTTTTCAGGTGGCTCAGAAGTAAAGAATCCACCTGCCAAGGCAGAACATGTGAGTTAGATCTCTGGGTTGGGAAGAGCCCTTGGAGGAGGAAATGGTTACCCACTCCAGTATTCTTGCCTGGAAAAATCCCATGGACAGAGGAGCCTGGCCGGCTGACAGTCCTTGGGGGTCACAAAAAGTTGGACACACTTAGCGACTGAGCCTCAAGCTTTTCCCATCTCAATAAATGGCATCAACATACACTATACTGCTTAGACAAAGGGGGAAGTCAGGAGTCTTGATTCCTTTCTTGTCCTTCGTCCCATACATTCAATTCATCAATAAGCCCTATCGTCACTACTTCAAAGATAAGTCCATCTCTCTCTACCTCCACTGCCACTTACCTACTCTAAGTCGCTATCATCTCATAATTGCAGCAGTCCCCTGTTATATCTCTGCTTCGACTTCTGCCCCTCTAATTCCTTCTCTACACTGCAGCCAGAGCAAATTTTAAAATGTAAATCAGTTGTCATGATTCTGCTTAACTTCCTTTCCATAGGCTACAAGCCCTACACAATCCCATTTCTACTAACCTCTACAGACAACTTCATCTCTCACCACTCCTTTTCCCTGTTCCCCAGACAAACTGACCTTATCACTGTTCCTCAAATACATCAAGCTTGTTCTCTCCAAAATTCTGCACCAGGTATTTTCAGAACACTCTTTCCCCAGTTATATGAATGGCTAGTTCTATCTTGTCTTTCAGTTACCTTCGAAAATGTCACCATACCAAAGAGGCCTTCCCTGGCTACCCAATTTAATGTGGCTAAACTCCCTATCACTCTCCAACACTTTCTGTTATAATTTCAAAATGACTCACCATATGAATTATCGTATTCATATTGTATGTGTCACCCCAATAGAATGTAAGCTCCACGAGGGCAAGGGACCTTGTCTGTTTTGTTTAGACAATAAGATTGCCTCTAGAATGGAAGAGGAACTCAGTAAACAGTAATTCAATCAAAGGAGCCATAATAAACCTGACAGAAGTTAATCACTCAAAATCTAGAGTTATCTAAATATCTATATCTAAATGCCTTAGCTCTCCTTGGAAATGGTTCCAAAAACACAATAACCCTAAGCATATTCTATGTGAAATTCTATGTAAGACATGAAACCTAACACTGTTCTACACACAAAGGGAAGTCAGCAAACAGCAGGTGACATAGGGCTTCCCTGGTGCTTAGCAGTAAAGAATTCGCCTGCCAATACACCAGACCCGAGGTTGACCCCTATGTCAGTAAGATCCCCTGGAGAAGGAAATGGCAACTCACTTGAGTATTCTTGCCTGGGAAATCCCACAGACAGAGGAGCCTGAGAGGAATCAGTCCATGGGGTTGCAAATAGTCAGACACAACTTAGCGACTAAACAACAATAACAAACAATATTAAGCATAAAATGAAACACTGGCTTAGCTGTTCCACAAAAAATAGAAAAGAAAGAATAACATTTTAAACAATTTTCAAATATTACTTTCAGAAATATATCTACATGAAACATAAGTCTAAAAAAGAAAAACAGTAAAAATATATTTAGAGGAGCATAAAAAGCACCCCTTCAGTTAAAAAAGAGGAATGTCTCATTAGAATCACAAAAACCTAAAGACAAACTCCAGTAGTTCTCTATCATTCAACTGAGGAGGTATCACAAAACTATGCTGACAGAACAGACAATAAAAAAAACAATGCAATAGCAGGCTCATCCATAATTTTTTTTTTTTACTACAGAGTTTTCAAACATATACAAAGGTAGACAGAACAGCATAATAAACCCCACATACCCATCACTGAGTTGCAACAATTATCAATTTATCTCAAAGAATTTAAGAAATCAAGTGACTTTCCAATGCAACACAATTTCCACGACACTGATGACGGAAAAAGGCACAAAACAGCCATGATTTTATGCTTATTTTCCCTTTCCTGATTGCCCTTTGTCTACTTACTGTCACAAAATTATGAAGTTCCTTTCCTACCATTTATACTCCATCATAGTCCTACTCTGATGCTTACTTTAGATTGATGCAAAACGAAAAGCGGTAATTGGAATTTTAGACATGCCAGAAATCAATCAGATGGGAAAAGACTTCTACTTCTCCATTCAACATATATCTTTAAGACACTGACACTACACATACAAGTTTATACTATGTCAATAATAACTAATAAGTAGGATTTTTAATAGTTTTAAAAAAATTTCTTTATTAACTGAAAACAGTAAATCTAAAACAAGTGGAGTGCCAACATATGGATTTCTAATCAGATGAACACACTAAAAGAGAATACACCCAAATCAAGACACAGTATTTTGAACACCCCAGAAGGTTCCACTGTGTTCCCACAAAGGTAGCCATTATTCTGATATCTATCACAAAAGAGTCATTTACCTGTTTTTGAACTTCATACAAATGGAATCATAAAAGTCCTCTCAAAGTGTTGCCTTCTTTTGCTCAGTGTTACATCTGGGAGAGTCACCCTTGCTGCATGTAGCAGCAGTTCATTCTTTCTGTGGCTATATAGTATTCCATTACATAACTATGCCTCAATGTATTTATCCATCGTACTCCTGATAGACGGACTATTTCCAGTTTAGGGGCCATTATGAATAGAGAATTAAACAGTTTTGTATATGCCTTGGTAGTGGACAAATGTACCCATTTATGCTGGGCATATTACAAAGCAGTAGACACAGGTTCAATCCCTGGGTTAGGAAGATCCCCTGGAGGAGGAAACAGCAACCCAGTCCACTATTTTTGCCTGGAAAACTCCATGGAGAGAGAAGCCTGGCAGGCGACAGTCCATGGGTCACAATGAGTTGGACATGACTTAGCAACTGAGCACACTAGACACAGGATGATTCTGCTCAAATGCTATTAGGATTGCCAGACTACCAAATGCCGCAGTATGAGATGCTACCGAATCATTTCTTTTGTAAGAAGCCTTTAGATAACAAAGTCAGGTAGACCGAAATGGTCTTCCACTCATCATGCAATTAAAGTAGTTGTCAGAAATGACTCAAAAGCAATTAGCTGACTACAGAGCTACAAACTTCCATCTCATCCACATCTGACAGAACTCTTTAGCATTCAGATCCAATCATTTGATCTGCTGCTGCTGCTGCTAAGTCGCTTCAGTCGTGTCCGACTCTGTGTGACCCCATAGACGGTAGCCCACCAGGCTCCCCCGTCCCTGGGATTCTCCAGGCAAGGACACCGAGTGGGTTCCCATTTCCTTCTCCAATGCATGAAAGTGAAAAGTGAAAGTGAAGTCGCTCAGTCATGTCTGACTAGTAGCGATCCCATGGACTGCAGCCCTCCAGGCTCCTCTGTCCATGGGATTTTCCAGGCAAGAGTACTGGAGTGGCTAAGGACAATTAAATCAACAATTATAGATAAGTGGTTAGTTATGGATTTCTGAAAAAACTAGGTATCTATGTAGAAACGTGTCTATAGAATCAAAAGCTTGGAAATGACAGAGATCTTGAAAGAAAACATCTACTAGTACAATCCTAGTACTAAGTCTCTATCTTCCACAAAAGGCAGCACAGTGAAAAAGGCATGGGCTTCTGAAGTCAGACATTAAAGGCCAGAATTATGAGCAAATTATCCTAATCTGAGTCTTAGCTGTCTCAATTATAAAATGGGAAGTAGAGTTGACCCTCAAACAACATGGGCTTGAATAGTGCAGGTCCACTTAAAACACCTATTTCCTTCACCAAATACAACAGTACTACACGATGGGCAGTTGCCTGAATGTGAGATGCAGAACCGCAGATACAGAAGAACCATGTATATGGAGGGCCGACTACAGGTTATTCTCAGATTTTCAACTTTGCAGACGGTTGGAGGCCCTGGTCCCCAATTGTTCAAGAATCAACTGTATACCAATTAAACGATCTCATAGAACCATTGTGAAGATTAAATGAGATAATCTATATAATTTTTACCATATACCAAATTTTATTTCAAATGTCTCTCTTTTTTTGGGGGGGGGGGGCAGCTTGCAGGATTTTTGTTCCCTGACCAGGGATCAAATGCATGCCCCCTGCAGTGGAAGAGCAGAGTCTTAACCACTGGGCCACCAGGGAAGTCCTACAAACACCTCCTTTTCACAGAAGGAATACTGGCCAAATAGGGGGTTCAAGTTATGGCCCTAGAAAATTATACTACAAGGGTCACCTTCCGTCTCACCTGAACAAAACTACAAAAATGCCTAAATTACCTCTACAACATCTTGAAATGAAGTCTCAATCTTCAAAGTGGAATACACACATCCTTAGGAGTACACAAAGAAATGTAAGCAAGGGAATCAACTTCCACCCTACTCTATCATAAAGCTGATCTGCCTACGTATCAAATAAAGACTTTCAACCATAACATTTATTACTTTAAAACAGGGGTCAGAAAACTACACCCATGTACCAAATCTGGCCCACTGCTAACAAAGCAGTATTGGAACAGGACCTAGTACAGCTCTTTGCTTGCTGTCTGTGGCTGTTTCTGCACGTCAATGAGAGAACCGAATAGTACTAACGGAGACCACATGGCCCACAAAGCCTACCAGCAAGCCCTTTACAGAAAAAGTTTGCTGACTCCTGTTTTAGGATACAATTCTTTGGGGTGGATACAAGTTCAAAAAGAAAAAAGAAAATAAGAAATTCCCAGAAGGATAAAATTACCAAAACTGACTCAAAAAGTTAAAAAAAAAAAAAATCCAGACAGACCTACACCAAGTAAAGAAGTTGAATGAGTAATTTTAAAATCTTCCCACAAAGAAAAGCCCAGGCTCAGAGGACTTTGCTGGTAAACTCTATCAAACGTAAAGAAATAAATAATTACCAATTCTACATAAATTCTTTCAGAAAACAGCAGAATAACGTTTTCCAACTCACATTATGAGGGTAATTTTACTCCTGATACTGAGTCCAGTCCAAAGACATCACAAGAAAAGGAAACCTCTGACCAATATTCCTCATAAAAATGTTTAATATCAGCAAATTGAATTCAGCAATATATAGAAAGTAGGATACACCATGATTCAACAGAATCCATTCTAGGAACACAAGACTGGCTTAACATCTGAAAATCAGGTAATGTAATACACCATTTATACACAGCCATATCTTCTAGGGCTGTTATATATAAAAAAGGTTATCTATATACTTTTAAAGCATCAAATTACTATCAGATTTAGAAAACTTTGTATTTATTTTTCAAAAGTCAATATTTACGACCTAACAGAAATTACATACTAAACCGTTTCAATTAAATGTTTAAATTACTTAAATTTATGATGACCCTTCCATTTCATTAAACTACACTGGGAAAATCTTGAGATTAACCAGATGATACTTTCTCTCTTCACCTCCTTAGGCAACAAATTTGATAAGAACACTCTTCAGATAAGGCTTCAAATACACACTGCATATAATAAAGGGACAGACCCTTAACACCAATCACCAAATTCCCAGCTGTAACTGTATCCATAAAACAAATTCCTACAGACACAGATGCCCAAAGCCATGACACCACCTAATTTAACCACAATAGAGCAAATCTCCCACCCCATCTCACCCACCAGGTCACCAGAAAAGACTCAAATGCCTTGCCAAAATTCAGACACATTATCATTACAGATACTGTACTCCTTTGGGATACTAATATGGATGTCATGTCCTGTTGTTCTGATTGAAGAATTCTAATAACCCTGCTCCTGTAGTTGATAACAGAAAAATGCCGTATTTTCCACCTTGCATTACTTATGAATCTTGGACTTTCAAGAATCTTAAACATTTTCTAGTCCAGCATTTTTCAAACTACAGTTCTTTAGCAGTCACAGGTCATTACAGGTCAGAATCAGTTTAGCGAGTTACAATCAACATCTTTTTTCTTTCAATGAAATAGAAAATGTCAGAGGGTACCACACACATAGAAGGCAAATTTTTGTTTCCTGTGTACACACTCTATGCATGCAGGGGTCACAAAGAGTCAGCATGCAAAATACATTAACTGTGGGTCACAGGTCAAAAAAGTTAGAGACACTCTATTTGTCCCACAGTCCTCAAGAAGGCTTCAACAAAAGAGACTTAGCACTCAAAGAGTTATGTTTTTTGTAACCATTTCCATTTCATACAGAGAAACCAAAAAATAGGAATTCTGTGCTCAGTACACTTAATCTTCCATTCATAAATAAAAGACTAGAATCCATCTGAGGTTTCCAGTTGAAATAGTGACCTGCTCAGAGGCAGTCACTTAAAGTTTTGATGGGATTAAGACCTTTATTGACAGAGCGCAAACTGAAATCAGTTTAGTCTGTGGCTAGGAAAGTTAAGTCGCTCAGTCGTGTCCGACCCCTTGCGACCCCGTGGCCTGTAGCCCACCAGGCTCCTCCACCCATAGGAAAGAGAACCAAAACCACTCTGGGTCTCGAGACCCTCATCTGTAACGGCAGGAGAGGGCTGTTTGGACTCCTCCTACCTCTGAATCTGGAGGTTTGTTGACAACCAACTGGCCAAGCAGGTGAGGACTATGCCTCCCCCACACCAAAACACTTGAACCATTCAACAAGTCAATTACTGCTCAATTCAACCAATATCACACAAAGAGTACTGATAGTAAGAAACTAAGACTTACACTAACAACAGTAAAGAATCAAGGGGAAGTAAGTCTCCAGGAATAGCAGAAGCTGCCCCTGCCAGGTATCACTAATTTCTCAGCCACCCTCTCCTCTCAGACTCCAGTTCATCTCCGTCCCCCAGCTATCTGTCATGGATGTGGTACTCGAGTTCTTCCCTGCCACCGTTCTCCACTGTGCAAAAGGAAACTGAGGCAGGCACCAATGAGGGGGTGAGCTGCAGGAGCCATTAACAAAGCTAAACTAACAGCCTAGGCCGCTAATGCCTCACACCTCCCCAATTCCTCGACTGCTGAGACTCCCGTTCCCTCGACCTCCACCTCAAACCATACCCCGGAGGCAAGTGCTAGTAACGGGGCCCCGCGCACCCGAAGCGGCCCCTATCTCGAACCCACCGCTCTAGAAGTCTGCAAGGCCTGGAACCACGAAGTCTAAAAGCAAACTTCCCGGCAACCCCGGAAGACCCCTCCCACGAGCGCCCACCAGCCACCCGCCCCGCTTCGCGCCTACCTCTACGCCACCGAGCCTAGGCCTCCTCGGTTCACCACACCAAGCCTCCCCCGAAGCACCGCAAGACCCTGAGACTGAGGGTCTTCTTCACACCCACCCCGACAGCCGCGGCCGCCGCCGGAAGCGCCCTGCGTCTCCACGCCACCGTCGTGAGGTCACTCCGGCGCGACGCTTCGGAACCCGGGGGCGGGGCGCCCGGGAAATTTGAGAATTTGGAAACAATAACTGCTAGAACCAGTTGAGTGGCCTTCCAGAACCGCGCCTGCTAGGCCGGGTTCCCTGTGCCCCGGCTACCTATTTCGGGTGGAGTCTGGGTTCGAGTTGGAGTCCTGCCTGCGTCCCAGCTCAAGACTACCCCCCCCCCGGCTGGGGGGCTCTCTTTCCCCCTCGTTGTATTGATGGAAAGCTCCGACTTTCCTTCCAGTTCCTCTTATGCTAATCGCCGAACCAGAGCGGAAGACTTTGGCTAGGAGGTTGCCTCTGTTCTCACTGCCACTATCCTCAATCAGTTGCAGCTGTGGGATGCAATTAGTAGACCCCTGTGATGGATTAAAGGAAAAAATTCCCTTCGTGGTCTTCGTGGTTGATCTTCAAAGTTTATCAGCTTCAGCTCGTTTTGGGCTGTGTCAGCCAATCTGTGCTTGAATACCTTTCCCCACTCCCACTCCTAGTACTCAGTACATGGGAAAGTGCCACTCTCCTTCCTGTGACATTTTAGAGTCTCGGTCGCCTTGATTTTGAAAAAAGCAGCCGTTTAGGATCAAGACTGAATGTAATGAGGAAGTTTATATTTGCCAAGGTCATCTTGAAGCCTGACACCTGGTTTAGGAACCACTGCTTGGGCAGGCAGCATAGAGGAGGGCAGGGGTTCCCAAATTTGGCTCTGCAAAATAAGTCGAAGAACTTTAAATTTTTTCCTGTTTTCAAGAACTGTCCTTTTCCTTCCTCCGACACTAAAGATTCTGTTTTAGTAGGTCTGGAGAGTCTATGGCATCTGTTATTTTAAAGGTTTCTTCCAGTCAATTCTTAGCAAACGAAGGTTTGGGAACCCCCGGTGTATCAGACTCAGAGTTGAATCTTTGCTCTACCTTTTCTTTTTAATTATTATTATTATTTTACAAAGGAGCTGTGCCTCTCTAGAAATAATAGCTAACAATTACTGTGAAATTAATGAGATTTGCGACCATGATTGATATTACACACACACACACACACACACAAAAGGTTGTTAATTCTCTTGTGCCTCCCTTTGGTTATGGTTCTATGCATGTGTGCTACGTCGCTTCAGTATAATCCACTCCGAATTATTTTTTAAACGCACAGGAGAATCAACCTTTCATCTTGTTCTCTGTAGCAAACACTGCTGTAACCCCAGAGGTCAGTTGGATATTATGCCTACTCTTGCATCCCCATCACCTTGCACTGCTGCTGCTAAGTCGCTTCAATCATGTCCGACTCTGTGTGACCCCATAGACGGCAGCCCACCGAGCTCCGCCGTACCTGGGATTCTCCAGGCAAGAACACCGGAGTGAGTTGCCAATTCCTTCTCCAATGCATGAAAGTGAAAAGTGAAAGGGAAGTCGCTCAGTCGTGTCTGACTCTTCCCGACCCGATGGACTGCAGCCTACCAGGCTCCTCTGTCCATGGGATTTTCCAGGCAAGAGTACTGGAGTTGGTTGCCATTGCCTTTTCGGATCACCTTGCACAGAGCCTGCCAAATAGTAGGTTCCAAAATAAATGTGTATTGAATGAATGAAAGGATTGTCCAGAGATCCTCTATATAGACTTTCCCTGAAGCTCAAACTGGGAGTCTCTAGTCAGATCTGAAGTCTGAGCTGGTCAGCCACTAAACTTTGGAAAAGATCAACAACTGCCTTAATTCTACTAAATGAATTGCTCTGCTTAGAGAATTCTGCTCTATTGTTTTGGAACTTTGACCTCATGGAAAGATCAATCACCCAGACTTTTAAGCTTCTTAAAGCTTTTAAGAATTATTGAGTTTCTCTTTTAATCTACAGAGAATGGCAAATACATTCAAAATTGGAATGGAGAATCGTTGTTTCACACAGTTTTACACAAATGGTATGTTTTCTCAGCAGAATTGGGGATGTTCACTAATTGCACAAAAAATTCAGATTAAAGATCAGCATCATATAGAGTTAGGGAAGCCGGGGAGTCATGCTATAAAGTCCTTCCAAACTCCTGTCTTTGCTACAACCACCATATATACAGACTGACTCAGTGTGTTAAAACTGAACACTGATTGGGACAAGAAATATGCACTATGTGCCTGAAACATACTGTTGTACAAGATAGCAAAGAAGCTATCAAAAACTACTATATTTTTGTTAAAATAACTCAGATACCAACTTGAAGAGGCTCCCATTGGTCAAAAGTAGGACAGTATGGGCATCAATAATAACAATAGAAATTCATCAAATATATTAAGATCCATGTGTCATTAATGATAATTTTTGAAGACTTAATTGGAAGCATATTTAACCGTACACTTGGTGCTCTCACTCCTATTCAAGAGAAATGAAAAATCTATATTAAAAAAAAAAATAGTACATGAATGTGCTTAGCAGCCTGAGACTGGCGGTAGGCATTACCATCCCAGGACAACATTTTGGCATCCAGGAAAAGTTACATAGAGTTTGGAAGAGGAGGAATCCAGGCTGATTACAACAGAGGCACTTTTTATGGTTATAACCATTTGAGGATTGTCATCAGCAAAAACCATACTAGAAATTGATTTCAGAACTCCTCTACCTTATAGCAATTGATAGCATATAAATTTGCTTACTAATAGCATAGAGAAACAGTATTTTTTTTTTAAGTACAGAGACTTTCCTGGTGGTCCAGTGTTTTTAAGAATCAGCCTGCCAATTCAGGAGATAAGGGCTTGAACGATTCCAGGTCTGGGAAGATTCCACATGCTGTGGGACAACTAAGCCCATGTACCACAACTACTGAGCCCACTCTATAGAGCCTCAGGCTCCACAACAAGAGAAGCCCCCGCAATGAGAAGCCCACGCACTGCCACTGGAGAGTAGCCCCCACTTGCCACTACCAGAGAAAGCCCACACACAGCCATGAGGACCCAGTACAACCAAAAATAAAATTAAAATAAATTTTAAAATATAAATAAAATTCTCATTCCACAGTTCTTTGATTGGTTCAGTAAACATTTGTAGAGGAGCTGCCTACTAAATGTCCTGCACTTGCTAGGTACTGGGATAGGAATAAAGCACTGCTTTCAACGAGCTTACATTCTAGAAGGAAAAACAAAGAATTACAGATGAGCATGATACAAAAGCACAGAGCACCAAGAAAGCACATAAAACAAGGAAGTGGGAGAAGGAGGCACAGACAGAGGAGCACAGGGTTTCCTAGATGTGACATCTAAGCTGATGTACAAAGGATGAACGAGGATTAATTAGGTGAAACTTGGAGAAAGATCATTTCAGTAAAGGGAGAATTACATAGAAGGCCAAGGAAATGTGCGTTAGCACAGCCCACTCAGGGAAACACAGGGAGTTCAGCTTGGAAGGAGCATAAACGTAAAGGGAGGAAGTGATGATAGATAGATCCAGAAAGTTAGGCAGGAGCTAGATCCAAGAGAGCCTTCCATGCCATCAAGAGCTTGGATTAATGCCAAGGGCAATGGGAAACAAATGCAGAATTTTAAGCAAAGAAATGTCCTGGTCAGACTTATGTTATGGAGAATGGACTTAAGAGACACAAAACTGGTGGGAGTGAGATCAGATGAGAAATGGCAATAATTCACACTAAGGCATTAGTAAGTCAGGCTGATAAGGAGAAGACAGTTTATAAAGATGTTTAGGAGAAGTAGAATCAATGCCTAGGTTTATGGCTAAGACTGAAGATTGTTTGATGGTGCTGTTTGCTCAGATACTGAAATAGAAGAGGATGAAGATCTTATAGATAAACAATAAGATGATAAATTCTGGTCTGCTAATGTTGCATTTAAGGTACTGCGGGAGCAATTAAAATCCTTAGATATGGGGCACCGGCAGCCTTGCCCTTGACTCACTCTGTAGGTAGTTTCCACTCTGATTTTCCTTGAGCCAAGACTTTTCCGTGGCGTTCAAGTGACAGACGGCTCAGAGCTCACACCCCTCCTTCCAGACCTGCTCCATTTTGCCTTCCTAGGATTCCCTAACTGTCTCCCAAATGGTTCCAAGCCCACTTTCAGCCTGTAGACAAGCCTCTTCCCTAGGCCTTCCTCCTGATGGTGAACCTCACCATCATACAATGCCCCGAAGCCCAAGGAGTAGCTAGAAATGGGACTACTTGGGAGGAGTGAGGCTGAAGAGTAGAAATTCAGGCTGAGATGAACACACGTGTGAACATGAGAAACCTCTCACCATAGAAGGGAGCAGGAAGGAAAGAGGAAGGGATAGGGACCTCCATGTGTCCTCTGGCCCTGGCCATGCACAAGCCAGGAGTAGGTCATTTTATAGTCTGGAACGTGTGGCCATCTGGTGGGAAACTGGATATATAGATCTGGAGCTCAGGAGAGAGATATGAGGTTTCGAATTCATCAATAATCAGGCAGTAATTGAATTTCCAATAATGTAGTATCCAAGGATAACACATAGCATAAGAAGGGTCAAAGGCCAAAGACAGAACTTCAAAGGACACCAACATTTACAGGATACATACAGGAAGTAAGTGTTTTGGGGAAAATGTTTTGTAGGTAAAACCAATGAGCAGCACCCACTTGCCTTTCTTGACCTATGCTGCTAAGTCACTTCAGTCATGTCCGACTCTGTGTGACCCCATAGATAGCTGCCCACCAGGCTCCCCCGTCCCTGGGATTCTCCAGGCAATAACACTGGAGTGGGTTGCCATTTCCTTCTCCAATGCATGCAAGTGAAAAGTGAAAGGGAAGTCGCTCAGTCGTGTCCAATTCCTAGCGACCCCATGGACTGCAGCCCACCAGGCTCCTCTGTCCATGGGATTTTCCAGGCAGGAGTACTGGAGTGGAGTGCCATTGCCTTCTCCGTTTCTGACTATAGGAAGGAGCAATTGTTTTAACAAGACTTGCTTCTGCCTTAATGTGCTTTTGGCCACCCTAACAGTCTCTATCAAGGATGTCAACGATCAGAGAATTAAACAAAGTCTTAGGTCAGTAACAGCACAATACTCATCTATAGTTCTTGACTTGACAGTACCTGTCATGGAGTTCTAGAATGGTAGAGATGAAAGGAAACCTTTGAAATTATCTACTTCATCTCCCATTTATGGATAAGGGCTTAGCAAATTAATGGTGGATTCAACATTGAGACTCGGGTCTCCATGACTTATATGTAGGCCTCAGTCTGCCTAAAACAGTCTCAGTTCACACCTGTTACTCATAATAATTATCACCTACCTTTATCCTTAAATATGTCCCGGTTAGACAAAAAATTCCATAGTCACCTTATTTATATAGCAAAAATTTTAGGGCCAAGCAAGCATTGCTATTTATTTATATGATTATTTATCTTTTATGTGATCTCAAAGGTTTAAGTGTCTTAAACTCTTACATATCATTTTATAAGTGAGGTAACTAACATGTGAAAACAGGTTCCAGACCATAAAATGCTAAACAAAGATAAAGATTAAAAATAAAAACCTTAGATTAGGCAAGAGTTTCTTAAATTTGACACCAAAAGCCCAACAACAAAAGTCAGTCAGTTCAGTCACTCAGCCACATCCAACTCTTTGATTGCAGCACACCAGGCTTCCCTGTCTATCACCAGCTCCCAAAGCTTGCTCAAACTCATGTCCACTGAGTCAGTGATGCCATCCAACCATTTCATTCTCTGTGTCCCCTTTTCCTCCTGCCTTCAATCTTTCCCAGCATCAATGCCTTTTCCAATGAGTCAGTTCTTTGCATCAGGTGGCCAAAGTATTGGAGCTTCAACTTCAGCATCAGTCCTTTCAATGAATATTCAAGGTTGATTTCCTTTAGGATTGACTGGTTTGATTTCCTAACAGTCCAAGGGACTCTCAAGAGTCTTCTCCAACACCACAGTTGAAAAGCATCAGTTCTTCAGTGCTCAGCTTCCTTATGGTCCAACAACAAAAGTAAAAATAGATAAGTTGTACTTCATCAGAATGAAGGAAAATTGGGGCTTTGAAGGACATATCAAGAAAGTTAAAAGATGTCCCATAGAATAGGGGGAAATATCTGCAAATTATATATCTGATAGGGATATAGTGTCCAAAATAAATAACTCTCACACCTTAACAACAAGGAAATGAACAACTCAATTTAAAATGGGCCAAGTACTTGATAGACAACATCAAGTCTATCATGGAAGTTAATGGAGAAATGGATTTATCTCATAGGACTTTGTCTCACCCTCAAACTTGTTGTAAATTCCTCATTTCATTAAACAAGAACTCCCCAAAGAAATGAATCCAGATTAGTCAAGGGATAGTTTTGCATTTTGGCTGAAATCATCTAAGAATTGCCTTCCTCTTCTATCTCATTCTGATGAAATAAACGTAGGAATCACTGCAGATGAGGTTGGACTTGGAGGATCATCCCAAGGAGTCTGTGGTCCACCCCTACTGCTAGAAACGTCTCTCCCTCAATGCAATGTCCTCTCCCCTCCTACTCCTTTCCCACTACACCCTGTAATCCTTACCATGTCCTTGATTTTCTATTTTAAGCTTCTTTCCCAGTGTCTAAACTAGAAAGAATTATCTTAATTTTTTTTAATGAGGCAGGGATAGATATTGAGCAAAGAACAGAGGGCATCTAGAACTGTGGTGGATAATGGAGGAAGGTGTGTTACCCATCTGAAAAGATGTTCAAGAAGAGAACAGGCAGCAGCTGTCGCTGGCCAGGCCCCAGCTTCACCTGAGGCCCCTCCCAGCTCCAGCCCTCAGCCTGTGTCCTCCCCTTTCTTCCATTTCTGGGATCCTCAGAGAGAAACCAGCTCAGCAACAACTGGCCTTTTCAGATGCTGCCACTGAGTTGCCACTTCTTCCTCCAGTCCTGGGGCTTTCAATAGTTTCAGGAACATCAGCTTCACAACTCTCAGTTTCCCAGGCAATACTAAAGGGTTGCGTGCAGACACACTCATGATTTTCCTCATCTGGTCCTGTGAGTCAACTATTAAAACATTCAGGAGAGGCAATTTCACTGTGCAGACTGGGAGAGGTGTAGGAGGAGAGAGGACATTGCATCGAGGGAGAGAATTTTCTAGCAGTAGGGGTGGACCACAAACTCCTTGGGATGATCCTCCAAGTCCAACCTCATCTGCAGTGATTCCTAAGTTTATTTCATCAGATGAGATAGAAGGGGAAGGCAATTCTTAGATGATTTCAGCCAAAACGCAAAACAACCCCTTGACATAGGTGGACGCAACAGAAGTGTTGGTGGGGAGGAGGCTGGATGGGAAAGCCTCCCAGCTCACCAGGTCTAACAGTTCACAGTCTGGACTTCCTTCCAGGTTTGTTGTGCTCTTGGGGACTTAGAAGCTAGGTGTCCTCCCCAAGCATATCTCAAGAATCAGACTACTGTGCAGAATGTTTACGCATTCAGGACACTTGTGCGTGTCCCCCATGTCTCAAATAAGTGAACACTGCAAGCTGTCTATCTTCTTGCTCTCTTGCTCTCCTCCTCACTACCACTCACCTCACAGCCATATCCTGACACATCTGATGCTCCCCTTGCAAGGGAAGTTCTAGGAAAAGAGGGAAGTAGATGAATAATTTCACATACAGGGTAAAAACATTTGCAAAAAGGGATAAACCCAAGAATGCTCTGTTTCACAAGTTTGCATTTTCTTTTTTTAAATGTATTCATTTATTTACTGTCTGTGCCAAATCTCAGCTGCAGCATGTGGAATCTTCAATCTTTGTTGCAGTATGTAGTATCTTTTTTAGTTGTGGAACTTCAGTTGCAGCATGTGGGGTCTAGTTCCCTGACCAGGGATCAAGTCCAGGCCCCTTGCATTGGGAGCATGGAGTCTTAGCCACTGGACCACGAGGGAAGTCCTTCTTTCTTTCTTTTCTTTTTCTAAAGTAGATTGAGAGTGTTCTGTGAAGGAACCACCAAGAGATGCTCAGGAAAAGTCCCAATAGGGAAACATATCTTTACTTATCACCCAGTCCTTTGGAAAGATGATAGAGGTGTGAACAAGAGAAAAGTAAGCCCAGAGAGGAAAACAAGATGCTCCAAGTCACCCATAAAATTATCAGAGAGGGTCTGATTAATGAACAAATATTTATGATATGCTAACCATGTGCTCAGCCCCAGAGCTAGAAGCTGGGATGAGGGTAACAAAGAAATAGGCCTGCCCTAAGGAAGTTATTGTTGAACAAGGGAAACAAAATTAACATAGTGTATCAGTTATTTATTGCTGTGTAACAAACTCTCCCAAAATTTAATGACTTGAAATAACAATCACTTATTTAGCTCATTACTCTTTGAATTAGTTGGGTTATTGTGCTAATTAGACTAGGCTTGGTTGGTCTTGGCTGGACTCACTTAAGCAAGGTTGACTAGGGTCTGGCTGCTTTAAGGTGGCCTTTACTTGGTTAACTTCCTGTTTCATTTGGTCTGTTATCCTCTGGCTGACTAACCTGGATTTGTTCTCATGGTGGTGGCAGGATTCCAAGAGAGGATAGACGTGTGCGAAGTTTATTGAGGCTGGGCTCAGAACTAGCATACCATCACTTCCAATGCATTCTGTTGACCAAAGCTGGTCATGAGGCCAGCCTAGATTCAAGCGCTGGGGAAATACTTCTTTACAGG
Organism: Aepyceros melampus; assembly: GCA_006408695.1. Taxonomy (NCBI): domain Eukaryota; kingdom Metazoa; phylum Chordata; class Mammalia; order Artiodactyla; family Bovidae; genus Aepyceros; species Aepyceros melampus. Next base: position 685,970 of record SJXQ01004460.1, read on the forward strand.
AGGGAATGTAGAAAGTCACTTTGCAAGGGACATAGATATAAGAAGGAAAGAAAAATTGGGCCACCATTAACTGACCACTCCTAAGAAGTAACAAGCGAAACAAAATAGTAAATGGCTAAGGGCTACTCTGTGCTTGGGGTAGTTGACCAGGTCCCAGTCCTGGGACATGGACATGGCTTTTAGACAGGAGTAGCAAACCACTCAAGTTCAGTTTCACACTGCTGTGTGGACAGGGTCTTATTGCTATTATTGGTTTGGGTACTTTCAGTGATTTATAACCCAGAAGCCCAAGCCAATCATTCTTTCAACCAAATTTGTTAAAATGCTAAGACACACTTTTCAAGTGGCTATGCACTTGGAAAGGATACCCCAACTTCTACATCCCAAACAACACTGGCCTGGCTTGTAAGCTCACTGCTGGAGGTGACATCGCCCCAATCCAAGACCTTCCTTGAAGTTGGAGATGTCTTTACCCACTGTGCCCAAGACAACTTCACCCCAGATGCTAAAACCTCCACCCCAGCAGAGCTTATGGACTGCCTCTCCTAAAACACATACTGGACACAGGACATTTCGCTTTTCTTTGGTACTAAGGATTTCTATTCTATTCTATTCTATTCCTCAAGTCTTCTGTCTGCTTAGCCCATGATCCTGGTATATTCCTTGCAAAAACTTAGACCCCCTATGCTCTCAAGCTTAAAGAGAAATCTGATAGAGGTTGATACTGTCTGTGCCATTCTAAAGCTTAGTGGACATTATGGAGGCAGCTGCTTAGGTCGGTCAACTCCAGGGCCACCCTGGGAAGAGAAGCATTCACTCCCCAGTGCTCCTCCTGCTACTCTCCTCCAGCTTTCCACCACAACTTTCTGTCTTGTGTCTCTGACACTACAACTATTCCTACCCCTCCTTACATACAATACCACTAACCTTTATGTTTACTTTGCTAACTTAGATCATATCCTCCAACAACATGACTTTCAGACCTACCACCTTGAACTCAGCATATTTCTAACATACTCCACAATGCCACCAAGATATTGCTACAAACTCCAAAAAGTTCAGATCTGTGTTTGGCTAATGCCATATAAATGAGAAACTTAGTTATGGCCAGCCCACAAGGATTCCTTATAGTTCTACCTGTGTTCCTCCTTTCTTATCCCCATAATAAAAGGCTTTCTATGTTAATGGCAACCCACTCCAGTGTTCTTGCCTGGAGAATCCCAGGGAAGAGGGAGCCTGGTGGGCTGCCATCTATGGGGTCGCACAGAGTCGGACACGACTAAAGCGACTTAGCAGCAGCAGCAGCAGCATGCTGCTTAAGTAACTCATCCCCTGCTCTCTAAGGTCTCTATTATCATTACTACAATGTTGCCTTAAAACGAAACAAAAAAGCCACAGAATCAATGGTTCTGCATTTTCTTAAATTCTGTATCTTTCTATTTAGCATCCATTGGTTAATTACATTAACTATATTTTCTTAAATTCTGTATTATTGATGCTTTGTCATTTATGAGCCTTAGAGACCCTGGGAAAGACTGCACCTCCTAAGGATAATCAATTCTTACAGATAGAAAAGGGCTTGACCAAAGCACGTTTTCACATACAGACTAACCAATCCAGGGTCCATATCCCACAACTATCTTCTTATCTAACTCTCACACACCAGGGAAATATACCTCCAGCCCTAAAACACTCCAGAACCAGGTACTAAGCAATTAGAGACCACCCTATGCCTTGAAGCCTGCTGGAATTATTCAAAGGAGCCAGTCTTAAGATGTTTATTTTGTCCTGCCTTGTGTTTTCCCTGGAAACCAAAATAAAGACTCTGGCCTAGGCTTCTCTTTCTGTCTTCTTCACCTGGCCAAAACCTAGCACTTCCCCTGCCGCCTTGATGGCAAGCAGGGACCTCCTCTCTGGGACCCATGGGGGGATAAAAAACTTGTTTCTTTCAAGTCTTATTATTGAATAGTCCTATGGCCTCATCAGCTTTACCATAATATATCCAGTACATACCTTCTTAGAATAGGTAAGAAGTATCTCATTTTGTAGTTAAGAAAATGTAATATGAGGGGACTTAAGTCACTTACTGAGAATCATACAGTAAGTGAAGGAGCTGAGATTTGAACTCAATTCTCATGACTTGGTCTTGGAAAAACCTTAAATTGTAGTTTAGAGGTATTTTCCAAACCCTCCTTAGACTATCATTTTTACCTCAAAGTCTTAAAAGCTACTGTACAACCACTATTTTGAAAGCTGATTCATCAAATGACATTGCAGAGACAGCAAAAAGATCAGTTATGGGATCATCTCACTATAAATACACCTGATGACACCTGGACACACAGAAGGAATATACAGAGCAGTGAAGATCTGCGGGCCTAAAGCAGAATAGTGTGGTCTTTTCTTCTGTTAGATTAAAAAGGTTCAAAAGGGAGATTTTAAGGGAATTCCCTGATGGCCCAGTGATTAGGATTCTGCACTTCCACTGCCAGGGGCCAGGGTTTGATCCCTGATTGAGGAACTAAGATCCCACAAGCCACATATGGCAAAAAAAAAAAAAAGAGGGGGGGTTAAAATGGACAAACATGGTGCTTCTTATCAGCATCAAGGGTATGATATAGAAATTATGTTCCTTGAAATTATATCAACATCAACTATAGTGCTAAGAAATATTGTTCTTTTAAATAAAAAGACCCTGCCAAATTTTGCTGTTGGAAGAGATGATTGGATGGCATCACTGACTCAAACTTTAGTTTGAGCAAATTCTGGGAGATGGTGAAGGACAGGGAAGCCTGGCATGCTGCAGTCCCTGGGGTATCAAAGAGTCAGACACAACTAAGCAACTGAACAAAAGCAAAATCCTATCAGGGAAAGAGAAAAATAAAGTTGGAGGAATTACAGTTTCCAATTTCAGTACTTCCTACAAAACCACAATAATCAAAACAGTGTGTGCTGCCATAAAGACAGACATATAGGTCAATGGACTACACTTGAGGGTTCAGAGATAAGTGCATACATCTCTTGTCAATGGATTTTCAACAAGGAAAGGGGAACGACTACTTAACACAGCAATGTATCTATGTGATACATTATATAAAGCAATGTAATGCTTAAATAATAAAGTAATGTAATTTGTTGGAACTACTACAACCAACTAGTCTTATTTCCTTAATATAATCAACCTGTATTATATACTTTTTTACATTAAAGTTGTTAATTGTGGACCAATCTGATCCAGAAATTAATTTCCATGAATGAGCCTAATCATAATGGCAGCTGGTAGCAAGTTTAGTAGAATACACTAATAGATGAGACCTCACCAGTATATTTGGATAGACAAAAGAGAAATCCAGAAGTAAGTTACATTTCCTGAACTAGCTGCTGAATCTAAAAAAATGAGCTATCTCTATATAAAAAGTCAAGTTTTCTGACCATTAAAAATAGTTAGAAAAATTAAAAATAGTTAAAAGAATTAAAAAGCTTCCTGGGTAGCTCAGTCGGTAAAAAATCTGCCTGCAATGCAGGAGACCTGGATTCGATTGTTGGGTCAAGAAGCTCCCCTGGAGAAGGAAATGGCAATCCACTCTAGTATTCGTACCTGGAGAATCCAATGGACAGAGGAGCCTGGCAGGCTACAGTCCTGGGGTCTCAAAAGTCAAACACAACTAGCAGCTAAACCACCACCAAAAGAATTAAAAGGTAAATCAGTAGCCCTTTTCACAGGCATCATTTTGATTGAAAGGTCTTGCAGTTGAGGTGTCCACTTCCATGAAGTCCCTGCCTCTGGACAACAAAGGTCCTGGATATCCTGACTTGGTCACTTGGTATATTCTGACAAGTGTTTGTGATGGAAGTTTTTGATGTTCCTTCAAGAAGACTGAGTTTTGATCTATAACTTGGAGCTGGGACCTTTAGGCAAATGCAAGGAAACAAAACAGAAACTACTTGAGCATGATAAGACTGAATGGCTCCAGTTAATTTATTTTAATACTCTACTATACTAGCATGAGGAAAGTAGAATCTCTGTTGAGAATAATACACATAAGTCTATAAAGCTTTCATCAGCCATTTATGCCATTTAAGTATTTTTATGATTGTCCCTTTACCAGTGTTGTGTTATTCTTGTCATATGTTTTCATGTTACTAATTGTCAGGGAACGTTCAACTTTAAGGAATCCAATATGTTGCACTTTTCTTCCTTTGTGTGCCATTTCTCAAGGATTCTCTGTTCCTCATAAGCTCCTATTCTGGGAACGAGTAGAGTTGCATGCAGTTCTCAGGACTGAGATCATGGGAAAGGGTACCTGCTTGGATTCCTTTCAATAACTCCCTTCAATGACTCTTTTCAGCATCAGCGAACTTGTATGTATTAGACTATCTATTTTGTTTCAATTGATGAGATCTCATCCTTTGTAATGGCTGAGTAATCATTTTACTAAATATATATAAGCCTGCATTTCTGCTAATAAAATACCCTTGTTCCATTAGAGACTTGGGTCCCTGTGCCATTCTTTCTTTCTCTTTCTCTCTCTCCCTCTGGCTAATTTTCTAGAACATAGAAACCTGCCAAGCTCACTTTCCTGCCTGGGTTTTCAAAACCTCTTCAAGAGGACGCCCTGTGCCTCCATGAGCGGTACAAGCCCTGACCTAGGGCTTTATTGGTCTCTGCATAACCTAGAGAATACTAGCCTCTTTCTTTTGCTTTCTTATCATTGACTCTGGACCACCAGGTTCCGGTCCATTAAAGGACCATAACAAGTAGTGCCTGAACAGGAACCTGGTATACGTGACATTTTGGATGGAGTGACTCGGGACCTGTTGAAGTTGGGACCTGTTGAGGTCAGTAAGTACTAAGAGAACGGTCAAACAGCTGGAAAGCCCCATCATTTTTCTACTTTACTTCATCATTTATTTAAAGTTCAAAGACTTTCAGTTTCATGCAAACAAATAGTGGCTTATCTCCAAATGGTGGAAAACTATCTTGACTGTAATAATTGTAGTCATCTTATTCTTGCTGTTTGCTTTTTATGTCTGTAACTATTAGTGATTTTTATATCTAAATGGCTTAGACATTTAAGTAACAAATGATTATTCATGCTCCTGCAGTTTCCACTGCCTCCTCCAGCTATTACTCAGGGCCCCTGGATCAGAGACCCTCTATATAAAGATAAGGAGAATATATTGCCTCAACAGTTTAAGGCCTATGCCCCTTCCCAGCAGGAAGAGGTTATAAAATGATTTCTCCACCCCTTTCCCTGATAACCATATTCTCCTAAAAATAGGAGAATATGAAAGAGTCAAAGCTTAAGCAGACAGTCCAGGGCCCTATAAAAAGGAAGCATTCTTACTCATGCTTTCCTTAAGCCCTGTGCAACAATGTATCTTACCGAAAAACTGACCTTTCTTTATGTCCAGAATTAATGATTACACAACACAATGTCTTACTCATAAAAATACTTTTCTTAGGCTCTATGTTAATGATTATAATTGTAACAAATCTTGCCTAAAAACTTGTATCTCAAGACTTGTACCCTTGATTGCACAGCAACAATATACCTTGCCCAGAGACATTATCCAGAACCTGTTCTCCCTGGCTAATCTTGTGCCAAAGTTACCTCTGGATGTGTGTCTTGAGAAAGGGCCTAATAGAACTCTTACAGCATTCAGGTATTCTTTTTACCTATTTCAACAACTAATTAAAAAATATATAAGGTCCCACTTAAACTAATGAGATAAGTACTCTTTCTACCCCCTTTTTGATATCTGTGACAGAAGCTTTCTCTGTTCTTCGAGACAATAGAAGCTCAAATACAATGCCCTCCTTTATGGCATGAACAATTAAAAGAAGTTACCCTTGAAGCCTGAGATCAAATGACTCCTCAAGAAGAACCTAAAGGTAGTTGCACTAAGATATTACAAGGACCTAATTAAACCTATTGGAGAAGGAAATGGCAACCCACTCCAGTGTTCTTGCCTGGAGAATCCACCAGGGACAGGGGAGCCTGGTGGGCTGTCATCTATGGGGTCGTACAGAGTTGGACACGACTAAAGCGACTTAGCAGCAATGAAACCTATGTTGATTTTCTAGCGAGACTAAAAACTGCTATTTCCCATAGTGTGATTGGAAAAAACCCCAATATACAACTAGAAAAACTGCTTGCATATGAAAATACAAATAAAAAATGTCAAAAAGCTATAGCTCCAATTCGTGAGACTGGGACTATTATTGATTATTTAAAGTCTTGTCACAATCTAGGATCAAAAACTCAAGAAATGCAAATGCTAGCTGAAACAATGGCTGCTTACTTTAAAAGGGGAAATAAAAGATGTTTTACATGTGGAGGTAAGAACCATTTAAAAAAAGACGAAAGGCTAATAAAAAACCTCCAAAAATCTGCCCTCGCTGCCGTAGGAAAATGCATTGGGTCAAAGATTGTAAATCTAAATTTGATGTTAAAGAAAAACCTATTCCAATAAATTCCAAACAGGGGACCCCTCAGGTCCCCTTCAACAAAAACCAGGGACAAATTCCATCTTTTCCCTCAAACCCTCAACATCTGGCAGTGTTGCCATCAATATACCAGCCCTAAATGATTTTCTCTTTTACCCTCAAACAGTCCCTTCTAAAATACCTACTGGACTTTTTGGTCCCCTGCCCCTACAAACATTCACTCTTTTACTTGGCCAATCTAGTGTGACTTCTAAAGAATTACTGTTCACCCTGGAGTAATTGATTCAGATTTTAAAGGAGAAATTCAAACTATGATGTCATCTCAGATTCTGTGACAATTCAAAAAGGGGGACAAAATTGCTCAATTACTTCTTTGACCTTACATTTCTATTAACTCCTCTAATGCTGTACAGACAGATGGATTCAACAGTACAGATCAAAAATAATCCTAATGGACATCATTGGTATCTAAATATGCCCAACCAAATATAAATATAAAAATTAATGGTAAAAGATTTTCTGCCTCCTCAACACTGGATCTGATATTACTATTATATCCAAACATTTATGGCCCACATCCTGGCCTATACAAAAAATCACTTGCCAAATTGCAGAAATTTCTCAAACCAAAGTACAAGAGGTTTATCAGAGTACTTGAATTTATCCATGTGAGGGGCCAGAAGACCAACCTGCAACATTAAGACCTTATGTGATAGATACACCCCTTAATCTAATAAAAAGAGATTTACTGATGCAATGACAAACTCATATATACATTCCACATTTTTCTTAGGGGCCACTGCTCATTTAACAAACAAAACAATTATTAAAATAACTTTAAAAAAATGACGAGCCTATTTAGACAGAGCAATGACCTCTTAGAAAAGAGAAATTACACGCTGCTAAAAAATTATAATTTCCTGACTTTCTTGTTATTCATTATATAGATGATATATTATTTTCACCTCCACCTGTTTTAAAAACGTAACATATGTTTGATATAGCTCAACAATGCTTAAACAACTTTGGGTTAATCATTGCCCCTGAAAAAATTCAAACCTCTATGCCTTACCAGTACTTAGGATTTGTTGTTAATAGACACCATATTACTCCCCAACTAACACAGATTCATACTGATAAATTATCTACCTTAAATGATTTTCAAAACCTTTTAGGTGATATAAATTGGATTAAGCTCTCTTTCAGTTCAGTTCAGTCACTCAGTCGTGTCCGACTCTTTGCGACCCCATGAATCGCAGCACACCAGGCCTCCCTGTCCATCACCATCTCCCGGAGTTCACTCAGAGTCGCGTCCACTGAGTCAGTGATGCCATCCAGCCATCTCATCCTCTGTTGTCGCCTTCTCCTTCTGCCCCCAATCCCTCCCAGCATCAAAGTCTTTTCCAATGAGTCAACTCTTCGCATGAGGTGGCCAAAATACTGGAGTTTCAGCTTTAGCATTCCTTCCAAAGAAATCCCAGGGTTGATCTCCTTCAGAATGGACTGGCTGGATCTCCTTGCAGTCCAAGGGACTCTCAAGAGTCTTCTCCAACACCACAGTTCAAAAGCATCAATTCTTCAGCACTCAGCCTTTTTCACAGTCCAACTCTCACATCCATACACGACTACTGGAAAAACCGTAGCCTTGACTAGACGGACCTTAGTCGGCAAAGTAATGTCTCTGCTTTTTAATATGCTGTCTAGGTTGGTCCTACCTTTCCTTCCAAGGAGTAAGCGTCTTTTAATTTCATGGCTGCAGTCACCATCTGCAGTGATTTTGGAGCCCAAAAAAATAAAGTCTGACACTGTTTCTACTGTTTCCCCATCTATTTCCCATGAAGTGATGAGACCGGATGCCATGAGCTTCATTTTCTGAATGTTGAGCTTTAAGCCAACTTTTTCACTCTCCTCTTTTACTTTCATCAAGAGGCTTTTTAGTTCCTCTTCACTTTCTGCCATAAGGGTGGTGTCATCTGCATATTTGAGGTTATTGATATTTCTCCTGGCAATCTTGATTCCAGCTTGTGTTTCTTCCAGTCCAGCGTTTCTCATGATGTACTCTGTATATAAGTTAAATAAGCAGGGTGACAATATACAGCCTTGACGTACTCCTTTTCCTATTTGGCCCTCTTTGGACATTGCTAATTATCAACTAACTAATCTATTTAATACTTTAAAAGGAGATCCTAATCTAAATAGCCCTCGATCACTTTCTCAAGAAGCATGAGAAAACCTCTATTTAGTGCAAAATAAACTACAAAAACATTTTCTTATCTGCATTAGACTAGATTTACCTTTAAAATTATTTGTACTCCCCTCTCTTCATTCTCCCATGAGACTTCTTGCCCAAAAAACACCCAATAAAATGTATCTATACCCATTTTAGAAAAATAAAGTCACTTACACCCTATGTTGACTTAATTGCTCTAATCATTATCAATGAAAAAAATAAGACTAAAACTCTAATTGGTTCTGATCCACATAAAATTGTAATACCTATTAATAAATCTCAATTCAAAAATACACTACAAACTTCTACTGATTTCCAAATAGCTTTTCTAAAATATTTTTGGAAATTTTCATTTCATTATCCCTCTAACAAGCTATAAAATTTCTTCAAAAATACTAAATTTAGTATTTCCCACATCATCAGACCACAGCCTATACCTGCCAAAGCCTCCTTCTGGTCTCTCAAAAAATATAAAGTCTTTTACACTAAATTCCATTCTGCTCAACAAAACACATTATATGCCCTTATTCAAGTTATTTGCCTACATCCCTACCCCATTAATATAGTCTCTGATTCCTTATATTCAGTTTTTGTATTAATACAACTGCCATACGACCCAGCAATTCCACCGCTGGGCATATACACAGAGGAAATCAGAACTCAAAGAGACACGTGTACCCCAGTGTTCATCACAGCACTGTTTATAACAGCCAGGACATGGAAGCAACCTACATGTCCATCAGCAGACGAATGTATAAGAAAGCTGTGGTACATATACACAATGGAGTATTGAGTTCAGTTCAGTTCAGTCACTCAGTCGTGCCCAACTCTCTGCGACCCATGAATTGCNNNNAAACATTCTCAGAATCTTTTTACCATTTATAGGGATCCTCAGAAGCTTGATATGAAGTCATTCAGATCAAAACACTCAGAGTAGAGGAACACACCAGTGCCTTTCACTGAACTACTTGACGCAGTGCAGCTGATCTCCCACAACCGACCCCACAAAGCCAGTCATTCCTCCATTTTCCCCAAGTGACATAGAGAGGACTCGCATATTAAGGAGATCTCAACAGTGAAGATAACTAGAGAGAAACTTATTGTTGCCGTGTTGTATTGGTGACCTCCAGACTCACCAGCTCATAGGAAGACTGGTAAGTAAAGGGGAGAGAGAGATGCTGCCTTTTGGTGTCCAAGGGTCAGAAAGGATTACTAGTCTTAAAATTTAGATATAGGAAATTACTGGAAGAAAGGGGCTACAAAATTTACAAGCTTAATTGAGAATGCCTCAGCAGAAGTAATAAAAAAGATAGAAAAAACTACAAGAGAGAAAACCCAAGAAAGCTAACAATGAGCATTTTGTGGTACCAATCTTGTTACAGTGAAAGTGAAAAGTGGAAGTCACTCAGACATGTCCAGCTCTTTGTGATCCCATGGACTATATAGTCCATGGAACTCTCTAGGTCAGCATACTGGAGTGGGTAGCTGTTCCCTTCTCCAGGGGATCTTCCCTGCCCAGGGCTTGAGCCCAGGTCTCCCTCGTTGCAGGAGGATTCTTTACCAGCTGAGCCACAAGGGAAGCCCAAGAATACTGGAGTGGGTAGCCTATCCCTTCTCCAGGGGATATTCCAGACCCAGGAATCAAACCGGGGTCTCCTGCATTGCAGGTGGATTCTTTACCAGCTGAGCTACCAGAGAAGCCCAAGCAGTGTCCCTCTGTTTAATATTGTGTATATCTTTATTCAACACTCAAGAACAGGTGTAAGTATAGGCAGTGAGACAGATTATTTGTCACCGGTAAATTTGTATGTGAAATTTGCTCAATAAGTGAAAGTGAAAAGTGGAAGTCACTCAGACATGTCCAGCTCTTTGTGATCCCATGGACTATATAGTCCATGGAACTCTCTAGGTCAGCATACTGGAGTGGGTAGCTGTTCCCTTCTCCAGGGGATCTTCCCTGCCCAGGGCTTGAGCCCAGGTCTCCCTCGTTGCAGGAGGATTCTTTACCAGCTGAGCCACAAGGGAAGCCCAAGAATACTGGAGTGGGTAGCCTATCCCTTCTCCAGGGGATATTCCAGACCCAGGAATCAAACCGGGGTCTCCTGCATTGCAGGTGGATTCTTTACCAGCTGAGCTACCAGAGAAGCCCAAGCAGTGTCCCTCTGTTTAATATTGTGTATATCTTTATTCAACACTCAAGAACAGGTGTAAGTATAGGCAGTGAGACAGATTATTTGTCACCGGTAAATTTGTATGTGAAATTTGCTCAATCGCGTCCAACTCTTTGCGACCCCATGGACTACTGGGGCCCAGTGCCTGTAGCAATAGGGAGAAGGATGGTTAGAAGTCACTGCTACCTAACCCTGGGCGAACTTGCAAATGTCACCCAATCCGTCCTGGCAACATCACATTTATAAAGCAAGAAACTACAATGGTCATCTCTCCAGAGGTTATGGTGCATAGTGAAAGTCGCTCAGTTGTGTCTGACTCTTTGCCACCCAATGGACTACACAGTCCATGGAATTCTCCAGGCCAGAATACTGGAGTGAGTAGCCTTTCCCTTCTCCAGGGGACCTCCCCAACCCAGGGATTGAACCCCAGTCTCCCGCATTGCAGGCAAATTCCTTACCAGCTGAGCCACAAGGGAAGCTTAAGAATACTCGAGCGGGTAGCCTATCCCTTCTCCAGCAGATCTTTCCAACCCAGGAATTGAACTAGGACTGCTGCATTGCAGGTGGATTCTTTACCAACTGAGCTATCAGGTAAATTTTTATATCAATGGATAATTCTATTCTTATACTTGAATTACCACTATACACTGTTCTTGAATCAGTAGCAATAGCTATTTGACTCAAAATATCAGCCATCACATTTAGCAAATCCTGTAATACAAAGCAAATTATGGTTGCTTTACCAGATTTACCATTGGATGGGGTGAAGGGAGAGAGGGCATTGGCTAATTTAATGCAGACCCTGAAGAGTTCACTGTTCCAGAAAATATACTTGTACCCTTACTATGGTCCAACATTAGTACAGAATTTGAGTTTTGGCCTCCAGCAGGGAGCTTTTGCCATGGCCTGGGCCCCAGAGCTGGCAGTCAGCCTTGTTCCAATCCCTGTTCAACTGTGAACTGCATAGATCCTGCCCCCTGAATAATGCAGTCCTCACCATTCAAAACCTGCCTCTGTCAGATACTGAAACAGGGGCCCTCATTCTGTTTGACCGAGAGCTAGACACAGTTCTCACTATTATGCCAATTGCAGATCCTTCTTACTGCAATGGGATTCCTAAATGCTTTTTTTTTTCTTTTTGAGACGCTTCTACAATGTTATTACTGATATGTTGGATTCACATGCTCAGAAAGCACCCTGTAAAATATAGTCTTAGTGAAAACTGCCTTCACCATTGGGAGCCTTAACCCACATTCCTTTGATTCATTCCTTTTTAATAGTTTCTTATGTTCTTTACATCTTACGTGAAGATTGTTGGAGGATTGATCAAAGACTATATCACTATTGAAAGACCTTGGAGAAACTAGTAATCTATTTGACTTTTGTAGGGAGAGAGGAGGAGAAGGCAATGGCACCCTACTCCAGTACTCTTGCCTGGAAAATCCCATGGACAGAGGAGCCTGGTAGGCTGCAGTCCATGGGGTCGCTAGGAGTAGGACACGACTGAGTGACTTCACTTTCACTTTTCACTTCCATGCATTGGAGAAGGAAATGGCAACCCATTCCAGTGTCTTCCTTGGAGAATTCCAGGGACGGGGGAGCCTGGTGGGCTGCCGTCTATGGGGTCGCACAGAGTGGGACACAACTGAGGTGACTTAGCAACATCAGCAGGAAGAGAGGAGATATTTGGGAAGTGGATATTAGGCCAGGGCTGTGTGTGAAGAGGAAGGATATTGACATAAATCTTTGCATAAACCATGTTTACATGAACTGTGATGTATTATAAAATACTTTCCTTCTAGCTAATAGGATGAAGAAAGGAAGGCAGCATCATTTGTCTCTGGCAGACTAAATTGTTCAAAAGGCAGACTCAAAGTCTTGGTGGTGGGGCAGGGATGAGGGGAAAGAAATTCCATTTACATCTCACTTTAGTGAAATTATTATAAGGAATATTTGAATAAGGAGCATTATGTAGAATTTCTGTGAAGTTATCTACCCACACCATCCCCACTGTTGTCTATTGTCTTTCTTCTTCTCCCACAGGCATTCATGGTTCCCCTGGGATTATGGCCATAAATATGTAAATTTCCAGTCTTAGTGAGCTCTCAAACACACTTTGTATCCTTTTACATACTTTTGGCCTTTTTTTAAATTGAAGTAGAATTCCAGCTGAGCTATTTAAAATCCTGAAAATGATGCTTTTAAAGTGCTGTACTCAATATGTCAGCAAATTTGGAAAACTCAGCAGTGGCCCCAGGACTGGAAAAGGTCAGTTTTCATTTCAATCCCAAAGAAAGGCAATGCCAAAAAATGTCATTGTCATATCAGTGGGCCAAATTCACGGTTGATTTTACCAGCATATTTGTTTGTTCAGTCGCTCAGTAGTGTTTGATTCTTTGCGAGCCCATGGACTGCAGCACAGGCTTCCCTGTCCTCCACCATCTCCTGGAGCTTGCTCAAACTCATGTCCATTGAATCGATGATGCCATCAAAATCATTTTGTCTCTGTCGTCCCCTTCTCCTATTACCTTCTATCTTTCCCAGCATCAAGGTCTTTTCCAAAAACTCGGCTCTTCGCTTCAGGTGGCCAAAGAATCGGGGCTTCAGCTTCAGCATCAATCCTTCCAATGAATATTCAGGGTTGATTTCCTTTGGGGTAGACTGGTTTGATCTCCTTGCTGCTCAAGGGATTCTCAACAGTCTTCTCCAACACCACAGTCTTAAACCGTGAACTACAAATATAGTTGTTCATATACAGTTAACTGTATATGTATGAGCAAATACATTTTAGTAAACAGGAACCTATACCATGAGACCTAATTGGCATATCATGAAACTCACTTAGAACTGAGTGGACATAAAGAAATGAACTATCCTCAGCATTTTCAGAAGTAGAAACACTTTAAGATGTTCATATTTATGGTTGTCATTTCTTTACAGGTGTATGGGTGAGAGCCCATTCTTGGTTTAAATTCCAGCACTTGATCGTGACCTACATTATAAGGGTAATACAATCCATGTTCCCTCAGCTGACTGCTAAGCCCATCTCTTCTCTTTTCATATGGTACACTTTTCTAGACAGAGAACCAGAGCACCCTAGAAGGCACACCCATGGTGTAAGTGCTAACATTTCCTCACCCCCAGTCTCCCCCAGTCTCCATAATGCCTCTCCTCTCTAGCCACGCTTTGGTGACAAACAAACTTTGCAGAAGTTGGGTTTAAGTGAAACCAAAATAAGACATTGAAAATTGCCTTCCAGGCAAATTAAAACCATATGGGAGGCAGCATCATTTGTCTCTGGCAGACTAAACCATGAAAGACTATAAGAAAAATTAGTACTAGAAAAAGGACTTCCCTGGTGGTCCAATGGTTGAGAATCTTCCTGTCAATGCAAGGGACATGGGTTTTAACCCTGGTCCAGGAAGATCCCATATACAACTAAGCCCAAGGGCCACTAAGTCCACACTTTAGAGCCCGAGTGCCACAAATGCTGAGCCCCATGTAATACAACTGTCTGAGCCTGCATACCTAGAGCCTGTGCTCTGCGACAAGAGAAGCCACCACCGTGAGAAGCCCTCAAGCAGCAACAAAGGCCCAGCGCAGTCAGTAAATTAATGATTCATTAATTTTAAAAATTTGTTTAAAAAGAAAAAAGTATCCATTAATGAGGGCAAATGCTGCAGTTCATGGGGTCCGAAAGATTCGGACACAACTGAGCAACTGAACAACAACAATTATGGGGGCAAAAGTCATACATTTAACAAGGAGTCATTAGTGAAAATATTATAAAACTTTTCTGAGACCACAAAAGAAGATGAATAAGCAGGGGAGAATATGCTGTTCTGAGAAAGGAATATAACACATAGATTTAATGATGTTTCCATCAAAAGCTACATGGGATATTGCACTTTCAAAAATCAATATTAAAAAGTAGCTATTTATACAAGGTTGCTACTCTACTGGGGAGAAGGCAATGGCACCCCACTCCAGTACTCTTGCCTGGAAAATCCCATGGACAGAGGAGCCTGGTAGGCTGCAGTCCATGGGGTCGCGAAGAGTCAGATACGACTGAGTGACTTCACTTTCACTTTTCACTTTCATGCATTGGAGAAGGAAATGGCAATCCACTCCAATGTTTTTGCCTGGAGAATCCCAGGGACGGGGGAGCCTGGTGGGCTGCCGTCTATGGGGTCACACAGAGTCGGACACGACTGAAGCGACTTAGCAGCAGCAGCTACTCTATTGAGCAATTTTTAATAAGATAATTAGCTTTCTTCTCTACTATATTGCTTAATTTTCAAAACTGCTGCTTCTTTTTTGTATTATTTTGTTTTTCTTATACAGAGATGACTTACTCCATTATCTCTGAGCACCATATTAGTAATTATAGTTTGGGCTGACAAAAATAAATCCTAGAGACAGATTCAAATTACCAGAGGGAACGAAAAAACACATCTACAGTGGCCTTACAACCTTGTCTTGCTCAGCTCAAATCCCACCCCATCATCACCCCTTGCCCACAAAGAGAGCATAAGCTAAATCTGACAAAATGCAAAAATTGTATTTAAGTGGAACAGCAATGTGGCATTGAATATGTTCACTCCAGCCAATGAGGATCAAGTGTAGGGCAACATCACTGTCTCTGGAAAACAAAGTTATCCAGAGAACTCACAGTAATAGAGCTACAGTGTACAGGAAAAGTGTCCATCTTCACAATAACAACACAGTGAAATATGTAAGAAGCAAAGAATGTAACAGAACTTTACTAATGTATTTAATGTAACTTAAAGAGCTGAAGAGACACAATATAAATCAAATGTCACATGAAGCTGTAAAATTAACAATATGATTCTAAAAGTCAGTAGGCATGGTAACTAGGTAAGATCAATGAACACTTTATTAACTTTATCATTTGGTTTGTAATTACTCTCTTCTTAACTACACTAATTTTCAAAAATGTTTCCTTTTTGAGCATGCATTCTCTTTTCTTAAGGAGACAATAATTTCTCAAATATTTCAGTATTTTGAGGGGATGAAACCTTTCCTAAAGTCAGTAGTTGGAAGGAACACACAAGTATGAACTAACTCTCCAGCTCTACACGAGAAAACAAAGGCAGATGGGACTTTGTAGTGTCTGCATTTATCATGGAAGTGAGCTGGACATTTGAGTAGTGAATTTCACCTTCGTTCTGACTGTAAATTGACAATCCTTTGTTACCTCACAGCCAACTAGTAATGTCAGTAATATAAGTAAGATATTTGAGAAATACAATGCTGGAAAAAAGCCTTCTCAAAAGTCGATGCTTGTGACTTCCCTGATGGTCCAGTGGTAAAGACTCTACCTTGCAATTCAGGGGACATGAGTTCGATCACTGGTAGGGGAATTAAGATCCCACATGCCACGAAGCAGCTGAGCTCACGAACCACAGCTACTGAGTGCATACACTCCACAACCCTTATGACACAAGGCGATGGCACCCCACTCCAGTACTCTTGCCTAGAAAATCCCATGGATGGAGAAGCCTGGTGGGCTGCAGTCCATGGGGTTGCTAAGAGTCGGGCACGACTGAATGACTTCATTTTCACTTTTCACTTTTCACTTTCATGCATTGGAGAAAGAAATGGCAACCCACTCCAGTGTTCTTGCCTGGAGAATCCCAGGGACAGAGGAGCCTGGTGGGCTGCCATCTATGAGGTCGACTGAAGCGACTCAGCAGCAGCAACAGAGTCCATGCATCACAACAAAATATCGCACATGAAGCAGTGAAGATCCCACGTGCCACAACTAAGACCCCACAGAGTCTAATACATAAATACATTTTTCTAAGTCTATGACTGCCTCATATGCTTGCAGCCTAGAGGAGGGACCTTCACAAACATATCTACCCTTTCCATACCAGATGCTCAGCCTGTCACCTTCAAAAACTTGAGGTCTCATCAGTCTTTCAAACTCCGTTGCTAGGGTGTTAAGATTATTTTTTTCTTGTGGACCATTTTTGTAAAATTCTTTATTGAATTTGTTACAATATTGCTTTATGTTTTGGCTTTTTGGCCATGAGGCATATAGGATCTTAACTCCCTGACAAGAGATTGAACCCATAACCCCTGCATTGGAAAGTAGTCTTAACCACTGGACCACCAGGGAAGTCCCACCAAGGCAAAACCAATATATATATATATATATATATATATATGCCTGGAGAATCCCAGGGACAGAGGAGCCTGGTGGGCTGCCATCTATGAGGTCGACTGAAGCGACTCAGCAGCAGCAACAGAGTCCATGCATCACAACAAAATATCGCACATGAAGCAGTGAAGATCCCACGTGCCACAACTAAGACCCCACAGAGTCTAATACATAAATACATTTTTCTAAGTCTATGACTGCCTCATATGCTTGCAGCCTAGAGGAGGGACCTTCACAAACATATCTACCCTTTCCATACCAGATGCTCAGCCTGTCACCTTCAAAAACTTGAGGTCTCATCAGTCTTTCAAACTCCGTTGCTAGGGTGTTAAGATTATTTTTTTCTTGTGGACCATTTTTGTAAAATTCTTTATTGAATTTGTTACAATATTGCTTTATGTTTTGGCTTTTTGGCCATGAGGCATATAGGATCTTAACTCCCTGACAAGAGATTGAACCCATAACCCCTGCATTGGAAAGTAGTCTTAACCACTGGACCACCAGGGAAGTCCCACCAAGGCAAAACCAATATATATATATATATATATATATATATATATATAGTAAAGTAATTAGCCTCCAGTTAAAATAAATAAATTTATATTAAAAAAGTAAAATTTTCCAAGTTTATGACAGCTTGTATTCAGCTTTCTGAAGGACCAAAAATCTCTCCTTTTCAGCCCCAAAGATCTGAATGGCTCTAAGGAAAACATATGCTCTTTTTATTCACTATAGTAATCCATGAGATGGGGAGTGAGAATATCAATTTACATATTATAAAAGAGTAGTTGCAACATCATCTTTTTAATGTGATTGTGGCACTAAGGACACTGACTCATTGCTAACTGGGCCATTCACTACCATGTCCTAAAAGCTCATGACTTACAGGCCCTTTGACCTTCTAGACTCAGAAAGAAGAAAACCAAGTTGGCAACAGTATGAGAAGGAAAACTGTGTACCTGACAGACATGGTTAGTTGAATCTGGGCTCTAGACTTCTGCATGTTTCTTGTCTAGACTTTGCCCACTTAACAAAAATTATATCTACAGGTCCTAAAGCACAGCCTCTATGTTTAAGAATCTAGATGACTCTACAAGTAAAGTGATTACAGTTCACTTGACAAACTTCTCAAAAATATCACAGACATCATTTTCATAGGCTACTAATATTTTATTTTGAACTTCAACAGCTTGACTAACACCCACCCCACCACTCACTCCACTCACCCACCCCCAACCCACTCTGGTTGCCATCAGTCTCCTGATAAAGAACCAGAGTTCACCTGAACTCCAGTCACACCCTAAGTGTTGTGAAATGCAAAGCATCTCTTACTAGTCCAGCCTGACACATTTACATATATTAGAGACAGATTCCTCAACTCTTAGACTGATCCAGGCCCATGTACATTATTGACCAGAGACTATATTTTGTACTTATTTCTTGCGCTTGAATCAACTAAACCAGAGAATCTATGTTACTCATTATGAGAGGAAACTTGAAGTAGTAAACACTTTTGAGGCAATGAAGCATTGGATAAAAGAAGCTTGCTATGCCTTGAATATCAAGTTGTTGTTCAGTCACTCAGACATGTCTGACTCTTTGTGACACCATGATATATTAGAGACAGATTCCTCAACTCTTAGACTGATCCAGGCCCATGTACATTATTGACCAGAGACTATATTTTGTACTTATTTCTTGCGCTTGAATCAACTAAACCAGAGAATCTATGTTACTCATTATGAGAGGAAACTTGAAGTAGTAAACACTTTTGAGGCAATGAAGCATTGGATAAAAGAAGCTTGCTATGCCTTGAATATCAAGTTGTTGTTCAGTCACTCAGACATGTCTGACTCTTTGTGACACCATGGACTGCAGCATGCCAGGCTGTTCTCCACTATCTTCCAGAGTTTGCTCAAATTCATGTCCATTGAGTTGGTAATGCTATCCAACCCTCTCATCCTCTGCCACCTTCTCCTCCTTTTGCCTTCAACCTTTGGGTCTTTTTCAATGAGTCTGCTCTTTGCATCAGGTGGCCAAAGTATTGGAGCTTCAGGTTCAGTCTTTCCAATGAATATTTAGGGTTGATTTTCTTTAGGACTAACTGATTATCACTACACAAAATAGAACTATCATCTCCTGCAAGCCACACCACCAGTATATCGCTCCATGAATCTGCTCTTAAAGAAAATGAAATATAAGAGCATCCTGGAGTTTCCACTGTGCAAAGGAGATTCAGCCTGTGATGCCCAGATGTACCCTAGATAAATTAATTCAAAATCTATGAGAGAGGATCTGTGACCCAAACATCTGTATCTTTAAAGGTCTCCAGATGATACCAGAATACAGCCAACTCAGGGGCTAGTACTATAGAGCAGTGACTCCCAAGGCAATACCCTCTACTCTCTGCCAAGAGGATATTTGACAACACAGGAGGCATTTAAGAAATGCAAAAAGGCAAAATGACTGTCTGGGGAGGCCTTACAAATAGCTGTGAAAAGAAGAGAGGCAAAAAGCCAAGGAGAAAAGGAAAGATATTTCCATCTGAATGCAGAGTTCCAAAGAATAGCAAGAAGAGATAAGAAAGCCTTCTTCAGTGACCAATGCAAAGAAATAGAGGAAAACAACAGAATGGGAAAGACTAGAGATCTCTTCAAGAAAATTAGAGATACCAAGGGAGCATTTCATGCAAAGATGGGCTCGATAAAGGACAGAAATGGTATGGACTTAACAGAAGCAGAAGATATTAAGAAGAGGTGGCAAGAATACATGAAAAAACTGTACAAAAAAGATCTTCATGACCCAGATAACCATGATGATGTGATCACTCATCTAGAGCCAGATATCTTGGAATGTGAAGTCAAGTAGGCCTTAGAAAGCATCACTATGAACAAAGCTAGTGGAGGTGATGGAATTCCAGTTGAGCTGTTTCAAATCCTGAAAGATAATACTGTGAAATTGCTGCACTCAATATGCCAGCAAATTTGGAAAACTTAACAGTGGCCACAAGACTGGAAAAGGTCAGTTTTCATTCCAATTACAAAGAAAGGCAATGCCAAAGAATGCTCAAACTACTGCACAATTGCACTCATCTCACACGCTAGTAAAGTAATGCACTGTGAAAGTGCTGCACTCCATATGCCAGCAAATCTGGAAAACTCAGCAGTGGCCACAGGACTGGAAAAGGTCAGTTTTCATTCCAATCCCAAAGAAAGGCAATGCCAAAGAATGCTCAAACTACCGCACAATTGCACTCATCTCACATGCTAGTAAAGTAATGCTCAAAATTCTCCAAGCCAGACTTCAGCAATATGTGAACCGTGAACTCCCTGATGTTCAATCTGGTTTTAGAAAAGGCAGAGGAACCAGAGATCAAATTGCCAACATCCGCTGGATCATGGAAAAAGCAAGAGTTCCAGAAAAACATGTATTTCTGCTTTATTGACTATGCCAAAGCCTTTGCCTGTGTGGATCACAATAAACTGTGGAAAATTCTGAACGAGATGGGAATACCAGATCACCTGACCTGCCTCTTGAGAAATCTGTATGCAGGTCAGGAAGCAACAGTTAGAACTGGACATGGAACAACAGACTGGTTCCAAATAGGAAAAGGAGTACGTCAAGGCTGTGTATTGTCACACTGCTTATTTAACAGAAATATATAGAAGTGGCCAAAATAGATGCACACAAATACAGTCGATTGATTTTTGAAAAATAGACAAAAGCAATTCAATGAAGAATGGATAGTCCTTTTAACAAACGATACTGAAAACCTAGACAACCATATGCAAAAAGAAAAAAAAATCACCTCAGCACATGCCTTTTATCTTAAAAGTTAACTCAAAATGGGTCATAGGACTGAATGTAAGACTCTTAAACTTATAGAAGGAACATTGGAGAAAACCTACATTGGTTTGACAAAGAGTTTTAGATATAAAACCAAAAACACAATCCAGAAAAGAAAAAATAAAATAATTGGACTTGCTTACAATTAAAAACATTTTCTCTTTAAAGACCACTGTAAAAGAGACTGAAAGGACAAGCCACAGCCAGAGAGAAAAAATCTTTACAAATCATGAAGATAAAAACTCTCAAAACAACAATGAGAAAACTCATAGTATTTAAAAAGACAAATATTCAGATAGGACACTTTCTCAAAGAAAATACACCAATTGCAAATAAACTTATGAAAAGACGTTCACTATTAATAATCTTTAGGGAAATACAAGTTAAGATCACAAGGAAGCTGGTCATTGCACACGAATGAATACCTAAATTAAGAATTTCTATCAATACCAAATGGTGACCCAGATGAAGATTGAATGGAACTCTTGAACATTCCTGGAAGGGATGCAAAATGATAAAGCTACTTTGGAACACTTCATAATCTGTTTCTTACACAGTTAAATATACATACATTTAACATTTAACACACGAACTTCACTCCTATCTACTTACTCAAGTTAAAAAATAAAACTTGTATTCACACATACAAGAGCTTGACAAATATGTGAAATTATATGCCCATTATTATATTATCATACAGAACAGTTCCATCAACTTTAAATTTTCTTAATATTGTCCCTTTATAATCAACACATTCTCTCACTACCAATCACTGGCACTCATCTCTTCCTTCCCTATATTTTTTTTACTTTTTCCAAAATTTCTTTGTAAACAGAATGATATATTTTGTAGCATTGAGGGTTTGGTATTCTACTCTGCACTCAAATGTTTATAACAACTTTATTTCTAAATGTCAACAACTGGAAACAACTCAAATGCCTATTAAGATGTAAATGAATAAACAAATAGCAATGCATCCATAAGATGGAATATGCTTAGGAATAAAAAGAAGGAACTACTGATTCACATATATCATGAATGCATCTAAATATGTTTTGCTAAGTGAAGATACCAAACCCTCAATGCTACAAAATATATCATTCTGTTTACAAAGAAATTTTGGAAAAAGTAAAAAATATAGGTAAGGAAGAGATGAGTGCCAGTGATTGGTAGTGAGAGAATGTGTTGATTATAAAGGGACAATATTAAGAAAATTTAAAGTTGATGGAACTGTTCTGTATGATAATATAATAATGGGCATATAATTTCACATATTTGTCAAGCTCTTAAAACTGCAAACCAAGAAAAGAAAATTTTACTGTATGCAAACTAAAAAAACCTATCAACTGGAATATCAGGGAAACCAAAGATACAGACAGAGACAAAAGAATCCAACTACATTCCAAATGAATGTCTTGCTGCCGCTGCTAAGTCGCTTCAGTCGTGTCTGACTTTGTGTGATCCCAGAGATGACAGCCCACCAGGCTCCCCCGTCCCTGGGATTCTCCAGGCAAGAACACTGGAGTGGGTTGCTGTTTCCTTCTCCAATGCATGAAAATGAAAAAGCACACTGAAAAGAGTGAGAAAGAAATGTGACTTTGTAATTAAGTGATTTTGGAAGATACTATCTTATCTGACAGTGAAGATAGAGACAAAAAAGAACTGCACACTAACACTGGCATTGTATTTAAATTTGAAATTTGGTAAATTTGCTGCTAACATGGGCATAGATTAGAAATTGTGAAGCTAGTTTACATACCCAACAGGTTGAACTGATATGTAAATATATTGCACATAATGGGGCTTAGATTTCTTACTGTTGGATAAGGAAGTGACAAGTAAGTAAATGAGGTAAAAAGGAATAAACCCTGTGATCAAAAGAACACAAGAATTAACCTGAACATGTCCCCAGTTGTCACAATGGGAAAATTTTGTGTCATAAAATAAATGTGGTATTTCATTATTACCCAGAGAATTCATTAAATATCTGAGTCCATAGTGAGGTTTAATAACTGTTTAAGTAAATACATGGAAGAGTAAAAGACATCTCTGTCAAGAACCATGAAAGGGTCTGTATATTACCCTTCTTGTACCGTGGCAGATACTGTTATGCTCATCAATACTGGTTTTTCTCTTCTTTGAGTGTTCAGCTAATATGAATTTCTTAGATCCCTTCCAGAAAGATTTGGACTATGAGCTCTGTTCAAATGGAATTTTAGTAGAAATGATAGGTACAATTTAAAGGGCTACCCCATAAATGACTACCAATATGCCATCCAATTATTTATAGGGTAGCTCATAAAATTGTACCTATCATTTATACCAAAATACTTTACACATGGACATCACTAAATGGTCAGATACCAAAGTCAGATTGATTACATTCTTTGTAGCTGAAGATGGAGAAGCAGTCAGCAAAAACAAGATCTGGAGTTGTTTGTGGCTCAGATTATCAGCTTCTCATAGCAAAATTCAAGTTTAAAGAAAGCAGGGAAGCCACCTAGGCCAGTAAGGTACAACTTAAATCAAAACCCCTATGAAAATACAGTGGAGATAATGAAGAGATTCAAGGGATTAGATCTGGTAAACAGAGTGCCTGAAGAACTATGGACTGAGGTTCATAATATTGTACAGGAGGCAGTGAACAAAACCATCCCAAAGAAAAAGAGATGCAAGAAGGCAAAGTGGTTGTCTGAGCAGGCTTTACAAATAGCTGAACAAAGAAAAGAAATGAAAACCAAGGGAGAAAAGGAAAGGTGCATCCAATTAAATGTAATTCAGTTCAGATCAGTTCAGTCACTCAGTGATGTCCAACTCTGCAAACCCCATGGACCACAGCATGCCAGGCTTCCCAATCCATCATCAAATCCCAGAGTTTACTCAAACTCATGTCCATTGAGTAGGTGATGCTATCCAACCATCTCATCTCCTTCCTCCCCTTCTCAGCCTGCCTTCAATTTTCCCATCATCAAGGTCTTTTCAACCGAGTCAGTTCTTCACATCAGGTGGCCAAAGTGTTGGAGTTTCAGCTTCAACATCAGTCCTTCTGATGAATATTCAGGACAGATATCTTTTAAGATAGACTGGTTGAATCTTCTTGCAGTCTAAGGGCTCTCAAGAGTCTTCTCCAGCACCACAATTCAAAAGCATCAATTCTTTGGCACTCAGCTTTCTTTATAGTCCAATTCTCACAGCCATAGATGACTACTGGAAAAACCATAGCCTTGACTAGATGGATGTTTGTTAGCAAAGTAATGTCTTTGCTTTTTAATGTGATGTCTAGGTTGGTCATAATTTTTCTTTCAAGGAGTAAGTTTTGTTTTGTTTTGTTTTGTTTTTAATTTCATGGCTGCAATCACCATCTGCAGTGATTTTGGAGCCACAGAAAATAAAGCCAGCCACTGTTTCCACTGTTTCCCCATTTATTTGCCATGAAGTGATGGGACCAGATTCCATGATCTTAATTTTCTGAACGTTGAGCTTTAAGCCAACTTTTTCACTCTGTTCTTTCACTTTCATCAAGAGGCTCTTTAGTTATTTTCCTTTCCATAAAGGTGGTGTCATCTATATATCTGAGGTTATTGATATTTCTCCATGCAGTCTTGATTCCAGTGTGTGCTTCATCCAGCCTGGTGTTTCTCATGATGTACTCTGCATATAAGTTAAATAAGCAGGGTGACAATATACAGCCCTGATGTACTCCTTTCCCAATTTGGAACCAGTCTGTTTTTCCATGTCCAGTTCTAACTTTTGCTTCCTGGCCTACATACAGATTTCTCAAGAGGCAGGTGAGGTGATCTATTATTTCTATCTCTTGAAGAAATTTCCACAATTTATTGTGATCCACACAGTGAAAGGCTTTGGCATAATCAATAAAGAAGAAATAGATGTTTTTCTGGAACTATCTTGTTTTTTTCAATGATCCAATGGATGTTGGCAATTTGATCTCTGGATCCTCTGCCCTTTCTAAAACCAGGTTGAATATCTGTAATTTCATGGTTCACATAATTTTGAAGCCTGATTTGGAGAATGTTAAACATTACTTTACTAGTGTGTGAGATGAGGGCAATTGTGCAGTAGTTTGAACATTCTTTGGCATCGTCTTTCTTTGGAATTGGAATGAAAACTGAAATTTCCAGTCCTGTGTCCACTGCTGGCATACTGAGTGAAGCACTTTCAAGGCATCATCTTTTAGGATTTGAAATAGCGCAACTGGAATTCCATCACCTCCACTAGCTTTTTTATTAATTAATTTTTGAAAGCTAATTACTTTACCATATTGTATTGGTTTTGTCACACATTGACATGAATCCGCCAAGGGTTTACATGCATTCCCCATTCTGAACCCCCCGCCCACCTCCCTCTCCATCTCATCCCTCTGGGTCATCCCAGTGCACCAGTCCTGAGCACCTTGTATCATGCATCGAACCTGGACTGGCAACATGTTTCACATATGATAATATAAAAGTTTCAATGCCGTTCTCCCAAACCATCCCACCCTTGCCCTCTCCCACAGAGTCCAAAAGACTGTTCTATATATCTGTGTCTCTTAGGTTATCATGACCATCTTTCTAAATTCCATGTATATGTGTTAGTATACGGTATTGGTGTTTTTCTTTCTGGCTTACTTCATTCTGTATAATAGGCTCCAGTTTCATCCACCTAATTAGAATTGATTCAAATGGATTCTTTTTAATGGCTGAGTAATATTCCTTTGTGTATATGTACCACAGCTTTCTTATCCATTTATCTGCTGATGGTCATCTAGGTTGCTTCCATGTCCTGGCTATTATAAACAGTGCTGCGATGAACATTGGGGTACACGTGTCTCTTTCAATTCTGGTTTTCCCGGTGTGTATGCCCAGCAATGGGATTGCTGGGTCATATAGCAGCACTATTTCCAGTTTTTTAAGGAATCTCCACACTGTTCTCCATAGTGGCTGTACTAGTTTGCATTCCCACCAATAGTGTAGGAGGATTCCCTTTTCTCCACACCCTCTCCAGCATTTATGGCTTGTTAACTTTTGGATAGCAGCCATTCTGACTGGCATGAAATTGTACCTCATTGTGGTTTTGATTTACATTTATCTAATAATGAATGATGTTGAGCATCTTTTCATGTTTGTTAGCCATCTATACGTCTTCTTTGGAGAAAGTCTGTTTAGTTCTTCAGCTCATTTTTTGATTGAGTCATTTATTTTTCTGGTAGTGAAGTACAGGAATTGCTTGTAGATTTTTGAAATTAATTCTTTGCCCATTGTTTCATTAGCTATTATTTTCTCCAATTCTGAAGGCTGTCTTTTCACCTTGCTTATAATTTCCTTTGTTATGCAGAAGCTTTTAATTTTTAACAGGTCCCATTTGTTTATTTTTCCTTTTATTTCCAATATTCTGGGAAGTGAGTCATAGAGGATCCTGTTGTGATTTATGTCAGAGAGTGTTTTGCCTATGTCTTCCTCTAAGAGTTTTATAATTTCTGGCCTTACA
Organism: Aepyceros melampus; assembly: GCA_006408695.1. Taxonomy (NCBI): domain Eukaryota; kingdom Metazoa; phylum Chordata; class Mammalia; order Artiodactyla; family Bovidae; genus Aepyceros; species Aepyceros melampus. The sequence continues at coordinate 712,342 of SJXQ01004460.1, forward strand.
TTTAGATCTTTAATCCATTTTTGAGTGTATTTTTATGTATGGTTTTAGAAACTGTTCTAGTTTCATTTTTTTACAACTCATTGACCAGTTTTCCCAGCACCACTTATTAAAAGGATTGTCTTTTCTCCATTGTATATTATCGACTTCTTTGTCGAAGATAAGGTGTCCATAGGTGCATGGATTTATCTTTGGGCTTTCTATTTTGTTCCATTGATCTATATGTCTGTCTTTGTGCCAGTACCATACTGTCTTGATGTCTGTGGCTTTATAGTAGAGCCTGAAGTCAGGCAGCTTGACTCCTCCAGTTCCATTCTTCTTTCTCACTATTGCTTTGGCTATTTGAGGTTTTTTGTATTTCCATACACATTGTGAAATTATTTGTTCTAGGTCTGTGAAAAGTACCATTCGTAGCTTGATAGGGATTGCATTGAATCTGTAGATTGCTTTGGGTAGTATACTCATTTTCACTATATTGAGTCTTCTGATCCATGAACATGGTATATTTCTCTATGTATTAGTCCCTCTTTGATTTCTTTCACCAGTGTTTTTTAGTTTTCTATATATAGATCTTTTGTTTTTAGGTAGATATATTCCTAAGTATTTATTCTTTTTGTTGCAATGATGAATAGGATTGTTTCCTTAATTTCTTTTTCTTTTTTCTCATTGTTAGTGTATAGGAATGCAAGGGATTCTGTGTGTTGATTCTATATCTGCAAATTTACTATATTCATTGATTAGCTCTAGTAATTTTGTGGTGGAGTCTTTAGGGTTTTCTATGTAGAGGATCACATCATCTGCAAACAGTGAGAGTTTTACTTCTTCTTTTCCAATCTGGATTCTTTTTATTTCTTTTTCTTCTCTGATTGCTGTGGCCAAAACTTCCAAAACTATGCTGAATAGTAGTAGTGAGAGTGGGCACCCTTATGTTGTTACTGACTTTAGGGAAACTGCTTTCAATTTTTCACCATTGAGGATAATGCTTGCTTTGGGTTTGTCATATATAGCTTTTATTATGTTGAGGTATGTTCCTTCTATTCCTGCTTTATAGAGGGTTTTCTTTTTTATCATAACGTTGAATTTTGTCAAAGGCTTTCTCTGCATCTATTGAGATAATCATATGGTTTTTATCTTTCAATTTGTTAATGTGGTGTATTACATTGATTGATTTGATGATATTGAAGAATCCTTGCATGATTGGGGTAAAGCCCGCTTGGTCATGATGTATGATGTTTTTAATATGTTGTTGGATTCTGTGTGCTAGAATTTTGTAAAGGATTTTTGCATCTGTGTTCATCAGTGATATTGCCCTGTAGTTTTCTTTTTTTTGTGACATCTTTGTCAGGTTTTGGTATTAGGATGATGGTGGCCGCATATAATCAGTTTGGCAGTTTACCTTCCTCTGCAATTTTCTGAAAGAGTTTGAGTAGGATAGGTGTTATCTCTTCTCTAAATTTTTGTTAGAATTCAACTGTGAGGCCGTCTGGTCCTGGGTTTTTGTTTGCTAGAACTTTTCTGATTACAGTTTCAATTTCCGTGCTTGTGATGGGTCTGTTGAGATTTTCTATTTCTTCCTGGTTCAGTTTTGGAAAGTTGTACTTTTCTAAGAATTTGTCCATTTCTTCCAAGTTGTCTATTTTATTGGCATATGGTTTCTGATAAGTAGTCTCTTATGTATTTCTGTATTAAGTAGTCCTTTGTATTTCTGTGTTGTCGTTGTGATCTCTCCATTTTCGTTCCTAATTTTATTGATTTGATTTTTCTCCCTTTGTTTCTGGATGAGTCTGGCTAATGTTTTGTCAATTTTATTAATCTTCTCAAAGAACCAGCTTTTGGATTTGTTGGGTTTTGCTATGGTCTCTTTTGTTTCTTTTGCATTTATTTCTGCCCTAATTTTTAAGATTTCTTTCCTTCTACTTCTACGTCTTTCCTTCTTCATTTCTTCCTTTTCTAGTTGCCTTAGGTGTAGAGTTAGGTTTTTTATTTGACTTTTTTCATGTTTCCTGAGGTAAGCCTGAATTGCTATGAACCTTCCCCTTAACACTGCTTTTACAGTGTCCCATAGGTTTTGGGTTGTTGTGTTTTCATTTTCATTCATTTCTATGCATATTTGGATTTCTTTCTTGATTTCTTCTGTGATTTGTTGGTTATTCAGCCACATGTTGTTCAGCCTCCATATTTGGAATTTTTAATAGTTTTTCTCCTGTCAGTTCAGTTCAGTTCAGTTGCTCAGTCGTGTCCAACTTTTTGCGACCCCATGAATCACAGCACGCCAGGCCTCCCTGTCCATCACCAACTCCCGGAGTTCACTCAGACTCACATCCATCGAGTCAGTGAGGCCATCCAGCCATCTCATCTTCTGCCGTCCCCTTCTCCTCCTGTCCCCAATCCCTCCCAGCATCAGAGTCTTTTCCAATGAGTCAACTCTTCGCATGAGGTGGTCAAAGTACTGGAGTTTAAGCTTTAGCATCAGTTTTCCCAAAGAACACCCAGGACTGGTCACATTTAGAATGGACTGGTTGGATCTCCTTGCAGTCCAAGGGACTCTCAAAAGTCTTCTCCGACACCACAGTTCAAAAGCATCAATTCTTCGGTGCTCAGCCTTCTTCACAGTCCAAAACTCACATTCATACATGACTACTGGGAAAACCATAGCCTTGAATGGACAGACCTTAATCAGCAAAGTAATGTCTCTGCTTTTGAATATGCTATCTAGGGTGGTCATAACTTTTCTTCCACATGTAATCTTACTACATTGTGGTCAGTGAAGGAAGCTAATGTAACCATGATAGGGAAGTGGAGACGTTTCCACGTGAGCAAATTTCCACTCTGGCAGGGGGATTCCTGCATGCGGGGCTTCTTCTGTTATGGAGTCTAGACACAGCCTTGAGATTAATGGTCCCTTGCAGAGCGAGAGAACCTTCCTCCTGATCTGGAGGAAAGGAGGCCCTGAACAGACTCTAAGAATAAATAAACGTTTCACTCCCTTTTGCTCTGCTATTGGATCATGTCTCTGCACATGCGCTGTAATAAAAGGGCTTAGTCATGTAGATTGGAATTCGGAAATGGAGAGCTATATAAATAAACCACGGACCGCCCGTGTGCTCCTTTTTTCCTCCGGCCGGAGTTGTGTGTGTGTGTGTGTCTGTCCTGTTTGTCTGTCTGTCTCTATTTCATTTCGCTCATGGCATCTGGTGCCCAACATGGGAGCATGAGTGAAACCAAAAGGGTAAGCAACCCCGGAGGGATTTTAGATCCATAGCAGGGGAACTTTCGGGAAATCATGGGGAATTCCTCACCCTTGTGGACATAGCAAGGGGATACTCAAGAAATTCATGGGGAATTCCTCACCCTTGTGGACATAGCAAGGGGATACTCAAGAAACTCATGGGGAATTCTTCACCTTTGTGGGAATAGCAAAGGCAATTATGGGAAATTCTTCATCATTATGGGCGCAATACATGGAGCTAGTCCAAGACTCCTCCACTCCATAGGTGTCAAGGTCTCAACTCGCTGGTTGAGTGAGCTCTTTCACTTGGTGGAGCAAAATTGTTACTGGTTTCAGTATCAGACTAAGGTACAATTGAATTTAAAAGAATGGAAAACAGTTCAGAAGGAATTACGAAAGCAACACCAAAAAGGAAATGTTATCCCTTTAAAATTATGGACTTTATGTACCACTATAAGGCAGGCTTTGTCTTTGTTATCTACTGATAGTGAAACTAAATCTAATGCTTCCATAAAGGAAGAAGTAATTTAGAGGATGTGCCGGTCGCCGGTGGGACTTCTATGCCCCATAAAGGTAAAGACACTAATGAGCCTCCTCCTGTGAATGCCGAGGCAGCTGAGAGTTCCAAATTAGATTTGGAGGCTTCTTTGGATTCATCGGAGGGAGACAAAGAAATTAAAGAAATGACCCATTTATTTCAGGAATGGTGGAAGTCTTGTAAAGGTGAGAAAAAGTCTACACCCTCTGCCCCTCCTTATCCCTCTCTTTTCCCCACTGCGATGGATCGGCCTGATGTAGGCCGAGAACATCTTTGGTTCTCCTTCCCTTTATCTATGTTTTATGATGATAATTTACTTATTCCCCCTGGTGGTTCTATTGATCCTCTGCAACTGTTTCCAATTCAAAGACAACAGGAGAGCAACGTGTTAAATGTCCAATATGCTCCTATAGAGTATAAGTTCCTTAAAGATCTCAAGGCAGCAGTTGCACAATATGGTCCTCAGTCTCCTTTTGTTTTGGGCATGTTGGATTCATTGGGGAAAAGCAAATTGATTATACCATTGGATGGGAATTGATTGCTCAGGCCATCCTGGAGGGATCTCAGTGGTTACAGCTTTGTAGCTGGTGGGAGGAGGAAGCCAGGAAACAGGCTCAGATTAATAAAGGACAGAATATTCCTGGCCCTTTAGAGGACAAGCTTATGGGAGAGGGCAAATATCGAGCTTTAAGAGAACAAGCCCAATACACTGACCAAGATTTACAGCATGTCTGCCAGGTTTTTTAGGAGCCTGGCGCCACGTGGTGCCTACTGGCCACGCCCAGCCCTCTTTTGTTAAAACAATACAGGGCCCCAATGAACCTTACACTGATTTTTTAGCGAGGCTGAGGACCACCGTGGAACGAGCTGTGGGCAGGGATGAGATCGCTGAAATATTATTACAAACTATGGCATTTGAAAATGTGAATTCTGAATGCAAATGCGTACTTGGTCCATTAAAAGGACAGGGTGCATCTGTGGCTGAATATATCAGAGCCTGCTTTGGAGTAGGAGGACAGAGCATCAGGCTAACGTTTTTGCTACTGCCCTGGCAAAAGCTATGAAACCATGAAAGGGAGGTAATTGCTTCCATTGTGGAAAACCTGGCCATATGAAAAAGAATGTTGGAAATTAAAAGCTGATCAAGGCGCAATTTCCAAGGACAACTCCTATACGGGGAGGAATAAAACTCCTTCTGGATTTTGCCGCCGATGCAGGAAAGGGTTTCATTGGACTAATGAATGCCACTCTCACACAGATAAGATGGGCAACCCGATACCAGGAAACTACCCTGCGGGCCTGAGTCCTTGGGGCCCGGAAATAATACCAAGGACTCCTCCTTGCCCTCCTGCTACCCCGCATGCCCTGACCCTGCTCCCTCCCAACAATCCATACGACTTGGTGCTTCCTTGAAAGCGCCTCCAATGATGGTTTCAGATTTACGGTCTGCGATTCCAGGAAGAGCTGCTGCTGACTTGCCGCTCGCTGAAAGTGTTCTTTTGTCTCCAGGAGGTGGTATTTATAAATTAAAGACAAACATATTCGGCCCATTGCCTAAAGGCACTTTTGGCTTAATCCTGGGTTGCAGCAGCTCAGCTCTGAGAGTTCTGACCATAATCCCTGGAGTAATAGACTCTGATTTTGTTGGAGAGATTTTAATCATGGCTTCAACTTCTATTACAATTTCATTATTGGCTGGGGAACATATTGCACAAATACTTCTCATACCTTATCATCCTTTTTCTGCTCTTCCTACTGAAAGGACTGGAGGCTTTGGGAGTACTGGGCAACATATGTTTTGGGAGATGCTTATCAAGGATTCTCACCCTGTTCTTTCTTTGACTATACAAGGAAGGAATTTCAAAAGATTAATGGACACAGGGGCAGATGTTTCAGTCATTTCCTCTCAGCAATGGCTCCAAGACTGGAACAAAGAAAAGAGCCCTCTAATGCTAACAGGATTGGGCTCTATTGTTTAGAGATGTTTAGAAAAGTACTCATCCTTACAGTGCCAGTTTCATAATGGAAAAACAGTTTTGTCACTTTTTACATTGTAAATATACCTATTAATATATGGGGAAGAGATCTTCTCTCTCCCATGAGGGCTTCTGTAGCCATTCCTTCAGAAAACTAGTAGCTACTGCTCAGATTCCTCGAGCAATCCTATTAAAATGGATAATCAATACTCCAAAATGGGTTGAGCAGTGGCCATTACCACAAATAAAGCTCAAAGCCTTAGAACAGTTAGTATCAGAACAACTTCAGTTTGGCCATATAGAGCTCTCTACTTTCCCCTGGAATTCTCCTGTGTTTGTGATAAAAAAGAAATCTGGAAAATGGAGAATGTTGACTGATTTAAGAGAAGTTAATAAATGTATTGAACCTATGGGAGCCTTACAGTTGGGCCTTCCATCTCCAGCTCTTATTTCTCAAAATTGGTCATTAATGGTACTGGATCTTAAAGTTTTTTTTTTTTTTTACTATTCCTTTACAATTACAAGATAGAGATAATTTTGCTTTCACAGTCCCTGTTCTTAACCACGCCCAACCTGTTAAGCATTATCAATGGACAGTTTTATCACAGGGGATGATAAATAGTCCTACCCTATGCCAAGAATTTGTAGCTCGTCCTTTGCAGTCTGTTCGTCAAGATCACTTCAATTATATTCTGTATCATTATATGGATGATCTCTTATTGGCAGCCCCTAATATTGCTGAACGTGATGAATTCTTCCTAAAAGTACAGGAGGCTTTAAAGCAATACAACTTGCATATAGCTCCAGAGAAAGTTCAAAAGGACTTTCCTATCTTTTATTTAGGGATGATATTAGAACAACACAGAATAAGACCCCAAAAATTACAAATTAGAAGAGATCATCTAAAAACCTTAAATGATTTTCAAAAACTATTGGGAGATATTAATTGGCTATGCCCGATGTCAGACTTTATTTTTTTGGGCTCCAAAATCACTGCAGATGGTGACTGCAGCCATGAAATTAGAAGACGCTTACTCCTTGGAAGAAAAGTTATGACCAACCTAGATAGTATCTTCAAAAGCAAAGCTCAACATTCAGAAAACGAAGATCATGGCATCTGGCCCCATCACTTCATGGGAAATAGATGGGGAAACAGTAGAAACAGTGTCAGACTTTGTTTTTTTGGGCTCCAAAATCACTGCAGATGGTGACTGCAGCCATGAAATTAAAAGGCGCTTACTCCTTGGAAGAAAAGTTATGACCAACCTAGATAGTATATTCAAAAGCAGAGACATTACTTTGCCGACTAAGGTCCATCTAGTCAAGGCTATGGTTTTTCCTGTGGTCATGTATGGATGTGAGAGTTGGACTGTGAAGAAGGCTGAGCGCAGAAGATTGATGCTTTTGAACTGTGGTGTTGGAGAAGACTCTTGAGAGTCCCTTGGACTGCAAGGAGATCCAACCAGTCCATTCTGAGAGAGATCAACCCTGGGATTTCTTTGGAAGGAATGATGCTAAAACTGAAGCTCCAGTACTTTGGCCACCTTATGCGAAGAGTTGACTCACTGGAAAAGACCCTGATGCTGGGAGGGATTGGGGGCAGGAGGAGAAAGGGACGACCAAGGATGAGATGGCTGGATGGCATCACAGACTCAATGGACGTGAGTCTGAGTGAACTCCGGGAGTTGGTGATGGACAGAAGGCCTGGCGTGCTGCGATTCATGGGGTCGCAAAGAGTCGGACACGACTGCGCGACTGAACTGAACTGAACTCCCTATACACAAGCAGTGAACAAGTGGAATTTGAAATTTTTAAAAAAAGTATACATTTCCATTGGCACCAAAAGAAATGAAATACTTAGATATAGTTCTAACAAAATATGTAAAGGATCTATATGAGGAAAACTACAAAACTGTGATGAGAGACATCAAAGAAGAAACTAAATGATTAGAGAGATATTCCATGTTCATGGATAGGAAGACTCAGTATCGTCAAGACGTCAGTTCTTCCCAATTTGATCTAGAGATTCAATACCACCTGAGTGAAAACTCCAGAAAGTCATTTTGTGGATATCTGCAAACTTATTTTAAAGTCTCATAAAGAAGCAAAAGACCCGGAATAGCCAACATTACAATGAAGGAGAAGAACAAAGTCATAAGACTGGCACCACTGACATCAAGACTTATAAGCTACAGAAATCAAAACAGTATGGTCCTGGCAAAACAGTGAACACATTGATCAATGGAAAAGAATAAAGAGCAGAAACAGACCCACATAAATACAGCAAACGGATCGCTGGCAAAGAAGCAAAAGGAATGCAGTGGAGAAGTAGTCTTTTCAACAAATGGTGCTGGAACAACTGAATATCCACAAGCAAAATATATACACACACACACACACACACACATATAGACACGATCTTATAACTATCCCCAAAATTAACTCAAAATGGATCACAGACCTGAACATAAAATACAAAACTATGAGACTCCTAAAGGATAACACAGGAGAAAGATCTACCTGACTTTGGGTATAGCAATGACTTTTCAGATACAGCCTCATAATCCATGAAAGAAATAATTGGTAAGCTAGACTTGATTACAAGTTTAAAATTCTGTTCTCTGAAAGACATTGTCAAGAGAACAAGAAGTCACAGACTGGGAGAAAATGTTCACAAAAGATGCACAGATAAAGAATTATTACCCAAAATATACAAAGAACTCGTAAACTCGTAAACTCGCTTTGTTGTAAAAACAAACAATAAGTAAACAAATAACCCAATTTAAAAATGGCAAAAGACCTGAAGAGACAACTCACCAAAGATCCACAGATGGAAAATAAGCACATAGAAAGATGCTTCACACCATATGTGATCAGAGAACTACAAACTGAAACAAAATTGGGTGCTGCTATACACCTGTAAAAATGGCCAAAATCCAAAACACGGACACAACACCACATGCTGACAAAGATGTGAGACAACAAGAGCTCTCGTTCACTGGTGTTTGGAAGGCAAACTAGCGTAGCCACTGTGGAAGGCAGCTTGGCAGTTTCCCACAAACTTAAACTTTTACCGTATAATCCAGCAGTTGTGCTTCTTGGCATTTACTCAAACGAGCTGAAAATTTACGTCCACACCAGAACCTGCAGAAGGTTTACAGTAGCTTTATTTATAATTGCCACAACTTGAAAGCAAACAACATATCTTTCAGTTGTGCTGTGCTTAGTTGCATAATCATGTCCGACTCTTTGCGACCCAGTGGACTGCAGCCCACCAGGCTCTTCTGTCCACGGGGATTCTCCAGGCAAGAATACTGGAGTGGGTTGCCATGCCCTCCTCCAGGGGATCTTCCCAATCCAGGGATCGAACCCAGGTCTCCTGCATTGCAGGCAGATTTTTTACTGTCTGAGCCACCAGGGAAGCCCGATATCCTTCAGAGATGACGGATAAATATACTGTAGTACAACCAGACAATGGAATACTATTCAGTGCTAAAGAGAAATGAACTTAGCAGAATTATTGGCAATGGCTAAAATGTGGATGCACCCCAAGGGTCCATCAACAGAAGAATGGATTAGCAAAATGTGGTTTACACATACAGAGGAATATTGCTCAACTTTCAAAAGGAGGGAAATTCTGTCATCCACTACAACATGGACAAACCTTAGGGACATTACACTAAGTGAAATAAGCCATTACAAAAATAATAAAAATGGATGATTCCACTTATATAAGGCACTTAAAGGAGTTAAAATCACAGCAACAGGAAAGATGAATGGGGTTTGCCAGAGGCTGGGAGGAGAAGGGAATAGGAAATTATTATTTAATGTTTATTTTTACAAGATGAAAAGCATTCTGGAGATGGATGGTGGGGATGGTTACACAACAATTTTAAATGCACTTAATATTACTGAACTGTGCACTTCAAATGGTTAAAACATTAAATTCTGTTATATATATTCCACAATAAAAAAATAGGGGGAAAAAAGAAGAAGTTGAACTATCAAAACGTGAAAAGACATGGAAGAACCTTAAACGCACATTACTAAGCGAAAGAAGTCAATCCGAAAAGGCTCCATACCGTATGAGTCCAACTCTATGACATGAAGGAAAAAGGCAAAACTACAGAGACAGTAAAAAGATCAGAGGTTTCCAGGGTTTGGTAGCAGGGGAAGGATGAACTGGTGGAGCACAGAGGATTTTTAGGGCAGTGAAACTACTCTGTATGATACTGTGATGGTGGACACATCATTATCCATTTGTCAAATCCCATAGAATGAATGTACAACACCAACAGAGAACCACAGCATAAACTATGGGCTTTGGGTGATAACGATGGTTCAGTGTAGGCTCCTCACCTGTAATGTATGTACCACTGGGTGTGGGATGTCAGTGGTGGGGGTGGCTGCGTGTGTGTGGAGGACTGTACAGAGACAGAGAGAATATGAGCATTCTCTGCCTTTCCCCTCAATTTTGCTATGAATCTAAAACTGCTCTAGAAAACAAAGTGTACTTTAAAAAAGAAAACAGCTTCAGAGTCCAGACCCCACTCTCCTGCCTCCATCCCATAACCCAGCCCTGCCCGTGGCCCAGAAAAGGAAGACATCTTGGCAAACCCCAAAGCACAGGGAATGTCTCCATTCACTTCTTCTCACATCAACAGCTCTGGGCAGATAATATACTACCACGGCCACCAAAGGAGCACTGCCGGCTGATTTGGGCTTTTTTCTTTATTTGTAGGCTATTAATTAACATACATTAGTTTACACGTTTTTTAAAAAAATTATTTTTGGTAGTGCTGGGTCTTCTTTGCTGTGCACAGGCTTTCTCTAGTTGCGGCGAGTGGGGGCTGCTCTCTGGCTGCGGTGCGTGGGCTTCTGATTCCGGTAGCTTCTCTTGCTGTGGAGCACCGGCCATAGGGTGTGCAGGCTTCAGTAGCTGCCGCATGTTGAGCTCAGTAGTTGCAACTCCTGGGTTCTAGAGCACAGGCTCAGTAGCTGTGGGCACAGGCTCAGTGGTTCCACGCCTTGTGGGATCTTCCCGGATCAGGGATCGAGCCTGTGTCTCCTGCATTGGCAGGTGTATCCTTTGCCACTGAGCCACCCAGGGAAGCCTTAGTTTACCCTGTTAACCAGTAAAAACGGTGGCTGGGTGCAGCAGGATGATCACCAGTCCAGGTCAGAAGACTGCAGACTAAGCCCATCTCCTCCCATAGCTCTGTGACTTTGGGCAAGGCGTTTCCCCTCTGTGATGTTGAAACGCATCTGAAAAGGAATACTCCCTCCCTCTTTGCCACATCTTGCTATTCGAAAGTTCTTTAGCTGTGATTCATAGTGTGGGTATATGTCATTTCTTTAAAAAAAAAATAAAACCTTTTAAGGGTATGTTATGCTCATTTTGCCACGTGAACAGAAAAGTAATACTTTGCTTATTCTTTAGATGAGGAACTTTAGACTTATTATTAACTATCCATGATGTGAAGAGTGGTCACCCCACAGAGTGAAGGGTTGGTCTGGCCTTGTTCTCACAGCCAACCAGGTCAGGGAGAGAGGACATTTCAGAGGGAAAAACACAGAGACAACGTGTGTGTGGTCCTGGGATGAACTTGTGCAAATTTAAAACAACTTGAAAACGAAAAGAAAGGAAAGGTTTGGTATGGACAATACCCTGGAAGGCAGAGAAGGACCAGGTTACTGTCATGAGTTACAGGCAGATGAGCTGGACTGGGACTCAGATCTTCCTCCAAATCACACTAGGGTTGGGTAAGAGGTTAGTCAGGCTCACCTGGACCACTGTCTTTTGTTTGGCATCTCTGAAGCCCTTCCAGAATCAAGGAAAATCAGGATATCTCCCTCATTAACCTCTTTCAACCTTATCATGGCCTCTTCACCTCAGTGACTGAAGCTTTAGTTCAGAGTCACATCTTCTCTGCCCTGGATCATCCTGGCAGGCTCCCAACCAGCCTCCCTGACTGCTTTATCTTCCTCTAAACACCAGTAGTGCACAATCATGGCTGTACATTGGAATCACCTGGGGAGTTTTACACTATACTAATACTCTTCTTAAAATTTACACATAAAGCTACAGTAATCAAAACAGCATGGTCACAGCATAAGGACAGGCAATAGACCAGAGGACAGCAAGGATCAAACGAGTCCATCCGAAATGAAGTCAACCCTGAGTATTCATCGGAAGGACTGGTGCTGAAGCTGAAGCTCCAATACTTTGGCCACCTGATGTGAAGAGCTGACTCATTGGAAAAGACTATGATGCTGGGAGAGATTGAGGGCAGGAGGAAAAGGGGATGCCAGAGGATCAGATGGCTGGATGGCATCACTGACTCAATGGACATAAGTGTGAGCAAATTCCAGGAGATAGTGAAGGACAAGGAAGCCTGGTGTGTTGCGGTCCATGGGGTCACAAAGAGTTGGACGAGACTTATAGACTAAACAACAACAAATAGATCAGTGGAATAGAATTGAGAATTCAGAAACAAACCTATAACCTATGGCCAATGAACTTTCAACAAGGGTGCCAAGACTATGCAATGGGGGGAAACAGTCTCTTCCATGGTAGTCCAAGGACATTCAAATGCCAAAGAATGAAGTTGGACTCCTACCTCAAACCATATATAAAAATTAACTCAGAATGAATCAATGGCCTAAATATAAGAGCTAAGGTCTTAAAACTCTCAGAAGAAAACACAGAGGTGAATCTTTATTAGTTTGGATTTGGCAATGGAGTCTTAGGCATGACACCAAAAGCACAAGCAACAAAAGGGAGAATAGCTAAGTGGGTAGAGGCTCTACAGCGGTGGCAGCCAGGCCTTCTTCACCACCACCCGCCCCCACCAGCCACCTGCTTCCTGCTGGGAGATCTCAGCAGGAGGATGACCTGGAGGCTTCCAGGAAGCTGCCTTCACTCATTTGCCCAGCCTGCTGTGAAGGGCTGGCTGGGGAGATAAAAATCAAGGGACTCTCCATTCTTCCCGAGCTCCAAACTCCATGCAAGGCTGGGTGGAGAACACAGGAGCAGCGCCGCTGTGGGTGCCTGCCATGGGGCATCACTGCGGGCGTGCAGGGTGCTCTTAAGCCACGTGGGGACCACCATGAACGCCATGGGGTGATGCTGTGAGTCCTGGGGGGTGCTTCATGAAAGCTTTAGGTGGAGCCACTGTAGCACTAGGTGGAGTCCCTAAGGACACACTGTGTGCCTCTGGAAATGTGAACGAGTGCCTTTGAGGGGACTGTGGGTGCTGTGGGGTGCTATGGCAAACACACTCTCTTTAGGGCAGGAACCCTGGGTCTCGGTCCTAACCTTGCTGCTTTTTAGAGGTGAACCCTAGAATAATCTACCACTTTCCAAAATCCCAACTGTCCTTAAAAAGAGCTTACTAATCCCTGCCTCTCGGGAGGTGGGGAGGATCCGTGATTACCTCCAGAGAGGGTCCAGGAAGGATCACTGGGAGTCAAACGTAAACCATGGAATTAAGGCTCAGGAAGAACTGTTCACACCCGACGTGGCCCATGCCCCAGGAGTGTCAGAACAGAGCTGACACAACCCAGGCGCTTCCTCTCGGGCCATTTTTAGATCACGTACAGAAAGAGGTATGTGTCTCCAGGGAGACCCCACTGTGTGCTCACAAACACCCAGCTTTCTCATGTCAAGAGCCCAAGCCTCTTCACAGAGGTCACCTCGGAAGGCCACCCGCATCATTTCAGGGAGCCACCCTCGTTCAAAGCAAACAGGAGCATCGCGCTGGCGATTTCCTGGCCCTTATAACCACCCAGTGGGGGTGCGTGCTATTTGCCCACTTAATAGATGAGAAAACTGCGAACATTCTGGGTGATCGAAGCACTCGTCTGGAGTAAAACAGCTTCTGAAGGGTGGAGCTGGGACTCAGCCTCCGTCAGTCCGGCTATGAGAGGCCAGCAAACATTTCCCACAACAGTACACTCCTGTCTGCGCGTAGCATGGTCATCTTTACGTGCTCCCTGTGACTATAACATTTCTGTTTCCTGATTAACAACAGAGGCCAGGCGAGATCACTGCTGTCTCAGCAGCCTTGCTGATGGCAAACCAAGATCAACAGCCTCCTTACTGTTTTTCTTTCTGTACTTCAAGAGACTCTTTCCTCTCACCCAAGGCCCAAGGCTTCCCCGGATAGAGAAACATCCCTTAAAGAAAGATCCTGAGGAAGTTAAGCTATTTCTGACTCATTTCAGCGCCTTCCCCTGATTAAGAAAATCAGGCAGGAATCCAGGCTCTGATAAGGTGATTGCTTCCTGCGGGGATCAGGAGGTTGACACAGAATATTACGGCCGAGGTGGCTGGTGGAGCCTGGGGAGCTGCAGGACAGATGCTGTGAGGGCTCCAGAGAAGCCCCCCACCCCCAATTCCTGGCCTCAGTGCTCCTCTGCCTGTCCACATGGGTGGCCCTTGACCTGGTTCTGCTTTATCTGCTGCTAGGACCTGGCCACCCTGCCTCAGATTTCAACCTAAAATAACCCCAGCCAGCCAGGAGGCATACTCCACCGTTGACAGGACAGCTTGGAAACTGGTGGAATATCAGATTAGTGACTCAGAAAGTGACCAAGTACAAACCCAACCACGGGCACCAGAAAACCAAGACCGGCAGAGATTTTAACAAGAACTCAAACTTAAAAAAAAAAATTGTTAAAAAGACCATGTCTTTTTCAAGAAATGAAGTTCAGAGATGTGGTTTGGTTTCAAGGAATTTTTTTGACCTTAAGATTCAAGTCATAGAACCGGTAAGCAAAATGCACAAGAATGGTCGGGTGGTTCAGGGAGGTGCTTCAAATTCAGCCACACAATGCTGTGTGACCTTGAGCGAGTCACTTAGCTTCTCTGAGACCTGGTTTTCTCTTCCCTAAGATGGAGGTGACAGTAGGGCTGTTGGTACAGGAACTGCAGCTTAACCCTGCACTTGGCATGGAGAAGCTTCAGTCAAGGTTAGTAAACCTGACTATTCTGATTAGCAGGGACTCAAACACAGTTCCATCTACATCTCTGTGGTCTGCATCTGTGCTTTCCCCTGCGGGTCTGCGTCATCCTTTACTCAAGACAGGCGATCAGATCTCTCAGAGCTTTCCAATCTCCTCTCCTCGCCACAGACTTGACCAAACCTCTGCCTCCCTGCCGCTCCCCCCACCCCGATACCACCACCTGTCCCTTCCTCTAGCTCAGCCCTGGTCTTGGGACCTCAGCAACCGAGGATGTGTGGTTGGAACAGAGATTCGAGTCACTGCTGCCCCATTTTTACAGATGAGGAAATGAGGCACAGACTGAGGGCCAGAAGCCAAACATCCTGGCTCCTCATTCAGGAACCCTTCAGGGAAAAAATGAGGCGACCCGGCCTATCACCAGATCTGGGGTGGTGAGCAGCCCAAGAAGCTTCCAGAACCCAAGAAGCAGACCAAGCCTTTTCCATTCCCAGTTCCATCATGGAATGTGATGACTGATCCTAGTACTTGTGGATTTAAACTTTATCCAAAGAGAGAGTCTTGGAATGGGAGAGGGGAGGAGGGAAGAGACAGGGGTGGAAATCA